>OZ023165.1:30977574-31345074 GCA_963678695.2 Diplodus puntazzo
CAATTCTTAAAAAGCAATAAAACACTGGTTTATCATTAGGCTATTTATTGGAGGGCTAGTGCAAACTAGAAATACAGGCTACACATCTAAATATGTGACAAAACCAAGAATGACTTCTGTGACTGTTAGTAGGAACAGCAATGTTTACAACAGTAAAGTCGCAGTAAATTCATTATCTGGAAGAAGTTGAAGATTTGTGGCAAGATGAACAGCCGACACAGACAGCTGTCATTTTAGATTATTCTTATCTCTTGTTAAATAGAAGTCAGCTTAACAAGCACAAATGGACGCTCTTCTGAAATATACATTGAATAGGTGGAGGGCAGCGGACACAGAAGCGGCTTTATAGGCTCAACACACACACAACATCATATTACAAGGAAATGCATACGGTAGATAATCCTGGCGTTTTTATACCACAGCTTTTTTTTAAATTCAACAGGAATTTATTTATTCATTAAAAAAACACCACTTGGGGCCCCATGTGTGCACGGCTGCAGTAGAACTGCAGCAGAGTTGAAGTTCAACTTCAGATATTTAATGATTTGTTTAATTGTATTTACAGAAGGCTATACCAACATGAATACTGCATCAGTGAGCCACAATAGTTACAGGTAACGATCATTTCTTTGCGAGTGACAGCGGCTCTGTGGACGACAGTGTTGGTCTGTCAGTCGATGTTCCTCTTCGGTCCAGACAGAAACATCTGGACTTTTAGATGAACTGTCATGTGATTGTTTACAGACATTCATGATCCTCAGTGGATAAATCTTACAGATAGAGAACTACTGACTTTTACTGTGTCGTCGCCAGGGGCGTCGAACTGGGGGGAAAAGTGGGACTGATTACCAGGGCCCCAATGGGGGAGTGGGCCCTCGAAAGGCCTGAAATAAAAATGTTGTTTTTATTTATTTATTTTTTATTTCTAAGTAAGTAGTGTCATAACTAATTTAAAATTGGCAGAATAAAATCAGGGAGCCTTAAATGAAAAGGAAAAAGCAGAAAGGGAAAGGAAAAACGGAACGGAAAGTAAAAACTGTTCACATTTGGAGTGATATTTAGCTCCTTTCCTATGGCATGTCTGGTATCAGTGGATTCATTCCAATTTCAAAATTTCTATGATGCTCATGGCTTGAATAGATCTTAAAAACTGAGCCTGTGACGGCCTTCAGAAGACAGTAATGTTCATGCCAGATGATTCACCGTCATTTTCAGACGGTTAAAAATAGGCCAAGAAAGCCAAGAAGTGAGGTGGAGAATAACTCTAACTTTAAGATCATGGTGATCAATGAGGCAGAGTATAATTAGAATAAACATGTCGGTCGAACAGATACGTCAAGTGCATCATCATCATCATCATCATCATCATCATCATCATCATCATCATCATCAGCAGCAGCAGCTGTCTGTCAGCCCCCTATAAGATAAATATACCCTATAGTCCATATTTATTTCAGAGGGATTTTCATGTATTAAAAACAATTCCGAAATAAAAAGAGCATATGTATTTGTATACATAATATAGTTCAAATTCAGCTATCACTAAAATAGAGTGTATGGTCAGTAGTTTGGGACTCTCACCTTTCTGCTTTGCAGGAGGAACAGAGGAGAACATTTCTGGTGCATGCAGGCTGTGTGACTCAATGCAATCAGAGAAATGTTTATATTTTCTGGAAATTAGAAGATTAAATCGCAGCGACCATATAGCCTCATATATGTATTTTTTCACCCCAAATCCAAAGCCACCATCTGTGAGTCTACAGTTGTGGAGATAAATTAGACCTGCATGCAGAACTACAAGGGAAACAGTGAGCAGTAACCAAATAACTGTAACTGGTTGAAGATCTTTGTTTTTCTTTTCACAAATATGGGAATGATAGTCAAAAATATCATTAAAATGCAGTTTTATATAAAACGGCATCACATTTTTTTCGGTGGCCTATACAAGGGCCCAATTAGATTTCTTTTCGTGGGGCCCAGAATCCCTGGCGGCGCCGCTGGTCGTCGCTAAAAGCCTGACAGTACACAAGGAAACGTCTCAAGAACTTTGAGATGGATTGTTATGAAATCTACAGATATTAATGATCCTGAGAGGATCCATTCTGACAACTTCTCTAGTGTGACCAGCAGGTCAAGGTTTTATTTCTGACTTTAGTTGAGTTGACAATGTTGTGGGATACAACTACTACAATTCAACAATAAAAACTTATATTACTTATATATATATATTAACTTATATACATTAATTTGACTGAAGTCACTTTTAAACTGTCAGCTTTTTGTCTGATTTCTTTCGGCCAGCCACCACCTGAAGAAAACAAACCTGGAGGCTGATATCTTTGACTTGCGTGAGTGAGAATTGTATGAGTGAAGGTCCAGGCGTTGGCTTCCAACTGTAAGGAGTCAAAGGTTAACAGACGATAAAGTGTTTAGCTAAGTTTGACCTGCATGCCAAATGGTGGAAGATGCCTAACACAGGTCAAACTCCTCTTTTAGTCTGTTGGATAATTTGGCAAGGGGACCAATCAGAAGAAGTGGGTGTACTTGAGAAGGGACTCTAAAAAGGCCCTCACAGAAGTTCTGATAGGGCAGAGGCTGAAGCATTTTGGCATAGCTTTTTCCGTAGATTTGATAATATCAGAAAGTGGCCGCTTCTGATCCGGACGCAGGGCTCAAGATTCTGTTTCAGTAAAGATTGCTCTATCATTCCACCCAGCCTTGCCTCCGCAGAATTCTTTTATCATCAAACTACATGCCGACACATTAGAACAGGAAAGCCCAGAAACTACATAAACACACAGAAACTGGAGCAAACTCGAACCTCATGAATCAAAAACCAAACTCTGTGCACACTTCCTCTGTTTTTCCTCATTCTAAATCACATTTTTGCAAAACACTAAACACAAATATCATTTAGCACACACTTTTTACATTATTTGAAAGTTATAAATGTTCATATATGGAATTCAACATGTTGCCTGAATGTTTGGGTTTGTGACCTTAGAGACAAAAGACAAAAGCAAACATGAGGACAGGACGATGGTATGGAAGCCTTGAGGGCCAAGTGAGAATTATTTATTTTTTAAATTTGTCATGTGTGAAATCAAATGATTATTTTTTTCATGAGAAACATGTTTGTTTTGAAACAAAAATATTTGTGTGGTGTTTTTTTCTTCTTGTGTGTTCAGTTCCACACGAGAAAAAAAGTCTTATGAAAATCTTAAAATATTTTCACTCAGTTCAAAACATGATTTTTTTCTTTTTTCTTATGAAATACGTTTTTTTTCACTTGGTTTCATTATGAAATGTGATGTTTTTTTTCCCCATGATTTTTTTTTTTTACATCTTTTCAAAGACTGGAAAATAAGAAGTCATAAACACAGTAGAGAAACAATTTAGATCACCAGAAACGAAACATTTCTCACATGGCCCCTCAGGGCTTCCGTAGAACAGACGGACAGACAGACAGACAGTTGAGCTCTGCAGGTTCGAACCTTTAACACCGAACTGTAGCTGTTGTTTCCTCAGTCTGCTGCTGAAAGCCTTTAAAAAAATGACATTAATTAAATTAAAATTGACCTGTGGCAGCCCTTAGAGGAGGAGATGGACAGATATGATATCTAAGTTTAAGTGTAAACGTATATTTTTTTTTGTTTTTCATGTGAAGACATGCTGGAATGAACACCAAGTGCATCAATATCAGACTGCAGAAGAAAGTGAAAGTACATCAAGTCTGACCACTGAGGAGGTTCGGGTACATTGAAGACGGCTGATGTAACCGAATGCTGCTGGCTGCTGATATTGTGTGGTTTTATTGATAAGGATGTTCATGAAAAAGTTGATATCTGATGGAGTGAGTAAGTGACAGTAAAGCTTACAAGTTTACTGAAAAGCCTTCAATGCCACACGGCTGCAGTAGAACTGTAGCAAAGTTGAGGTTCAACTTCCGATAAACATACAAACAACTTTGTCTCGGCTTCTTTGCATATAAACTCATTCGAACCTACAAGCTGCAGTCTCGGCATTTTTCTTGAAGACACGTTCTCCACAACAGCATCAGGTAAAGTTTGCACCCTGTTATTAGAAAGCATGAACCTAGACTCATTAAAATTGTATTGGTCTGACTGTATTGGTATTAAAGTTATTAGTATTTATGTATTATTATTATCATTATATTCTCATTATTATTCTCATTATTATTATTTATTAATATTCTTCCGTACATTTTTCACCTCGCTTCAACTCCGAAGCATTTTGAGCTTCAGAAATGTTCAGCTTTTTAAGGACATGATGGCTTGCCAATTTGGTATCTATCTATTATACTTTTGGAAATATTCAGCTTTTTCTGCCAAAATGTTCCCATTCATCCTTGCGGGACATTTTTCCAATTTATTTATTTATGTTGTTTATTTCAGGCAGACCGAAAGGGAAAAGCGGGAGAAGCCAAAGCTTATCTAGTCCCGCCCCCATTTCATTCTGCTACTGCTCCAGCATATGTGCAGCTAGAGAAACCGTTCATCTACTCAAATGTTCAACTTTTTAAGGACATGATGGCTTGTCCTTTCATGGTTTCAGCCTTTTCAGTTTTATCAAAAACAATTCAGCAAAAATCTTCCCATTCATCCTTAAGGGGATTTTTTCAAATTTTGTTCTGCTACTTCAGCATATATTCAACTAGAGAAACCGTTCAACTATCAAAATGTTCAGCTTTTTAAACTCTTTCAGCCTTGTACTTTTCAGCTTTTACAGCTTTTTCAAATTTGGCTTTTTCCATAAAAGATTTACAATGGACGTGAATGGCAAAATCTTCAAATCCTCTCAGAAACCACCCGACTTTCAACCTCTTCTTGTCCCTCATACATTCAGCTAGAGACATAAAGCACCAACTAATTTTAAATATATTTTTTTTTTGTACATATATAGGCCGCACTTGTCTATAAGTTGCAAGTGTCAGCGTTGTAACATGAAATATTTACACAGGAAGATGGTACACTGAAAGATTTTTTAAATTTTTAATTAAATAAATGCTTTTTTCCGAACAGTGCCTGTAACACGGCAGTAAAACGACAGTAAAGCGGCAGTAACACGACTGGTTAAAAAATTTACCATTGATGCCAAGTTTACGTGCAGCAGCTATTTCCTGCTTCGATAGCCAGATCGATGCCTTTATGCCTTTAACTTAAAAGCTGCATCTTATGCATTTCTTCGGGTGTTTTCCATGATGAGGGTGTGTGCATAATGCGCAAAATGACTGTTCGAAACACAGTCAAACTAGCGTCTTCCTCGGCGCATTATCTCTTCCACCTGTCTGTCTCGCTCTTGTGCTTCCTGCTAGAGCGCCCCCTGGAGGCCGTTAGCCCTTAAAAATCTATAGATTAGCCGCATTATTGTTTAGGCCGCAGGGTTCAAAGCGTGTGAAAAAAGTAGCGGCTTATACTCCGGAAATTACGGTACATAGAAATGTAGGAAATCTTGTTGGCTTTCATAAGTCGCAATGTTAATTTTGAGCCCACATTTCTGGAGGAGAGCAGACGGTACCTGTTTTGTCTCTCGCTCTGGCGTCCTCATTTTTCACTCTACATATATAAAAAAAGACACCACAGAATTCAATAATGTCTCCTGTTACTCAACATATAAGGATTTTGGCCGTAACCATTACATTTTTTTCAAAAATCGCAGGAGTTTGGGAGGCGTTTTCCCATTACTTCTTACGGGGACATTTTCAACTTTGGTTCTTCTACTGCTCCAGCATATGTGCAGCCAGAGAAACTGTTCACCTTTTTAAGCTCTTTCAGCCTTTGAAAACTTCTCAAATCTCAGTCATGTCCATTCATTCTCATAGCTTTATGCATTTCAGGTGAGTATTTTCTTGTACATTCAGCAGGTTTTTCTGAAATCACTTCAGCCGTCAGCATTCACACTGTATTTTTACAGGAAATGCAAAGGTTTCTATTTTTTTAATGTTATTATCTGTAGACACAAACTGACAAATGATGAAATCATGAATCATGATGAAATTTGCGAGTAATTTAAGTATATTTTCCATGCTGTATTACACTGTGTTTGATCTTGTCAGTGATATCTCCAAACTTTGCATTCTATTTATGTTTGTGCATGATGGTAAATAATAGTGAACTTTCTTTCACTTATCTTTTACTGCAGTTTTCAAGGATCATCATGGACCGTGATGAAGAAATTAGAGAAGCTCTACAGAGCAACAATCAGGCCTTAGCTATTGAAAAGATCCAAGAGTATTTGGACAAGCAGAATAACACTCCACTGAATATTGCCATCACAGGAGAGTCCGGCTCTGGTAAATCCACCTTTGTTAATGCCTTTAGAGGCATCGACAACAAGGCTGAGGGAGCTGCTCCTACTGGTTGTGTAGAAACCACCTCAGTGGTTACACCATACCCCCATCCAAACTATCCCAATGTTACACTGTGGGATCTTCCAGGTGTTGGCACCACCAAGTTTCCAGCTGATCAGTACCTGAAACTTGTTGAATTTGAGAAGTTTGACTTCTTCATCATCATCTCAGAAAGTCGCTTCACAGAAAATGATGTGAAATTCGCTCTGGAGATCCAGAGGATGAAGAAAAAGTTCTACTTTGTTCGCTCAAAGATTGACAGTGATTTATACAATCAGAGACAGAGTCAGACAGAGTTCAGTGAGACCAGGACTAAGGAACTTATCAAGGACAAATGCATTCAAGGTAAGTGACTTATGGAATTATAAACAATAATTGTGAGATTAATTACTGGATATCTATTATCAAAACCTGACAAGGCCAGTTGTCACAGTAAAGAAGTGAGTGCACTTATTATGTTAGACATGATGTTTATCTGACCTCAATACATATAATTTTCTAGTATATGGATCCATCATCTGGCAAAAAGACTTTGACTTTACATACTTATTGTCGATACGTTGTGTAAAAACACAATCTCATGGTTTCTTCATTTTATAAAAATAATTATCACAATTATTCCTTTTGTGACACAGGTCTTCAGGAACAAGGTATTCAGTCTCCACAGGTCTTCCTGGTGTCCAGCTTTCATCTCAGTAAGCATGACTTCAGTCTCTTACATGAGACACTAGACAGAGAACTTCCTGAACACAAGAGGAACGCTCTGCTGTTTGCCATGCCCAACATCAGCCTGGAGATCATCAACAAGAAGAAAAAGGCTTTCCATGACAACATAAAGTATGTTGCTGCTCTTTCTGCAGCTGCAGCAGCTGCACCAGTTCCTGGGTTTTCTATTAATGTTAATGTAGCTTTGCTGGCTGGTGTTGTCACACAATACCTATTTGGTTTTGGTCTTGATATCCCATCACTGGAAAGTCTGGCTGTAAGCACAGGTGTGCCATTTAATGATTTGAAGGCTGTCATCATTTCATCACTGGCTGCAACCAAAATAACCGCTGAACTTCTCCTAAAGGTGTTAAGTCAGTGTGCAAGCACAGCTGTATCAATGGCAGCAGAGGAAGGGTGCAAATACATTCCAATAGTTGGAATCCCAGCAGCAATGATCCTGTCTTTCACCACAACTTACATTATTTTGAATGATATACTCAACAAGCTTGCTGATGACGCACAGAGGGTGTTTGAAAAGGCCCTGGGCTGTAACACCACAGAGTGATATCATCATAGACTGGCTGTAGTTGTACATTTAAGGGTGTTCTGATCAGGATTTTTTGGGTTGATCACTAATCAGTGCAAGCAGTATCGGCAGATAATATTCACCAACCAAAAGGATGTTTCTTCACCGTATTGACATCATAGTTGCTAGTTATATGTGGCGTAGTAAATTCATCATTAAAATGTTGAGGAAAATAATTTTATATATTATATAATATTATAATATTATAATAATATATTTCATGTCATTCTCAGTTGTCTCAGTCTTTGTGCCCTGCAGCCACTACACCACTACCTGCTCACTGCTCAACGTCATTTATTTACTGTAAACTGAAATTGCAGTCAGCTGTTTAAACTCTGTCAGCTGTTGGCTCTGAACTGGGCTCAACCAGACGGCGTCACATCGTCCCCTCACTCAGGGCTGACAGAAAATGATACTTTTCTTGAAAAGACAATCCCAAATCATACATTGAATGGGCTGCTTCCAACTACAGTATGTTGATTACAAAAGAGATCATCTTCTCATGTTGTTACCATAGTTATCTCTCGCTCCCCAGCACTGACTGGCCTCTTAGTGAGAGATCTGACATTATGAGAAACGTTCCTTGGTACCGGTCCTTCTATGCCCTGAGTTAGTAACATCTTTCTGGTCGGAACTTGTGAATATATTGCTGGTTAAACCAAGAGGGCACTAAATATCTGTACTGATATTAGCAGAGGTGGAGCTAGTTAGCTGTTAGCAGCCAGCGAGCAGCAGAGTCCTGTGCTGTGTGTGGCTGTGGCTTTGTAGCACAAACAAACTGTCTGGTGTGTTTATCTGACGGTAAATGAACGTTTATCGGCCGATAACGATTGTTGCCCCCTGATCAGAACACCCTTATGTACATTATAATGAACTGAAACTGGTTGTTGTATCATTCAGTGAGAGAGTTTGCTCATGTCACAGATCTGTGCAAAAATGTATATTCTTTAATTAGCAAGTGCGTTTTTACTGAATGTTATTGTTCTTACAGCTTTTTGAAATGGCATTGATCACAGTGTGCACAGTGTGCCTGTATGTTGTCAGAACTGGCTCAGTTCTCTGACAAACAAAACGCAAGAGGGAAGAGATGCCGGCAATCATATTTATTTAACACCAAAATATAATAACGAAAGTACAACCTATATCTGTAATAGGATTATAGGACTATACTCATGGCGCACCGTACCCCGGTCATACTGGGCTTTCATTTTCACCTGAGCCTGTCCCAGTTTTCCTTTCGCCAACAGACCCGCCCTAAACAATCTGTGCCGAAAACCATTTACAAAATCGATCAGGTTTCGGGGCGCCTCGGCCGGAACCAATCCACCTCTCAGCGCTGCCAACGGCCCGCGCACCGAGTGCCCAAAAACCAATTCGTTCGGACTGAAGCCCGTACTCTCCTGTACGGCCTCCCGCGCCGCCAGCATCAACCAGGGGAGCCCCTCCTCCCAGTCCCGATCTAACTCCGTACAGTAAGCGCGCAGTAAGGACTTGAGCGTCTGATGGAATCGTTCTAACGCGCCCTGACTTTGCGCATGATAAGCAGTGGACTGGTTATGGCTTACCCCCAGCGATTTCAACACTTCTGCAAACATATGCGAGGAAAAATTAGACCCCCGATCACTTTGTATGACCTTGGGTATCCCGAACACTGAAATAAACTGTGAAAGTGCTTTAACTACCGCTTTGGTGGTGATGGTACGAAGCGGATAAGCCGCCGGGTACCGAGTACACTGACACATAACCGTCAATAGATACTTACACCCCGATTTGGCACTAGGTAACGGCCCCACACAGTCTATAATCAGATACTCAAACGGTTCACTTACTACCGAGATGGGCTGCAACGGCGCCGGCTTTACGCGCTGATTGGGTTTCCCCGTCAGCTGGCAAACATGACATGTTTTAATATATGCCCCCACCTCTTTTTTAGCCCGCGGCCAAAAAAAATATTTAAGCACCGACAAATATGTTTTTCGTACCCCAAAGTGACCACTTTCATCGTGTGCAGTTTTCAAAACCTGGGAACGAAAATCCTGAGGCACCACTACCTGAAACACAGGCGCTCCCACAACCTCCTCATCACAGGGCAACCATTTGCGGACCAACATCCCATCTTGCACAAAATAGCCCTGAGCTACATCGCTAACCTGATGACATGGCACAACCTGATCCCACAGCGAAGACAACGAAACATCAGATTTCTGAGCCTTAATCCACTCCTCTCTTGACACACGTGGAGGTAAATCCGGCAGCGTAACTGACTCCGCTTGGGCCACAGCCTCCAATGGCGCATACGCACCTTTACTCCGAGCGCGAGTCATGGCACAAACAGGAAAAACTTCGAGTGCTGCACTGTCAGACGCCACCTCTACCGGTTCAGACACCACCACAAGTGGTGGGGGACCACTGGGCCAAACCCGGCCACCACAGATATCATTTCCCAAAATCATTGACACGCCTGGCAAAGGTAACTCAGGCCGTACACCCACAGAAAACACACCTTTAGCCAGATCACAATCCAACATTACATCATGGCGTGGCACAGGGACGAAGCCAAGCTCCATCCCCCGCATCACAATGAAATCTCCAGACTGCGTATTAGCAGAAAAAGGGAGAACCGACTGTACGATGAAAGAATGTCGGGCCCCCGTATCACGCAACACTCTCACCCGAACACATTCCGCACTACCCACCAAGGACACGCGCGCCTCTATGATGAAAGGCTCAAACCCAGATCTGTCACTGGCGGTCATCTCCACCGCCTTTTCCTCTCGCGCACTTGCACACAACATAGCAGGACCTGGGGAAGGCACACCATTTTTACGCCTGAGTAAAGGACACTGGTCCTTCCAATGACCCTCCCCCGGCAAAAATTGCACAAGTTTGAACGCCCTGGGCGCACAGAGACTGGCGCACCACGGGGCACAGCCGGTTTAGAAAAACGGCTGCGCGCAAACCTACCGTCATCCTCTACACGCCCGCGCATCTCAGTAAAACCAGACTTGTGCGTCAGCACGAAATCATCGGCCAATTCAGCTGCTCTTAGCGCAGTAGCTGGCCCTTTCTCGTTTAAATAGGCAGCTACGCGTTGAGGCGCAACATTTTTAAACTGCTCCATGATTATTAGTTCACACAGACCATCAAATGAATTCACTTTTTCCGCGGAGCACCAGCGGTGAAAATGAGTCGTTAAATCGCGCACAAATTCCACATTCGTTTGCTTATCAACCTTCACCCACTGTCTAAATCTCTGGCGATATGCCTCTGGGACGAGTTCATAGGCCTTAAGGACAGCTGACTTCACCATTTCATAAGTCAGACCCTCCTGCGCGCACACAGCCGAGTACGCCTCCTGCGCCTTGCCCGTGAGGACACACTGCAGCAGGAGAACCCGATCCACATCTGGCCACTGCCTGGCCTCTGCCACGCACTCAAACAATGTGAAAAAAGTGTCGGGATCCCGTTCGTTAAATTTTGGCACAAGGCGCAGACTGGTTGTCAAGTCTCTGCCCCCCCGCTCATTCACAAACCCCGACTCACCGGACGCGCCAGGCCTCCTGCCATCGCGGTCCAAAACCCCCCGCTTTGACCGTTCCAGCTCTAACTGTAACCGCAAAAGGTCTTTCTGCCATTCTGCTCTTTCCCTCTGTCTCAGCCTGTTCTGCTGACTCTAAGCTCAACGCCGCCGCAGCCGCCACCGCCTCCTCCTTTGACAGAGTTGACTCAGCACCCGACCCTTTCTGCAACACCCCTTTTTCAAATAGTGACAACAAAACAAACATCTTCAACTCATCTTTAAGCATTCCCTCTTGCAACACAATATCATAGTGATTAGCAATCTCAACCAACTCATCCTTTCTACATGAGTCCAAAAACACCGCACAAGGCGCGTCATAAAAATCTGACAAACCTGCCATACTCACCTTAGAGCCGGGTCCACACCGCTATGCGCACTTGAGCTAACACAGCCCCCCAGAGCGTTCCCCTCACTGCCTACCCAGGATCTAGCTAATCTCAACCCTGGTCTTCATGCGGTTCTGCAGCGGGTCGATTAAGCACGAAACCAGCGGGACCACCACAGGCGACCCCACGGAGTGCCCCCGAGATGATAGCTTACGCAACCAACTCTAGCCGCTCCCCACAACACTACGCAAAAAACAAAAACCCGACACAATCTCAAAGGAGAAAGTGCCCTACAGCCTAACGGGAACCTCCAGAAAAATGCGCATCCAGTGTGTCACCTAACCCTCCACAGGTGAACAAAAACCTCTCTACCTGCCCCATTAACTCCAACCCAAAATCATAACCAAGACGCGGACGAGCCCCCATTTGTCAGAACTGGCTCAGTTCTCTGACAAACAAAACGCAAGAGGGAAGAGATGCCGGCAATCATATTTATTTAACACCAAAATATAATAACGAAAGTACAACCTATATCTGTAATAAGAGCGATCAGTGGTGTGTGTGAGTGCATGGCTGTGTGTAAATGTTGGATGTAAACTAAAACGACGAGGACAGCAACAGGTAAGCCGCAGGGTGCCAGGCTGGAAATGGAGAGAGAGCGAACTGGCGTTTTCCACATGGCTCTTAAGGACGTGGCCCCGCCCCCTCGGGACGCACACCGGAGGCCCATGTAACAATTAACCTGTGGGGAGGAGAAAGAGAGCGAGAGACCACCACACGCACAAACAGCCACGCAAAACAACCACTTGGGGTTGTCACAATGTTGTGTTGAGGACACAAATTTGACCACATAAATTGACCAATTTATTAGTGGTTTCACGATAGGAAGCTTTATTAAATATTCTGATAACTCTTTTCTGGAGTTTAATTATAGGGTCTATATATGTCCTGAATATATTACCACAAACCTCAACACAATATGACATATATGGCATTATAAGTAAGAAGTATAATATACGCAGACATTTCTTGTTCAGTAGATCCCCTGCTTTCTAAATAATACCAATAGGTTTAGATAATTTCTTTTTAATATATTCTATATGTGGCTTCCAACTGAATTCATGATCTAAAATTACTCCCAAGAATTTAGTTTCATATACTCTTTAAATTTTTGCTCCATTTAAGAATAATTTAATTTCACAATTAGCCCTATCACCACCAAACACCATTTACTCTGTAAGCACACTGAGGTTGAGTCCTCAGCAGCAACCTGTGTTTGAGTTTTCTTTATTATGTTATGTTATGTTTTATTTTACAATGTTAATTTTTATTTCCATGACACAATTTTATGTGACAGTTTAGCTCCATAAGACACTGACCCACACTAGTTCTTCCACATTCTTTCTTAGTTTCAGGTTCATCAGCCATTAACTGCTTTTATGTTTCATTTCCTCCTGACAATGAAAGAACCGAAGAGTCTTCGACGACCCTCGACTCAGAGAGAGAACCTGAAATGTATCCAGAAGTTCAAAGTACAGAATTAACTCAGAGAGTCTTGCAGGCCTGTTGCTGTCAGCAATAATTCCACATCCTGTTTCAAAACAGGAACAATTTGACTTAATTAGTCAAAGTGTACGTCACTGACTCCATGTGGCTGTTCAGGAAACACCTTCCCTTCTGAGGAATTTCAGCCGAACTGACCTGAAAGTGTATTAATTGTAATAATTTTGTGTGTTTTTTGTTTGTTGTTTGGGTGATGTTGTCCACTTCTGCTATAAGACACAGTGGGAGCATGTTAACATTCATCAAGTCCATCAGATTATTGGTGTATAAAATGTATTGATCTCAGTGGCTATTTTGTTAACATAATACTTAATTACAAAGAATTCTCTGTCTCTTAATTATATCCTGATTGTTTTAATTTGCTCATTTTGATTGACCAGCAGTTTCATTGCTTAAAATATTAAATTTCCATTTATATGAACTATCTGGATATTTGTCATTTTTGTCTGATGCAAATTGTTTACACATATTTTTTCCAATAGTTTCAGCACTAATTAATTCCTAGAAGGAGCTCATCAGTGGAAGATTTAGGCTGTGAAACAAGATTATTTAAGTGTCCAGTAACTTTATTATTTTCAGTGAGTGCTGTATGCTGTGTTTTCACCACAAGGGGGCACCTATGAGCCTGTTTAGTGAGACAAATACCTGCACTGCACCTTTAGAGGAATATGACTCTTATTCCTGCTGTCATCTGTTTTAATTTCTGTTAGTAAAGACAAAAACACAAGATCATTGGACTGCACAGCCACACCTGGATCTTTACCTGAATAAGTCAACACAAACTGAATGACTTAAAAAGGACTCACAGTGAAGAGTCTGCAACATCATCTGAGCAGCAACCATTCATTTAGCTGTTTAACCTGATAAACTGTTATTGTGAATATTCATGTGAATGTTTGAGCTTCACATAAAAGCTTTAACTGAATTGTGTGAAGATGGTTTTATGTCACTAAATCATTATGTTTGGATTTCTGGCTGCTGAGAAACATTACAAGACTTCAGGCTCAGTTCTTTAATGAGTAAATGATTTATTGACAATCAGTAAAACATGAATGAATGCCTTAAAAGGTGGTGTAATCCAGGCCAGACCTGAGCCAAAGCTTCATGTGAAGCCATGCAATCAGAATTACTGCTGCTTGATATGAAAAGCCTCCAGTTCATGTTCAGCATCATTCTTTGGTACTGACAGTTTTAACTCTACATCTTCTACTTCAAGAGAAGAAAATGGAATACAGAATCAGAAGTCAACATTTCTTTAATGTTCAGACGTCAACAATCATGATAAAGTTGAGAGGAAGCCAGCAGGTAGAACAGGAAGTTGTTCTCATGGACAGTACAGTGCGCTTATCTGTGTATTTTATCTTCAGCATGACAAAAACACATTTTTCTATCATGTTCACTGTCTATATAAAAGCAGCAGACGCTGAACAAGGAAAAACCCACAATGTCATGACAAAAAGTTTCAGTTATAAATGCAGCAGATTTCAAATACAATCATTGTTTAATTGTGGGAATAGAAGGTAAATAACACACAACAGCTGTGTTTGTAACAAAGACACAGTTCACCACAGTTTAACTGTAAACCCAGAACCAAGCACAGATACGCCCACTTCACGTCCAATGGAGACGCCTGTTCCCAGCACCTTTGCCTCGACACCCGAAGGACCGACGCCAACGCCGGTATCTGCAGACAGACCGACGGTAGCTTTCGCAGGCCCAACTGAGACTGAAGCACTGGCCAGTTCTGCTTTCGCCATAACTCTGGCACCGGACTCCAGAGTCAATCCTACATCCATGCCGGCACTGGGTCCTTTGGCCTCAGCAGACAGCGGGAAAACTTCAGAAAGACACTTCATTTAATCTCAAAGACGACTAGAGAACAATCATACCAGAGAAATTTGTTCCAAAAACAACATCAGGTCAAATTCTCAGGAGAGTCATGAAGGATGAAACTTTCTAAAGTCCAGTTTGTCTCAGATATCAGTCCACAGAAGAACATCTGATTTACTGGACTTCAGTCTGATTTGTTAGTTTAGGGTGACAAGTCATCAAGGAGTCATCAAGCC
Organism: Diplodus puntazzo; assembly: GCA_963678695.2. Classification (NCBI taxonomy): domain Eukaryota; kingdom Metazoa; phylum Chordata; class Actinopteri; order Spariformes; family Sparidae; genus Diplodus; species Diplodus puntazzo. The sequence goes on from OZ023165.1 coordinate 30,992,774, forward strand.
AGATTGTTTCAATTCAATGACACCTTTTCCACCTGAGGAACTGATGTGTCAGACAGTTTTCTCTCAGTGGTGGAATAAACTCTCATACCTAAAATCATTTGCTTTCAAAATATAACATTCTCTGTTAAATTTTGACTTCCTTCTCTGTATCTAATGACCTTTATTCTCATAACATTACAACTTTTTCTTAAAATATCAACTCTAAACCTTCTGAACCCAAAGCATGTTTTGTATTTGTCACATTTTTCTCCACTGTGACTCATTTTTCATGAATACAATAGTCCTGCACCTCTGTGAAAAGAGGTGAGGAAAAGAAGAAGCTTTTCACGTTACATTGCCATAAATAATTGAAAAATGACTTTCATTGATAATTTATTTATTTATTTTCTCATGATTAATCATCTTGTTATTCTGTAAAACAACCTTTGTTGGTAATGATAATGACATAAAAATCTCCAAGAAAACAAATACAATGTATCATGGGAAGACAGAGGAAATAAAGATGAAGAAGATTTTCAAGATAAAATATTCAATTTTAAATTCTGACTTTATATTCTGTATCTCCTGAACTTGAAGTGTTTCTTAAAATATGAAGTCCTTAATATGAAGTCGTAAGATCTTTTACCAACAGCCCATTGGAGTAAATAATCTATTTGACTGACACAAGAATTATTTAAAAAGTAATTTACTTCACCTCATTGTCAAGAAAAGAAGGAAAAATGTGACATTTGCTTTCGCAGATATACTTATTCTGACTTTACTGTACACATGTGAACATACATTATATTACAGCTTATAAAGTGATAAATTAACTAGAGGTTTATTAAATGTAACTATTACATCTGTCTGCTCGATAAACTACAGTTTTTTAGAGGAAAGTATATACTTGGATGGATGGTGGATACTGGATGATGTTTGCCTACCTGACATCTTCAGGACAAGAAGTTTACTGTGATAGAAAAAGAGAAAATGTCAGCAGCAGATAAAAAACAGAGTTTCTCTGTGAGAACGAGCTCACATGGAACAAAAATAACTGTGGTATTGAACATATTCTGTACAGATCTATAGAAAATGATATTTTATAATGCATCTGGAAAGCCATAAAGCATGTTTACTTTCAGATGAAATAATAAAGCTCTTATGGTGGACTGCTTACCTGAATGATGTTCCTTTGTTAACAGTTGTGTGCTGGTTGCGATCAGCTCAGATGCTGGAGTGAACACAGTGGGGTGCACAGCACATATATACAAGACAGGAGGAGAAAGTGAAAGTGAAAGTACAAAACCACAAAATGGCACTGATGAGTTTCATCGTTGGGTGCAACTGAAGTTTTTTTCAGCACACAGTGGTCAACAGTAAAGTGAAAGTATGAAGTTCAGGGAAATTGTAACCTTTAATATAAGTCTGTTTGTGTGTGTGTGTGTGTGTGTGTGTGTGTGTGTGTGTGTGTGTGTAAATGATTAAAGACAGGACTGTCATGACTTTCTCTAAATTGTGACGGACGAAAGAGAAGCTCAAAAACAAAACAAAAGATCAAAAACATCTTAAATTAAAATCACATTCTATTAATTAAAGTTGACCTGTGGCAGCCCGTAGAGGAGGAGATGGACAGATGTGTAAACGTATATCTTTGATTGTTTTTCTTGTGATGTCATGCTGGAGTGCACAACACAAAGTTCATAAATAACAGACTGCAGAAGAAAGTGAAAGTAAATCAAGTCTGACCAATAAGGAAACCTAAGACGCTCTGTTACACTGGTGGCAGCTGATATGGTGTGATCATATTGATAAAGTTAATTTCTGTTGATTAAGTGACAGTAAAGACTTACCGGAAACTGAAGGCTTTACAATAAGCAAATTTGTGTTATTTGATTTACCATATTTTCCCTCGATTGATCTGTCTGTTGTGTTTACGCCACAAGGGGGCACCAACTTTCTGCTGTAGCCTGACTAATGCCTGTCACTGCATATAGATAAACATGATTCTTGTGGTCATTCTTGTTTTACCATAAGCAGAAATACCATTTATTTACATTGGTCTCATCAGGGCCTGAATTTTTAAATTTTTTCCTCACCTGCCAAATAAGGTCACATTTTCTCATCTTCCACTTCTGAAACCTAAATGGAAATCTTTTGAATTTTAAACACTGAGTCACTGGTATCTATAAAAACAGGTAATCATGTCACTTTAAATCTGACTGACAGGTGGCAGGTGTTCATTTCACCCCCTGACACACACACACACATACACACATCAAGCCAACATGCAACTCAACCTAAAGACACAAGATTATTTAAGTGTCCAGTAACTTTATTATTTTCAGTGAGTGCTGTATGCTGTGTTTTCACCACAAGGGGGCACCTGTGAACCTGTTTAGTGAGGCAAATACCTGCACTGCATCTTTAGATGAATATGACTCTTATTCCTGCTGTCATCTGTTTTAATTTCTGTTAGTAAAGGCAAAAACATAAGATTATTGGACTGCACAGCCACACCTGGATCTTTACCTGAATAACTCAACACAAACTGAATGAGAGTTCAGAAAATGGAATACAGAATCAGAAGTCAACATTTCTTTAATGTTCAGACGTCAACAATCATGATAAAGTTGAGAGGAAGCCAGCAGGTAGAACAGGAAGTTGTTCTCATGGACAGTACAGTGCGCTTATCTGTGTATTTTATCTTCAGCATGACAAAAACACATTTTTCTATTATGTTCACTGTCTATATAAAAGCAGCAGACGCTGAACAAGGAAAAACCCACAATGTCATGACAAAAAGTTTCAGTTATAAATGCAGCAGATTTCAAATACAGTGTAATCAGTGTTTAATTGTGGGAATAGAAGGTAAATAACAAACAACAGCTGTGTTTGTAACAAAGACACAGTTCACCACAGTTTAAATTTAAACCCAGAACCAAGCACGGAAAAACCCATTTCACGTCCGAAGGAGACGCCTGTTCCCAGCACCTTTGCCTCCACTTGTGTTGGACTGATCTTGGCGCCGGTATCTGCAGACAGACCGAAGGTAGTTGTCGTAGGCCCAGCTGAGACTGAAGTACTGACCAGATTTGCTTTAGCCATAACTCTGGCACCGGAATCAGAGAATCCTACATCCATGCCGGCACTGGGCCCTTCGGTCTCAACACCTTCAGAGAGACACTTCATTTAATCTCAAAGACGACTAGAAAACAAATCATACCAGAGAAAGCTTGTTCCAAAAACAACATTGGGTCAAAGTCTCAAGAGAGTCACAAAGGATGAAACTTTCTAAAGTCCAGTTTGTCTCAGATATCAGTCCACAGAAGAACATCTGATTTACTGGACTTCAGTCTGATTTGTTAGTTTAGGGTGACAGGTCATCAAGGAGTCATCAAGACAGATTGTTTCAATTCAATGACACCTTTTCCACCTGAGGAACTGATGTGTCAGACAGTTTTCTCTCAGTGGTGGAATAAACTCTCATACCTAAAATCATTTGCTTTCAAAATATGACATTCTCTGTTAAATTTGGACTTTCTTCTCTGTATCTAGTGACGTTTATTCTCATAACAATACAACTTTTTCTTAACATATCAACTCTAAACCTTCTGAACCCAAAGCATGTTTTGTATTTGTCACATTTTTCTTCACTGTGACTCATTTTTCATGAATACAATAGTCCTGCACCTCTGTGAAAAGAGCTGAGGAGAAGAAGAAGCTTTTTACATAGTAGAACAGTTACATTGCCATAAATAATTGAAAAATGACTTTCATTGATAATTTATTTATTTATTTTCTCATGATTAATCATCTTGTTATTCTGGAAAACAACCTTTGTTGGTAATGATAATGACATAAATATCTCCAAGGAAACAAATACAATTCATCACAGGAAGACAGAGGAAATAAAGATGAAGGTTTTCAAGATAAATTGTTCAATTTTAAATTCTGACTTCATATTCTGTATCTCCTGAACCTTTTCTTGCAACATTACAAGTGTTTCTTAAATTATTAAGTCCTTAATATGAAGTCCTAAAATCTTTTACCAACAGCCTATCGGAGTAAATAATCTATTTGACTGACACAAGAATTATTTAAAAGTAATTTACTTCACCTCATTGTCAAGAAAAGAAGGAAAAATGTGACATTTGCTTTCGCAGATTTACTTATTCTGACTTTACTGTACAAATGTGAACATACATTATATTACAGCTTATAAAGTGATAAATTAACTAGAGGTTTATTAAATGTAAATGTTACATCTGTCTCCTTGATAAACTACTTTTTAGAGGAAAGTATATACTTACTATTTGACATATTCAGGACAAGAAGTTTACTGTGAAAGAAAAAGAGGAAATGTCAGCAGCAGATAAAAAACAGAGTTTCTCTGTGAGAATGAGCTCAAGTGGAATGAAAATAACTGTGGTAATGAACATATTCTGTACAGATATATAGAAAATGATATTTTATAATGCATCTGGAAAGCCATAAAGCATGTTTACTTGCAGGTCATATAATAAAGCTCACATGGTGGACTGCTTACCTGAACGAGGTTCCTTTGTTAACAGCAGAAGTTGTGTGCTGGGTGCGATCTGCTCAGATGCTGGAGTGAAGACAGTGGGGTGCACAGCACATATATACAAGACGGGAGGAGAAAGTGAAAGTATAAAACAACAAACTGGCACTGATTAGTTTCATCGTTGGGTGCAGCTGAAGTTTTTTTCAGCACACAGTGGTCAACAGTAAAGTGAAAGTATGAAGTTCAGGGAAATTGTAACCTTTAATATAAGTCTGTGTGTGTGTGTGTGTGTGTGTGTGTGTGTGTGTGTGTGTGTGTGTTTGTGTGTGTGTGTGTGTGTGTGTGTGTAAATGATTAAAGACAGGACTGTCATGACTTTCTCTAAATTGTGACAGACGAAAGAGAAGCTCGAAAACAAAACAAAAGATCAAACACATCTTAAATTAAAATCACATTCTATTAATTAAAGTCAATCTGTGGCAGCCCGCAGAGGAGGAGATGGACAGATGTGTAAACGTATATCTTTGATTGTTTTTCTTGTGATGTCATGCTGGCGTGCACAACACAAAGTGCATAAATAACAGACTGCAGAAGAAAGTGAAAGTAAGTCAACTCTGACCACTTTGGAAATGTAAGACGCTCTGTTAGACAGATGTGTCTGCTGCTGGCTGCTGATGTCAGTTTTATTACAGGATGTTTGTTTCAAAGTTGATTTCTGTTGGAGTGAGTAAGTGAAAGTAAAGACTTACAGGAAACTGAGGGCTTTACAATAAGCCTGCAGGTTTATTGTCAGGGGTCGTAGACTCATGACATATATTATTGTTACTGTTTAAAATCTGTGTATTAAAATTCTAAGTTCACTGAGAATCCAAGACTGGAATATTGTAGATAGATGAAGCAGCACCAACAGAAACAGGGCTGACAGAGGATTTAACATGGTTGAGAGAGACAATGGAGGAAACAGATCCGGCACCAGCTTGACCCGCACTGTCAGCACTGGGTTATGGGATGCCAGGTTAGGACACTGGGCCGGGTCTAGCTGGGGAAAGTGTCATTTTAGACTGAAGGTGGTGAAGTTGATGAGATTGTAACCCATCACTTTTAAACAGGTCCTATTCAGTCCAGAAATAGTGAAAGTTGCTTATGAAGTCTAGTCCAGTGGCAGATGTGAGGTTCTGCCTCCATGTATGCAGACTGAACAGACTCGGCTGGGGTAAGTGGAGGCTTGACGCACGGGCCCAAAGTTGGGCCCAAAATATTTTTGAAATCTTGTTGAAAGTCAATATTTATCTTAAAATGTTGATTATATCACATCTTTCTTACATTGTCTATAAATGTTTTACTCTTGTTACATGATTTCAAAGTTATAAATGTTCATATATGGAATTCAACATGTTGCCTAAATCTTTGGATTTGTGACAGTGGAGAAGACAAAAGCACACATGAGGACAGGAGGATGGTACGGAAGCCCTGAGGGCCAAGTGAGAATTCTTAATTTTTTGAATTTGTCATTTGTGAAATTAAATAACATTTTTTTTTCATGAGAAACACGTTTTCACTTGGTTTCAACATGAAATGTGTTTTTTTTTCCCCTGAAAATTTTTTTCACATATTTTCAGAGACTGGAAAAAAACAGGATTAGAAAGATTATCCTGGCAAATTCTTTTTGTATCCGTCAGATCACAAATCATAAACACAGGAGAGAAATAATTTAGATCATAAAACGGATCACCAGAAAATAAACATTTCTCACATGGCCCCTCAGGGCTTCCGTAGGACAGACAGTTTAAGCTCTGCAGGTGAACTGTAGCTGCAGATGTTGTTTCCTCAGTCTGCTGCTGCTCAGACTGCTTCATGGTCTCACATTAAATCAATTAAAGTTGACCTGTAGCAGCGCTTAGAGGAGGAGATGGACAGATGTGATATCTAAGTTTAATTGTAAGCCTATATCTTTGATTGTTTTTCTTGTGATGTCATGGAGTGAACACAAACTGCAGAAGAAAGTGAAAGTAAATCAAGTCTGACCAATAAGGAAACCTAAGACGCTCTGTTATACTGGTGGCAGCTGATATGGTGTGATTATATTGATAAAGTTAACTTCTGTTGATTTAGTGACAGTAAAGACTTACCGGAAACTGAAGGCTTTACAATAAGCAAATTTGTGTTATTTGATTTACCATATTTTCCCTCGATTGATCGGTCTGTTGTCTTTACGCCACAAGGGGGCACCAACTTTCTGCTGTAGCCTGACTAATGCCTGTCACTGCATATAAAGATAAACATGATTCTTATGGTCATTCTTGTTTTAACATAAGCAGAAATACAATTTATTTACACTGGTCACATCACGGCCTGAGTTTTCTTTATTTTTCCCCTCACCTGCCAAAAAAGCTCATATTTTCTCATCTTCCACTTCTGAAATAGCCAGTAACTAATACCAGTAACTCTTAATGTAGCACAATAAGCACTTGCTGCTCTTGCACTATTTTACATTTCTACCTCCGAATATGACTCTTATTCCTGCTGTCATCTGTTTTAATTTCTGCTAGTAAAGACACACAAGATTATTGGACGGCACAGCCACACCTGGATCTTTACCTGAATAAGTCAACACAAACTGAATGACTTAAAAAGGACTCACAGTGAAGAGTCTGCAACATCATCTGAGCAGCAACCATTCATTTAGCTGTTTAACCTGATAAACTGTTATTGTGAATATTCATGTGAATGTTTGAGCTTCACATAAAAGCTTTAACTGAATTGTGTGAAAATGGTTTTATGTCACTAAATCATTATGTTTGGATTTCTGGCTGCTGAGAAACACTACAAGACTTCAGGCTCAGGTCTTTAATGTGGAAGTAATTAATTAATCATCAGTAAAATAATATGAATGAATGCTTTAAAAGGTGGTGTAATCCAGGCCAGACCTGAGCCAAAGCTTCATGTGAAGCCATGCAATCAGAATTACTGCTGCTTGATATGAAAAGCCTCCAGTTCATGTTCAGCATCATTCTTTGGTACTGACAGTTTTAACTCTACATCTTCTACTTCAAGAGAAGAAAATGGAATACAGAATCAGAAGTCAACATTTCTTTAATGTTCAGACGTCAACAATCATGATGAAGTTGAGAGGAAGCCAGCAGGTAGAACAGGAAGTTGTTCTCATGGACAGTACACTGCGCTTATCTGTGTATTTTATCTTCAGCATGACAAAAACACATTTTTCTATTATGTTCACTGTCTATATAAAAGCAGCAGACGCTGAACAAGGAAAAACCCACAATGTCACGACAAAAAGTTTCAGTTATAAATGCAGCAGATTTCAAATACAATCATTGTTTAATTGTGGGAATAGAAGGTAAATAACAAACAACAGCTGTGTTTGTAACAAAGACACAGTTCACCACAGTTTAAATTTAAACCCAGAACCAAGGAAAGATATGCCCACTTCACGTCCGATGGAGAAGCCTGTTCCCAGAAACTTTGCCTCTAAACCTGAAGGACCGACGCTGACACCAGTGTCTAGTCCCAGTCCGACTTTAGCTTTCAGTGGACCTGCACTGGCTGAAGCACTCGCCAGTTCTGCCCTGGCCATGGCTCTAGCACCCGACCCCCAAGAGAGTCCGGCTCCTGCGCTGGCGCTGGGCCCCTTGGCCTCTACTTCAAAAATGCCCTCCTCAGCACGTGCATAACCCAGTCCTGCAGCAGCGTATGCTCCCATTTTATCATCCTCTTCAAATGCATCGGCACCTTCGTAGGCATCATTCGCAACAGCTTTACTCGGCCAGTCAATGTCTTTAACATTCTTTCTTGATTGGGGAAAACAAATAATTCTTTCGGAACTTCGAACTGCTTCCTCTGTGAACAGAGAAACACTTAATTTAGTCACAAAGACGACTAGACAACAACGTGCCAGAGGAAAATCATAATACTTTTAAATGACAGTGATTCATCCATTCCTATTGAAGTACAGTCTCTCCAGTTAAAAACGGATATCAGTCCACAGAACACATAACGTCTGAAACCCTAAACGCCCATGGGTCGAATACATTTATTAAGTCTACCCACAAGTTACATTTTATGTATTTTCCCGAGTAATTTCATTAATGGTAAAAAGTTTCTGTGGTTTGCTTTCTAACCAGTGGTGGTTCTAGACCAGTTTTAATAGGGGGGCCAGGTTGGGGCCGGCTTTTTTGTTAGGGGGCACATACAACCCGGGAAAAAAAGACAAATCCCTCATTCAGACACGGGATAAAAGAGACTTAAAACAATGTTTACAATTTCAACAATTTTGATTGGGTAATAAACTGCTGAGAAACTTTATTTCTGTCTTTCCCTCCAGTACAAAATCATTGCAATAAATCTGTTATTGTGTTATTGATGTAGGCTCCCTGTTGGGGGGGCCACAGGGGGGTCCAGACTCAGAGTTATGGGGGCACTGGCCCCTGTTGGACCCCCCCTAGAACCGCCCCTGTTTCTAACCCCCAGAGCAGTGAGCATGTCATGGTCCACTCTCAGGAATCTTATGTAGTCGTTTTCTCATGATTAATGAGGAAATAATATGTTAGACCCGCGACTCTTTCGGGCTTCCATACCATCTTCTATACTGTTTTTCATTCTAATTTCTTAGAAGTCATGTGGATTTTCCCTCCAGTGAGATCTGGCAGCTTGTAGTGACACTTTCATTCACTGAATAAATTAAGTCTATTGGAAGGTAATCTGTCGCATCAAAAAGTAAAGTATGCACTTATTCATTTATTTGTTTTCTCAAATGTTATCAAGATAACATTTTTTTTTAAATTATGGCTTTATATTCTGTATCTCACAACATTACAACTGTTTCTTAAAATATCAACACGAAAGTCCTAAAATCTAATTTTTACCAACAGCCCATATGAGTAAATAATCCGTTTGACTGACACAACAATTATTTAAAAAGTAATTTACTCAACCTCATTGCCTGTATTTGAAAAAAAAACGAAGGAAAACTTTTATTTATTTGCTTTTGCAGGTTTACTTATTTTGACTTTACTGTACACATGTGAACATACAGTATATTAAAGTTCATGGAGTGATAAATTAACTAGAGGTTAATTAAATGTAAATGTTACATCTGTCTGCTCGATAAACTACACTTTTTAGAACAAAGTATATACTTACTACTTGACATCTTCAGAACAAGAAGTTTGCTGTGACAGAAAAAGAGGAATTGTCAGCAGCAGATAAAAACACAGTTTCTCTGTGAGAACGATTTCACGTGGAATAAAAATAACAGTGGTAATGAACATATTCTGTACAGATCTATAGAAAATGATATTTATAACACATTCAGACAAAAATGTATTTGTTCATTAATGGTCATTCAGCATCATTGTGTTAGTGAAGTTCCTCCATCATCGTCTGTGAGTCAGTTGAATAAACAAAATCAAGAACAATACATAGAACAATAAAGAAAACAATAGCTGATACATGCTGCACTATTTGGTACATATTGTAAACAAACAAACAAATGGTCAAACCAGCATGTATACATTTAGTAGAGATTAAATCTTACATAGTGGATTACTTACCTGAACGAGGTTCCTTTGTTAACAGGTGAAGTTGTGTGCTGCGTGCACTGAGCTCAGTGAAAACACCAGGGAGTATGAACACAAGACGAAAGAAGAAAGTGAAAGTTTGAGTTAGAGGATCATAAAACTGTCATAAAAACACACACGTGAAATGACAAAGAGATAAAATCAAGTGAGTAAACTCAACTGAAAGTAATTAAACATGTAGAACATGTCGACAGGTGTGTGTTATTGACCGTGGTTTCATGAATATGTTATGTGCTGGCCTGTATGAATTTTTGTTGTACCCGACTGGTTGTGCTTCTCCCTCCCTGTTGCTCTCTGGCGTCCCTTTCTTTCTGTCTGTTTCCTTCAGGAAGACAAACCTGGGCACTGCTGCAATCAACTGGAGGACGTATGAAGGGAGGATCGAGCGGAGGACTCGCTATCTTGGGAGCCACTTCCCAAACTGACCCTTTTTGTTTGTTTTCTGCTGGGTTCTCCAACCTTTTTTTTTTTTTGATATGTAGCTTTTACTCCTTTTGGTTGTTCCAAATAAAATTTTGTTTGACAACCTGTTGTCTGAGTGTCCTTGTCACACAGCGGTGAGGACTGTCCTGTCTTGGGTTTTCTGTCTTGTGAATTTCATGTTTTATTTTGAAAAGTAACTCTCCTCTCGTTTAAGGTCACTTGCTTTTCCTCTTGGGTAACCGATCTGACGTCTCCCCTCAGGGGCGCTGCCAGGGGGGGAAAGGTTGGGACGATTCCAAGGGCCCGGCACTGACAGGGGGCCCTTTGAGACATGGGCAACCTATACAAGGGCCCAACTAGATTTTTTTTCATGGGGCCCAAAATCCCTGGCGGCGCCCCTGTACTCCCCTAATTCTCTAATTGTTTCCACCTGTGCTCCCTTCCCTAATGTGTATAAGCTGTGTCTCAATTCAGGGTCTGCACACTCAAGGACCCGTCCTTTGCGGTCTCACCAAGTGAGAGCACTTATATTAGGTGCGCCCTGCAGGCCGCGCCAGCCTGTTGCTAAATGGGACGGTCTACCCTTTGGAGCATTTCCTGGTTGCGTCACCCGATGTTACCGCCCCTACCTGCACGTCACTATTTCTGCAGCGCAGGTCCGTGAAACTGACAAGAAGAGTAAAGTTTGACTGTCAGATCTGTTCTAGCTGCAGGAATTCCTGATTTCCTTTTTAATCCTCCTGCATGTGGAGGAAGAGGAGAAGCGGCTGGTTTATCTCGGGCTTAGAGGGCCGTGGAGAGGTAAACCTGTTATTGAACCCACAGTAATGTTATCAATGTTATCATTATTAGCTCGCGAACAGTTTGGGATCATTAACATACCGTTACATTACGTTAATGCTGACATATAAACTGCTGATCGCCACATAGGCTATGGTTTTATTATGATTTTAAAGGTGTTATTCCCATTTAAAGTGTTTGGTAGATATTTTTGTTTGTTGTAATGATTTATAATATTAATAATAATAATAATAATAATAATAATAATAATTATTATTATTAATATTATTATTATCATCATTAATGTTATGAAATTATAATTCTTGCCTCTTTCTTAAAACATTCTTATTGACATGGCAGCCGTCGATCGAGTCAGAACTGCAGACCCAGTTGATGAACGATGTGGTGGACAGAGGAGACTGGACCCCCAAACACCCTGAGTACCGACCCAGATGACGTCCCACTGACACCATCCAGCCCAGCAGCACTGCAGGGACTCCTGCTCAGCCTGTTGCTGTCCATCATCTGTAACTGTTTTAATATTGTTTTTAATAATAATTGTTTTTGTTAATAGTTAATAATAATCTGTAAATAGTTATTTATGCTGTAATTTTGTAAATAGTTGTCAATGTTAAGACTTTAATAATAAAAGAAAACATTCAATCCCTTGTTGTCCCTGAAAAGTTGCACTTGATGCTGTTTGCTGTTATAAATTGTACTTAAGCTGTAAATACTGAATGGAATAGACAACGTGCAACAATACAACAATATTTTATTTCATGAATTATATAAAATGAACAATTATAAACAAATAATATAAAAAGAACCCATACATTAACTAAATAACAACAGCTATAATGTAAGGAGCAGGAGCAGAGAAGAGTCTCTCCATCCTCTCTGCAGCCTCATGTCCTCCTTCATCCTCCTGGAAGCAAGAGAAAAGGTAAACACAAGATCACATTAACACAGCGATGCAAAGATTTACAAAAAGTGACATCAGGACTGACAAATCGGCTATTTATTGTTTATTGTTATATATCATCACCTTACTCCCATCCAGCCGGCGGAATGTTTCGCCCTGTGAACAAATGTTGTTCTGACCTCGGACAGTGATGAAGCTCTCGGTTTGCTCCCTAAAACACAATGAAATGTAAAATATGTTTGTGTTAAGTCAACAGACAGTTCTAATACAGCAATATATACAGCAATATGTATATATATATATATATATATATATATATATATATATATATATATATATATATATATATATATATATATACATATATATATATATTTATTTATTTATTTAAATACATATATATATATCATAAGTATAATCATAAACTTACTATAACTATAACTTCTATAACTACAACTGAGTCTATAACAGTCACAGTACGTTATAAGATATAAGTCAACCTCTGAACGTCTAATGGTTGAAAGTAAAAGGCATTAAGCTGAGCATTACCAACGTATTTTAACTGATATTTTGAGGTTTTAAGGTCCCTTGAAGTTTAACATATCTGGCGTTTGACGCTCAAATGACTAAAAAGCGAGTATAGACCCAATACTTACATTTAAATGAGAGATCTGCGCCACTTGAGGTCGCCAATATTTATTTATTTATTTCTTCTCTTTGGGCGCGCAATGAATCTTGGGCAATTTGTAGCCGCGAAGGATAGTAGCGGTGTGTCCTCCAGAAACAGGCAAAAGAAGGAGGCATTTGTGGGGAGCATTTGGAGCACACTTTGAATTTGGACAGGCTTCGCGCGGCTTAGTGACGTAATTGCACTTCAAATACGCACTCCGAAGGATGCTGCCCCTGAATTTGGACACAGCCTGTGTGTTCCCCTGTCTTGTTGCCAGAGTATTTCGTCCCATCATACCTCCAGCCTTATTTCACAGCCTTACCACAGCCTTGCTAAGTATTACCACGCATGAATTTCTGTTTTCTTGGTGTTCCTCTGAAGAAGAGTGATTTTGATTTTGATAAAGTTTTGGTCAGCTTGTTCTTTTGACAGCTAGTTTAATTTCATAGCGTTTTGACTTTCCTCCCTTTTGGAGCGTTTTTGTTTTGTAGTTTTCTCAGCTCTGTGTAGCGTAGTTTAAGTTTATAGCCGTTTGCTTTTTCCTGTTGATGAGTGATTTCTGTTGTTACATTTCATAGTTTATTTGTTTTCATTCAGATCAGTGTAGATATTGCTTCTTGTTTTTCCTTCCTTGGGAGCGATTTTCTGTTGTGTTTGTGTTTTGTGCCGTGTTTGTCCTTGTTAGTTCCTCGTCTGAGCAGACGAGGTTGGAGTTTATAGTCTGTTCTGTTATCACTCTTACTGAAGAAGATAGTACACACTAAAAAATGCTGGGTTATTTTCATAACCCATCCGCTGGGTTGCTGTGGATTTTGAGCTGATTGGGTTGGGTTAAATATTTTGACCCAACAGATTGGGTTGAAGATATCTGCGACTTCAGGTTTGGGCGGGCTTTAGATTTGGACGGGCTGAGGATAACGTTCATCACTCTCCAGCTTTGAGACCAGAGAAAACTGTAAATGGTAAGTAAAAGTTAACTATTATCTTACAACATTTAGTTTTGATAGCTTAATTTGAGGCCAAATAGTGTGTCTTCACCTAACTCTGCAACTCGAGCTGGTTTTTTCACATTGCTCGCTAGCTAGTTTTTTTTTTTTTTTGCTAGCTAGTTATTTTCACCCGATAAAATACTTGGTTCCGTCACTTGTGACACACACTTTGATAGACTTTCAAAGCAGTGCAGGGATATTTTTCCGTTAGCTGTGTGTGTATTCAGTTGTGGTAATGTTAATGTGAACTCCAACCGTTTTTGCTGTGTTGGATGTTGGTGGGGTGTGATAACCCCAGTGTAACGCACCTCGCCATTAGCGACTGGTAGCAGTATTCCGGTGAAAATTTAATCCATGGTCTAACGTACCGTGACACAAGTTAACGTTAGACGTAAACCAGGTTATTATTTAATCAATTATATTAGACGCTAAATGCGGGACTTTTATTTTGAAACCGTCTCGCTGTGAACAAAAAGCATCTGGTGTGTGTGCCGGTGAATCGTGTGTCTCTGTGTTGCAAGTCTGCCTACAAGGTTTTGCTGAACATTATGAAAATGAGCTACTTAGCACCTGGCTGATAAAGGGCACAAGGTTTGTTGTTGTCATTTGCTGTTGCTTCATGACATGTTTAATGTTTGATTCAGACCGTAACTTTTACAGTTTTGAACAGTTTTGATATAGCGTGTTTAAGCTAGCGGGAACGCTAATTACCATTAGCCCAACCGTCCTGTCGGTACAGAGGAGCGGAGATGAGGCTGGTCATTTCATTCATTTCATTTGTATGTTTGTTCATATAAAGAAAATCATTTTGTGTGGTTTGAAGTGGCTTGAATATATAAAGTTAAAGGTTAATATTTAATATTATAAGAATCCATGATTATATTTTGTGTGAATTTATGATACAATAAGGTCATGAAGGAAGATATTTACATCTATTTTTTTTATACCTTTTTTGTAGCTCTTACGGTGTGTTCGAAGGAGTGTTAAAGGTTCCTGCAATAAACACTTTGGACCATCAGTTAAAGAGAGTCTGACCATCATTCAGCCGGGATGCTACACCAGGCTGCCAGGAGGACTCAGGCGTGTTTTGTCAGTGCCTGGACGCTGTGCTGGACGCGGAAAGTTGCTGCATAACGTATCACTGGAGGAGAGTGGGTGAGTTGTGTTTTTGTCTCTTTTCAATGCAAACATCGATTCACTCTCGGCAGGTATTCACATAGAGTTGGTGTAAGATATGGCCCTCAACTTTGTGATGTCCGCTTTTTCTCAGTGCAGCAGTGTGAGTTTGAGATCAGGCATGTCAAAGTTTGAAGTGACGTCTGTGGCTGTGGTTTTCAAAGTTTAAAATCTCAAGGAATCTTAAATGGACACAAGTTAGACCACAGAACCCAATTTCATAAAATTTTGCCCAGGGTTTTCCATTCTGATAAGATTTGTGCTTGACCAAATGGTAGTCATACATTCTGATATTGTGTTACTTAATGGTGAAACAGTAAAAAGTAGAGGTCACACACACATCCCAATAGTTGGGTGCTGGATCTAATAAAACACTCGAAACGTTACACACAATAAATATCTTTAATGGGAGCTGTTGGTGTGCGGATCTTCTTGCATTCTGTTACTTAAAACACATTATTCATGTTTTTGCTGGGGGCCCCCTGGAACCGTTTCAGGGATCACTGGAGGTCCTTGGACCCCACTTTGGGGATCATTGGATCCACTGGCAAAGAAAAATCCCCACACTACATAAAGTTAAGAGTTGAAGGACAAATTCACCCATTTCAACGTGTTTTGTCTTTTGTTGTAATTGTTCCTCACTAATGCCCACTAAAATATGATGACATTTCTGTCTACTCTGTCAGAGAAGGACTGTGGACAGTAAATTTCAAATTAAATTTACATTTGTATTCAATATATAATACATTTCTTTTATTAATAAGACCAAACCTAAAAAAAAAAATGTAGATGTCACTGGCTGTCAGGTTTCTCAGCTGTTCACAGTCCTCTTCTGAGACCGAGTGAGTAAAAATAAGTGGTGTCATAATTTAGTGAGCATCAGTGAGGACCAATTGTATCAAGATGGGTTGAAAGTGGTCTTTTAATGTTGACAGACGTTTAATAGATGTTTTATTTTTACAGATCAACAGGGGGACATAGTGCTACGGCTGCTGTCGGTCCTGCTCCCAACTGTATCATACAAAACTGGATGGAAAGTGTGCCGCCCCAGCAAGCTGGAGGTTCGCAGGGCCTTCATTGACATCCAGCCGGTGAGTTAAGACAGTGCTTTTGAAAAAATGTCATGTCAAGGACCCCTATATGTGTATTTGGCCACAGACCCCCATCTTACATGGTTTTGTAGAGACCCCAAGAGAAGACTTATATTGAATCTTTTTCAAAATTATTCCAAATTGTTTATAATTTTACAAGATTTATCAACATTTTTTGAAAGTCAACTAGGCCTTCGCATCACGACACGTTCTGAGTGTATAGATCTCTCATCTTCAAAGAAGCTAGAAGTAAAAATAGGATTAAAGTGGTTAAACTGAATTTGATTCAGCAGCGGCCGGGGGGGGGGAGGAGGCGATGACGTTTGCGCGTGCCTCAGAGCGAGGACTTACTCAAAACACATCCATTATTACAAGCCTGTACATCTAAATGCCTTATGTCAGCACATATAAGCACATATCACATCCAACCTCCACACACGCATCAAATCTAAATCAAAACCAAAACATGCCAGTCTGGCTACAAGGAACCAAATCCGCATTAACACGCGCAAAATAACCTCTGAAATGCTATAACACGCATCAACAGTGCCGGTCAGAAAGCGCTGCAAACAGAATAAAACGTCGGACACTTGAAATGCCACAAGCCAGTGTGTGGTAACTGTGCAGAGAGCGGAGGTAATCTGACTGGGACCAGTGATCACAACGAGCTAGCTATAAAGCCTAGCTCGACTAGCTCGTTTCCAGCTTTTTCGATTATTATTATTTTTTAAATTTATATTATTAAGTGTTAAAATAAAATGTTTCATAATCAAATAAATTATTTTTAATCGTTAATTTTCGTGTTCTGAGTTTTCTCTATTAAAATCTTGTGTAAATGCATAATTACGGTTTACTATGTGCGATGATATGAATATTGATAAATGTATACTTAAACTTGTTAAAATGTACACTTTGGTGTTATTTTGTTTTTGGAAAAAGTATCATGACACAGTGAATGAACGCATTCATCACTCAGTTGGCTATTTACATGAGAGAAGAGTTTAAATCTAGCGGTCAGAATGACCGTTTACGGCTGTTCTAGTAGTGTTGAATTCCGGCACTTCAAGGGTTAAACAGATTTTTTTCTTTGCATGAGCAAAATACTTCTTGTTAATGAGGATCATCTCTCTCGCTGCTGTTTGCGGTGCTGAACCAAATAAGCCTGACGTGTCACTACCTGCCAAGTCTAACATAATAGTTACTACATTTGTAGGAAATCGCATGTTACGTTTGTAGAAGGCAGCGGCTATTACATTTGTGGAAAATGTATTACATCTGTGGGTTTATTATTAAATGCTGCAGATTTTTATTACCTGGTTTATTACGTTTGCGGACATTATTACATTGGCGAGCATTACATGCTGCCTACAGACATCCGATCCTCAGCAACATCATATACAACACAGTGCTAACAACCAATAATACAGTTTATACAGATTAGCTCTTACCGCTTGGCGCAAACTCTGTCTCAAACTGGCGTAAATGGATCCGGATCTGTTCCTTGTGTCAGTTCTGTTATATCTATAATTACATTGTCCACGTCTTCTTTCCCATCACACATAATGAGGTATGAGGTATTCTCTCCACTGCGTGCTGGACGGTCCAGGTAGCCGGGAAGGAAACAGGTGGAGTCACCGTCATCAGCGGCCTCTGAGCTGTCTTTAACTCCATCTCCAGCCTCTGTCGGCTCGTCCTGTATCATGGTCACCCCGGGCCCGGCTGCTGGCTGGCTTTCACCGGCAGCAGTCCCCGCAGGTGCAGCGGGGGTGTCGGTCCTCAAGCTAGCACCTGCCGAAGAACTCGCCTCAGAGTCATTCGTCTTCGATTTCTTTGTAAATCCGAAATTTGCGAGTAGATTTCCCTGTTGTCTTTTAGACATAATGACTGCAAAACATGGCAGTAAAGACGATTCATCACCGAAATTGAGCGGGTCCAGCATCTCCAGCGCGGTCTCTTTTTTTGTTTCCAATGTCTGATTTAAAGTGACGTTTAAGAGAGAGAGAGAGACGCCTCTCAGTCACAGCCTCTCAGTACAGTCGGTTCCTGGCCTAATGACATATGGTAATGTGCGACTGGTGGAACCGGGCGTCGGCGCAGGGCCGTAAAGTGGGGGGGCCAATGGCCCCCTGGCCCCCCCTGTTCCGGCGCACCTGATTTGATTCAAGTAACTACTTGTGCTGGGGACCCCATGGTGCCCACCTCTAGGATCTTTGGGGATTCCTGGACCGCACTTTTAAGCAAAATTGCGTTGAGACAATCATTATTAATACTGTGCTAAGTGGAACTGACTGGTCATTTTGGCGTACAGAAATGTGCTTTTTGGACTTAGACTGCAGATACAGTGTCTGGTACAGCACTGGGCATTACCTATGGAGTTGAACCTAACCTGTTGTACGAACTAATTGTTGAATCTTGTTTTTTTTTTCTTCTCTTTTTTCTTTATCAGCCTGGAACAAACATGGTGCAGTACCTGTCGGCCGAAAGTCAGTAGCACAGAATACCCGAATGTGCTTTTGCTAGGGGAGGAGCATCAGTGTTCCCAGGCCTCGGAGCACCCATCTCTGTTGGGTGCGGTGGATGGGTGTTTTAAAGCATTTTTTCTTTTGGATGTCAACTAACTGTATGCCCAGGTGTAGGAGTTTATTCAGGCATGCATCTTTGAGATCCCAGGTCATGAATCCAATGCCGTAAAGTTGATCAGGTCTCAACTTGCTGCGATGGAGTCATCCAACACCCCAGCTAGTTAAGCTGCAAGTTGAGCTCTCATCAGCTTCACCCCGTTAAGTTCAGGTACCAAAAACTGATGTTTACATTCATTCACTGATGTAATCTGCCAAAATATGTAGACTGAACATGTGAAGGGGGCAAAAACCTGTGAACTTTGTTGTTTTTTTCGTTTTCTTTTTTAATATTTAGGTTATTGTATGTATGTTAAGCTCTTAAATTGATGGACTTTGCATTATGTTTGTGATGCAGCAATGTTAAAAATGTATTCCACTGTTTTAATGTGAACTTGAAATGTCCCAATAAAATAATGGACATTATGTACTTCTTTCGTTGAATAATTTCATAATTTCATAATTTCATGTTTAATAACAATTTCATTATACAATACTAAGGTTAATGTTCATTAATTAATGCTAATTTTGCTCTCAAAACAACATTTTGATTTTAACCGACTTCTTTGGTAACATTAACCCAACAACATGGCTGTGTTTTAGCCCATTTATTTGTTAATGTAACCCAACATCATGGTTCTATTTTAGCCCATTTATTGGATAACATTAACCCAACATCAGAGTTGTTTTTTAACCCATTTTTTGGTATAAAGTCTCAACCCAACATGTTGGGTCAAGCCCATAACCCAACCCTGCTGGTCTAAAACAACCCAGCGTTGGCCAGGTCCAACTTTGGACCAGCGTTGGGTTACCCAAATAACCCAAATTGGGTTATTTTCAACCCAGCAGTTTTAAGTGTGTAAGGATTTCAGAATAAAAGCCTGTCTTAACCGTTCTGTCTGCATCTGAGTCCTCCTTTTTGCCCAGGCCTGACAGTCCTGAAATGTGTTGCGACCTCTTGATGAGCATTTTATTTTGTCAGAGGGTCCATAACGGAACACCTTACTTGAATATAATGATAACACACTTCTGAGTTCTGTGTGTTTGTTGTCTTGAAGCTCATTTCAACAACAGTTCTTACAACATCCATGTTTGATAGTTGTTTGACTTCTATCGTCATTTTCTAAATATTTTTAATATATTGATGTTATTATATTAATGTAATCCCCTACGATACACACACACACACACACACACACACACACACACACACACACACACACATCAAGCCAACATGCCAACTCAACTTAAACGCACAAGATTATTTAAGTGTCCAATAACTTTATTATTTTCAGTGAGTGCTGTATGCTGTGTTTTCACCACAAGGGGGCACCTGTGAACCTGTTTAGTGAGACAAATACCTGCACTGCATCTTTAGATGAATATGACTCTTATTCCTGCTGTCATCTGTTTTAATTTCTGTTAGTAAAGACAAAAACACAAGATTATTGGACTGCACAGCCACACCTGGATCTTTACCTGAATAAGTCAACACAAACTGAATATGGTGTCTGCAGACAGACCGACGGTAGCTTTCAATGCACCAAGAGAGGCTGACACACTGGCCACCTCTGCTTTGGCAAAGACTCTGGCACCTGACTCATCCCGTCCGGCTCCTGCGGCGACATTGGGTCCTTTGGCCTCAGCACAGAACAAGCCATCTTCAAAATGAACATAACCCAAACCTCCAGCAGCGTACACTCCTTTCCCCTTTACATCCTCATCTTCTTTCTCAGTTCCTGCATAGGAAAGAACGGCAAACTCTCTGGCAGGCTGCTTCTTGTCCCTCTTGTCGTCGCTGCTGTTGACACACGTTTCTCTACCAAGAAGTCGAGCTGCTTCAGCTGCAAACAGACAGAGATTTAATACATACAATGCATTCAGTCTCAAATATGACTATGACTATGACAAATATTTTTTTGTGGCGTTGAGATTCCAAGAATAAAAACTTAAAATCAATATTTCTGAAATTAATTTATTTGTCCTCAAATAATAATAATAATAATAATGCATTTTATTTGAAGGCGCCTT
This sequence comes from Diplodus puntazzo, assembly GCA_963678695.2. Taxonomy (NCBI): domain Eukaryota; kingdom Metazoa; phylum Chordata; class Actinopteri; order Spariformes; family Sparidae; genus Diplodus; species Diplodus puntazzo. The sequence goes on from OZ023165.1 coordinate 31,013,572, forward strand.
TCAAAGCACTCAAGGACACCGCACATAACAACAACAGTACAACAAAAGACAGTACAAGTACAGGACAATTTTGTGCAGATAAAATCAGTAAGAGGATGCAGTTACACGGTGCCGTCTCGGCACAGAGTTCAGACTCTGCAGTCCTCATCATATAAGAAGTCAACCGGGCCGGTTTAGGCAGGGCTGAGCTTCCAGGGTGAGAATTGTGCAGTAGAGTAGGATAGAGAATGGAAAAGAGGGTGTGCAATGTTTTCAAGATAAAACGTTCTCTTTCAAATCTCCCAACGTTTTTCTCACAACATCACAACTGTTTCTTAAAATATCAACACCAAAGTCCTAAAATCTAATTTTAACCAACAGCCCACCAGAGTAAAGAATTTATCTGACTGACACAGCAATTATTTAAAAAGTAATTTATCAACTCTCATCGCCTGTATTTGAAAGAAAGAGATGGAAATACTTATTTTGGCTTTACTGTACACATGTATACACATGTCACTGAGGTTATAAATTAACAAGAGGTTTATTAAATGTAAATGTTACATCTGTCTGCTCGATGCACTTTTTTAAGGAAAGTGCACACTTATTCTTCTGGATGATGTTTGCCTACCTGACATCTTCAGGACGAGAAGTTTACTGTAAAAGAAAACGAGGAAACGTCAGCAGCAGCTAACAACCAGAAACTAACACTGATGAGTCTTCATTGCCCTCTCACAGTTGGGGATTTCCTGCTCTGCTAAAGTCAAGTGAAAGATGTAGCTTTTACACTAAGTATCTCTCTCTCTCTCTCTCTGAGAGAGTGGGGTGCATAAATATCAGATGCAGAAGAAAGTGAAAATGGCTTAACCACAGCCTTGAAAGAAGGCGCCAAACAAGGAGCGGTTCATCATCAATAAAAAGCAAAAGTAAAATGTACTGCTGTACCTTTTTTAAAGCCATAATATGTATTAATTCTGCATTCAAATGTCTCAAAGGAGTTGTGTACTGACGCTATCCAAAATGTTTTCAAAAAAGTGAGTTACACAGACACTGAGTTTGTTGGTGTGCTCGTCTATTTACATGTTTGTACATTTACTCAAGTACTTTTGATGGTGCATGATGGAAGTTAACGGATTAAAAAAAGTGTTGAATGAAAAAAATGAAAGCCTGTCTTGTTTTCATTTTATTCAAATTCACATGAAATAAAAGCTCCAATGTGATTTGTTGGCTGTCTTTTGTGATTTTCATGTCACTATGTGCAGCTGCACAAGTTGTCTACAAACCAATAACCACAAACTGACAGCGATCAGTTTCATTGTCGGGTGTAACTGAAGTTATTTCCGCACAGTTGGGGATTTTCTGCTTAGTTGAAGTGAAAGTATGAACGTCAGGGAAGATGTAGCCTTTATAAGTCTGTGTGTGTGTGTGTGTGTGTGTGTAGTGTAGTGTTATAAAAAGTAGTCAAAACTCATACTTGAAGCAAAGTTGTTTTTGTAATGTTTATGTATTGAAAATATACAGCTTTAATTTTATAGACTGCTGTAGTCTGATTACTAGAAGGACTTTCTGAATAAAAAGGGAATTTAAATGATGAAAAAGTAGCCATGTGCAGTAATAAAGACCACTGAGGATGCCGTAAGCTGAGATACATCACAATGCATCGAGAAACGTTTTGCATTCTAATCATTGACAGCAGAAGTAATAGTCAAAAATAATGAACATGGAATAACATTAAGAAAATATTTGTTTCTTTCAGACAGTTGTATGTAACTCTTAAACTCAAAAGACTTGTTAGAGCCCTAAGCCCTTTTTTTAAAGTACACCCAAATTGAAATTAGCGCTGTTGCAAAAGTATAGTACAAATGCCACCTACCAGATAGTGGTGCCAGTAATGTTTCAGTGAGGTTGTAGATGTGATTTAACCCAATACAATTATACATGGCATGCCCATATTGATAAATACTGAATAACAGTCATAAAGGGTGGGCAGGGTTGGGGGAGGTGCCTGGGTGGGGTGGGGGGGTGGTATTGGAGGGTGTCTCCTGCCCCCACCAGTAGCGTTCAACAACTGGTCAACTTTCAACCCCATAACAAGGATTCAACCCCGGAACAATGCTTTTTGTTACGGGGTTGAAGATTCTAGCTAAAAGTAGCCATAGCTCCCATGTTAGCAAACATGTTAGCACCACATGGCATTTGGAAATCATGAAATTGATATACTTTTCCACACAATTGTTTGATTCTTCCTAAACAATATTTAAATATCATTTATCTGTGTAACAGTGGTGAAAGGTTGATCATGACGATGTCAATCTCACAAAAAAACAATGAAATATGGTTAAAAATGTATGCTAGCAATTACCTCTCTACACAGCATGACCTTGAAAAGACTTGAGTAAGGTCACTTTCTGAAGGTTGAGTATGTTGGACTGAACCGTTATTTTCAAAAAGGGTGGAAAATGCTATGCTGTTACGGGGTTGAACAAACTTGGGGGACATGATTACATAGTACCATTTCATGAAAAAAAATCATGAATTCTTTTCAGTTTTCTTTTATTTTAGTTAAAGTAGACAGGTAAATGATTATATTAGCAGAAAAAATGGGGTTAATGGCAATTTATACACGTTTTAGATTGAATTAAAAAGTAACTTTGGTCACTGGGGACATGCATTTTTGTCTGCCATCTGATACTCAGCGACCCATAAAAATGTGAATAATGTATTTTTTTCAAATATTTTCTTGTGTTATATGCAAATACACGTGTTTTTTTCTGTTTCTTGGTTAAAATGCATTTTATTGGTAACTTTATTTTTAAATCTTTGAATTAAACCCCTGGGACACAAAAGGCACCAGTTACAGAGAATCACCCGTAATCATATCGTATCAAATCAAATTGTGAGGTCAGTGAACATCCATAGACTTTTAAAAGCTTGTGTAGTGTTTAGCGTGTATTATTTGTGCTGTTTCCATTAGTGATTCTGCTGGTTATGCAAATCCAGCTGTGTGATTCCCTGTCAAGGTCCTTCTGGAACTGAGACCGCCTACTTCCTGGTTGCTGTTCGCTGGCGTCTGTGATTGGTGTGGCTGTCATTCGACCAAATCTACCAATCGGGAGTCTTCAATCAACCCAAATTGTGAGCTCAGTGAACACTCACACCTCTAATTATAAGTATGTTTTTACTGTGCTAAAGGCAGATTATAGACACACTATAACTATAAGTATGTTCATAGTGTGTTAGAATGCATTTGAGACATGAGCTTCATAGAAAGTGTTCATAGAACTAAACACACAAGAATGTTTGACTGTAAAACAGTACCTGACAAAAGTTAAAATAACCTGGATGATTTGAAAAGAACTAGCAAACATTGTTAGCTGTTTGTTTATCTGTTTGATCATCTCTTGTCTCTGCAGGTTAAAACTTCAAACAGAAGCTATAATTGCATTTTATGTCACAAAATGTCTGTTTTGGATTTCTGGTTGCTGATCAGACTTCAGGCTCAGGTGGTCTTCTATGGGCATTTGAAATAAATAATTAGTAGTAAAAATACATAAAGGAATTAATTAATAGTAAAAAGGAATACCTACTTTAAAACAAGGGATATTTTTTTTAGACTTTTAAAAGCTTGTGTAGGCAGGACTTGAGTCAAATCTTCATATGAGTCAATCTGCAAGATTGAATTCATCAACATTTATTTAAAAATGTCTTCAGTAAAATTTGAACATCATTCTTCTGTACTGCCTTGGATTAGCTGTGTTCAAGGGTAAATCAACTGTGCATCTTATTCTTCTGCTGCAAGCTGCAGGATGTTATGTTAAAACAAACTCAGACAATAGAAAGAAAACATGAAAATAAGCATTTGCTACATGTTGTTGTTATTTAATTGCACATTCACAGTCACATTTATTTAACATTTATTATACATTGCACACATCATGTACACACAAGGACAGTTACTGTATATTACATGCTTATTTTCATTCTATTTTTTATTCCATTTTTATTGAAATTCTTATTTCAGTCTTTGCTACTCATTTCCCTCTGTACTGCTGTGCTACCTGTGAATCTCAATAAAGGAACATCTTAACTTATTACTTGAGCGTTTAAAAGTTTAATGTCAGCAAAGCAGGATGAAGTCGAGTGGAAGTCAGTGGGAGGAACAGGAAGGTCATGGCAGGAAATGAAACAATAAAGACAATGGGCCTCATTCACCAATAGCTTCTTAAGAATCTTCTTAGATTCTTTCTTAAGTTGTTCTTAAGAGTTTCCTTGAGAAAACCCTACGTCAGATTCATCAACGCGTTCGTAAGCCTCAGAGTGGTGTTAGGGAGGCCAGCGATGTTATAAAATCCTCTTTTGACTGTGACTTGATCTTCTGCTGTGTCTGGAAACTTTATGTATTGTGTGGCCAGTTGATTTCATGCATCCACGACTCGTGGGAGAGCGCTGCTAATGGATGGCTGTGATATGCCCACCCTGTCCCCCATCCGAGAGTCGACAGCACCTGCACATGCGGGGGGACAGGGTTGGACCGAAGTGTGTGGCTCCGAAGTGCTGGCTCCAAGTGGTTGCATAGATCTATAAGAACCGGTCGTGGGAGCCTAAAGCGTCCAAAGAGGAACTCATCGCTCTCTGAAAAAAGATCTATGTGATCCTGAAACATTCGTTCCCTCCGTAGGGCACGATCAGCGATCTCTTGCAGCAGCAATATATATGCCATTGTTTTGCGGGCCTTGGATGGAGAAATGCCACGTATAAATAGGGTGGGGGGGGGGGTTACTAGTTGATGGCATGGTTTCCAATTTACTTGATTAATGTTAGATCATTGGCACATTTAATTTATTTTAAAATTTAAAATTCTCTGTAAATATTCTCCAAAAATATGAAATGAATGAATAAAAAAATAAATATGACAGAATTATCACTGTAATATTGTATTTTATTGAACTGCACAAGAGAAGAAAACCCAACCATGCCAACATGTCGGCACTGAAATGTACGTAAGAGTACACTGAGTGTTGGTAGGATTTGTTCTTACCTAAGAATAAATCCTGGATAAGAAAAAATTCATGAATGCCACAATCTTCGTAAAATCTTCGGAAGTGGGACTTAAGAACAAATTTGTTCGTAAGAACGGTTAATGAACGAGGCCCAGTGTTTGCCTCTGAAACGCAATCATGCGCAATCAGTGCAATCATTTTTGTACTATGTTCACTTTAAAAGCATCAGACACTGAAGGATCACTCATCATTTGCAAATGGATTATCTGCAGTGAAGATAAACGGCTGTATTTGGCACAGACATGCAGTTTACCATAGATTAAATTCAAAGCCACTCCCAAAGAGAGAAAAGCCCATCGTTCTACCAAAAGAGAAGCCTGTGCCGAGCAACTTTGCCTCTACCTGTAATGGACTAATGCTGACGCCGGATTCTGCAGACAGGCCAACTGTAGCTTTCACTGGACCTGCAGAGGCTGAAGCGCTGGCCAGTTCTGCTTTGACAAAGGCACTGGCACCTGATGTCAAAGATGCTTTAGCTACTGCACCGACATTGGGGCCTTTGGCTGAAGCCTCAAAGATACTGTATTCAGCTTGAGCAAGGCCCACTCCTGCAGCAGCGTAAGCTCCTGCCTTGGGAATACGCTTCATAGGTTTATCCTCACATCCATCTGCGTATGCATCAGCGTCTGCAAAGGTTGCAGCACAGGAAGCATCACCAGGCCGGTCAAAGGTGTCAATCATGTCTAGTGCCCCGGATAGACTAGCAGACATTTCTGCAGCAGCTTTCACCCCTGCATGGCCTGCAAACAAAGTGACACATCATTTAATGTCAAAGCTGAAAGAAAAAGGGTATTTTTATTGTATCAATACTTCTAGGCTAAGATGAACTATTACGAAAAATACATTGCAAATAATAGTTTGAAAGTAACATTTTGAGAAAAAGGTTATTATATATTTTAGGATTTGGTTATAAAATGTGTCACTTATATGTTGAGAATCATTAAGTAGTTATGGACTTCTATGGAGAGAGATACTGTACGTTGCTCTCCATAGACTTTGATCCTTCTCTCGAAACCATAAACTTCTGCCTGGTAGGAAGTCGCTGCTGCCCACCTGACATTACTTTAAAATCCACCTTTGTCGATCTTGTTTGTTGGGTTGGAGTGGCAATTTCACAAGAAATTGTTTGAATGGCAGAAAACATTTAAATATTGAGGTACTGATGTGTCAGACAGTAATTTCTTATCGGTAAAACATATGTTAGGGTGGGAAATTGGCACCACCGGCCAAATGCACGTAAATTTATGAAGTGGTGGTTGAAATTTAGCAACCCACAAGCCACGGTGGCAGGTTCGCGATTTGGGCAGGAGAATCTAAAGCCTCATTAACACTGTCCTTTTAGAGCGGGAATCATGCGTCGATACTCCGCCTCACCACCTCAGTCACAATTTCCTAGCTGCTGGTCGATCTGTGTGAATCTGATTACAAAACTACCTTGATAGATCTGTCTGTTTCAAATTGGCATGACGGCTATTTAAACACACATGGCCTCGGAGTTTAGGCAACGTCTGTCTGAAAAGCTACAAAATAACACAACATCTGTAAATAAGTGATAATGGCCATCATCAGTTTAGCAGCTGCTCACGACACATTTTACTGACATTTCGTTCCATCTTCGTAATTTATTTTCCATTATTGAATTCAGTTCTAGAAGGAAGCACTAAGTAGAAGCACTTCACAAGTTTCAAACTGTCACTTTAACATTATTGCATTACTGTTTACAGTTGACATTCACATGCATACTGCAGTACATACTTCTATAGAGAAAATTATTGTGCACATCACTGAGACATTATAGCATGCAACTCTTCATATAGGCAACCGAAAATTATACATAAGAATTTTAAATAAACATTTTTCCTGTGATTGTATAATTGTTGATGCTTTTTTTAAATCAAGTCAAAAGTACAATTACTTTTTTTTTTCAAAATATGAACACGTAAGTGCCCAAATATCATTGTATCTACAGTAAACAAAATCTATTTAATGCAGTAAAAAAGATAATCAAATCCAAAAAAGTACTTCAAAGTAATTCACTTACCGTTACGCTTCATGACTGAAAGGAAGGAAAGGGAAACTTTGTTAGAAATTGCTTTTATGGGCAAATTATGGTTTCTTTATAACATCCATAAAAGTAACACAAAAACATGTGAAATCACAATCACTTCATTGTTATATGAATATGAAAGGTACTTAAACAGCTGCAGACTTTTTAATAAAAACCTTTGAGCTTGTTTGTTTACCTCCAGTGTGCTCATCATTTGGCAGCACTTTGTTTTACTTTTGGTCACTAAAGTTATAAATTAACCAGAAATGTATTACTGTAAAATGTCATCTGTCTCCCAGAAGCCCTCCATAATGCATATTTCTTAGAGAAATGTATGAACAAATTTATCCATGATGTTTGCTTACCATCTGTGCTTCCGGAAAACACTACACTCTAGAAAAAAAAAGAGGAAATGTCAGCTGTATAGATATACAGAACATTATCATTTATATGACATCTTACATTTACACAGTGAGACAAAAATGTATTTGTTCATCATAGGTCAATAAGCATAACTGTGTTAATGAACTCATGAGAAGCTCAGGAATTTGCAACATAAAAACAAAAGGAAACTTAAAAAAACTTCAAATTATGTCTTACCATGATTCTTGGCGTCTATGCAGATGTTATAAGATGCGCTCAGCTCAAGTGCTAGAATTAACTGCAAAAGAAAGTAAAGTATGAAACCGGTTCTCTCAACATGTCAGAACAAAGGCACACAGAAAGAGACTCTAAAAGCAGCAGCAAGGACTTTTTTTTTTTTTTTGTTTTTGCCATGTAAATGACTTGGATCACAAGTAAATTCTTGCAAATCATGTCACTGAAGTGGGTTCAACTGGAGCCCTTAATTGTTTTACTGTTGAATATCAGTTTACAGTTAGATAAAATCTTGACGTCCAAAATCTTGACACCTGTATCTTTACCTGAATAAGTCAACTGAATGACTTCAAAATAGAGCTGCACGATATATCGTTTGAGCATTGTCATCGCTATGTACATGCGTGCAATAGTCACATTGCAGGGCCTGCGATGTAGGAGACAAATGAACTCATTTAATTTCAAAGGTACCTGACACACACTGTGCACACAGACTCTGCATTCGCATCAATCCACCAATCATTAGGTCTTAATCAGTGTGCCGAAGCCGAACAGCCCCTGCACATGGAGTGAGTTGCTGGTAATAACATTGAAAATTGAGCAACGAACAAGAGAAAATCGCTGAAAACGAAGACTTGGTGCCAAAAAGAAAAGCAACGTCAGTTATCTGGAATTATTTCAGCTAAAAGAAGGATGACACGTGTTCTGTGTCGACAGTGCCTCGCATCTGTTGCCACAACTAATTAGTTTGAAAATTTACGTCGGTACCACACAGCTTAGTACGACCAATGCAAAGCCAGATCTGACTGTCGTCCAAAACAAAAAAAAAAACAGATTTCAGTCGTTAAATAACCTGTTTATCACTCATTGTTAGTTACTTAATGTAATTATGAAGCTAGAATGTTCCATTTTAAGATGGAGAGCTCAAAAGGTTCAAAGGTTTATTTATTGTCATTTAATTCACGTTTGCATGATAGAACTAAACATGTACTCAGGTCCCAGCACAATAAAAGCAAGCAATAAGAGATAACAATAGGAATCTCTCTAAAACAGACAGAAGCCATACTCGTAACATTGACAAAAAGAGGTAAGATCAGTGCAGGTTTATTGTCCACAAGATGGCAGCAGTGCAGCATAACATAAAGTGCTATTCAGGTCATCTGATAAAAAATCCTGTATTTTTTCATGTCGCAATATATATATCGCAGGGTTGAAAACAATCGCAATGTCAGTTTTTTCCAATATCGTGCAGCCCTACTTAAAAAGGACTCACAGTGAAGAGTCTGCAACATCATCTTTAGCTGTTTAACCTGATAAACTGTTATTGTGAATATTCATGTGAATGTTTGAGCTTCACATAAAAGCTTTAACTGAATTGTGTGAAAATGGTTTTATGTTACAAAATCATTATGTTTGGATTTCTGTCTGCTGAGAAACATTACAAGACTTCAGGCTCAGGTCTTTAATGAAAATTGGACATTTTATAGAATAAATGATTAATTAATAATCAGTAAAAAAAAATATGAATGAATACTTTAAAAGGTGGTGTAATCCAGGCCAGACCTGAGCCAAAGCTTCATGTGAAGCCATGCAATCAGAATTACTGCTGCTTGATATGAAAAGCCTCCAGTTCATGTTCAGCATCATTCTTTGGTACTGACAGTTTTAACTCTACATCTTCTACTTTAAGAGAAGAAAATGGAATACAGAATCAGAAGTCAACATTTCTTTAATGTTCAGACGTCAACAATCATGATAAAGCTGAGAGGAAGCCAGCAGGTAGAACAGGAAGTTGTTCTCATGGACAGTACAGTGCGCTTATCTGTGTATTTTATCTTCAGCATGACAAAAACACATTTTTCTATTATGTTCACTGTCTATATAAAAGCAGCAGACGCTGAACAAGGAAAAACCCACAATGTCATGACAAAAACTTTGAGCTATAAATGCAGATTTCAAATAAAATCATCATTTAATTGTGGGAATAGAAGGTAAATAACAAACAACAGTTCACCACAGTTTAAATTTAAACCCAGAACCAAGCACAGAAAAGCCCAATTCACGTCCGATGGAGACGCCTGTTCCCAGAAACTTTGCCTCAACACCTGAGGGACCGACGCCAACGCCGGTGTCTGCAGACAGACCGACGGTAGCTTTCATCGCACCAACAGAGCCTGACTCATCAGAGGCTCCGGCTCCTATGCCGACACTGGGCCCTTTGGCCTCAAAACACCAATCCATCTTCAGCACAAACATAAACCAATCCTCCAGCAGCGTTCACTCTTTTCCCCTTTACATCCTCATCTTCTATCTCAGTACCTGCGTAAGTAAAAACAGCAAACTCTCTGCCAATCTGCTTCTTGTCCCTCTTGTCGTCACTGTTGTTGACCCACGTTTCTCTACCGTCACGTCGAGCTGCTTCAGCTGCAAACAGAGAGAGATTTACAGTAAAGCTGACCTGTGGCAGCCCTCAGAGGAGGAGATGGACAGATGTGATATTCAAGTTGAAGTGTCAATGAATATCTTTGATTGACTTTAATGTGATGTCATGCTGGAGTGAACACAAGGTGCATAAATACCAGACAGCAGAAGAAAGTGAAAGTATGTCAACTCTGACCACTGAGACGCTCTGTGACATAAGTGGCAGCTGATGTAACCGAGTGCCGCTGGCTGCTGATATCGTTTGGTTCTATTTCAGGATGTTTGTTTCCAAATTAATATCTGTTGGGGTGAGTAAGTGACAGTAAAGACTTACGGGAAACTGAAGGTTGTTTACAGAAATTCATGATCCTCAGTGGAAGAATCCTACAGATTCTGGAGAACTACTGAATTTCACCGTGTCATCAAAAATAAAAATAATAATAAAATAAGAGACTGACAGTACAGAAGCTCATATCTCGCGCTTCCATCCAGGCGAGGCAGCCTGGGCAAAGGACGAGCGCCTGAAGCCTGTCATCCCACCAAACCAGCACACTGTCCACAAGGTTGATAAGCTTGCGCCCAGCTCAGAGCGAGCTAAGACAATCATCAAGTGTATATCCTAACGTTACTTCATTGCAAAGGACATGAGACCATACAACGTGGTGGAAAACACAGGCTTCCGCTACATGGTCCGCAGTCTGGAGCCAAGATATGTAATTCCATCCCGGAGCTTTTTTACGCTTAAATCGATTCCAAATATTTACAAGGAGACAAAGCTTTCCTTGCAAGGGTCCCTCAACTCTGCTCACAGGGTAGCAATAACATGCGATGCCTGGACATCCAAAACTACAGTCTCATACCTGACCGTACTGTAAAATGTGTGTGAATGAAATTAACTACTACAATATATAAGCTACAGAACGTTGGTTCTATTTCCTATTTCATTTTGCCATTTAAATTGCCATGTAGGTGCAAGGTATTACACAGCTGTCCTGTGGCCACAGAAAGTTCCAAAGCATCTGCATCTATGGAGAGTAAAATAAATAAATAGAATTATTATTTGTTCACAAGTGTGGACAGTGAAAGACTACATTTAAAACGTAAAAAATAATAAGTTGGATATACAGTTATGCTATACAATATTGAAAGTGCTGTGAGGTGTTGCTCAAAAGAGAAAAATTATTAAGCAGCTGACTGATGTTCCTTTGAATTTGTATATATATTCAGCCAACAAAAACAAATTAATCAAACAGACCAAAAACCCCTTCCTCAAAAATACAATAAGGATTTGGCACAGTGCTCTGGAATACTCGGGAGAGACTTCCAAGTTATCACAGTTCTCTCCTATCTTTGGTAATGATGAGTTTCAGCCTGGAAGAGCAGATAGCGGATTTAAAATTTGGGCTTCTCGAGGTGTAGCTAAAATAGCTGACCTCTTTAAAGACAATCATACTTTCATGTCTTTCGAAGAACTTAAGGGCACGTATGGAATACCCTCAAAACACTTAATTAAATATCTTCAATTGAGAAGCTTCGTGCTGGCCAGGCAGTGTAATAGTTTGAAACTTCCCCGACTGTTTTCTCTTGAAGAGTTTTCGATGAGATTTTCAGACTCTAAGGGGCAGGTGTCCTTTCTTTACATTTTTTTTGTAAGTAAATCCAAAGATTCATCACAAAACATATTACAATCATGGGGATCCGATTTGCAAGAAAATCTAACAGAAGAAGAATGAGCCACAGCTTGTTTAACAGCTCAAACTCAAACTGTGAATACAAACTCTAAATTACTACAATACAAATGGATAAGCAGGCAGTATATAACCCCAAGTAAGCTGCACCTTTTTAACCCAAACATCCCAGATACTTGCAGTAAATGTAAGCAACAAAAAGGTTCTTTATTCCATTGCATGTGGGAATGCCCTCTGATACTCTCTTTTTGGGAAAAAGTGTTGAACCTGGCCAGTCGAATCATTGAAAAAGAAGTAGCTCTTATACCAAAGTTATGTTTACTGAATGTTTACCCGGACAACTTTGTGACCTCCAAAAATGAAAAATCCTTACTCAATATCTGTTTTCTGGAAGCTAAAAGATGTATAGCCTGTTCATGGAAGAGGGATAAACCTTGTACTACTTTGCAATGGCTAACAGCGATGTCTTTCTACTTGGCTTTGTAAAAAGATAAGCGACACCGCGAAAAATAAGCTTGACAAGTTTTGGGATGTCTGGAAGGTTTTCTGTAATTTCCTTGAGAAAAAGGATATCGAAGTAGATGGCTGGAATGAGCTGAACTGAAGATTTATCTATCTTTTTGTTTTATCTTGATTTTGTATACACATTTAGACCTTTACCTACATGTATATATATATATCTGTGTGTATATATATATATATATATGTATATATATATATATACATATAGATGTGCGCATTTATGTATTTCCTTATTTTTCATTTATCTATCTTTCTACCACCATGACTTTTTCACATGCAATGATAATTTGTTTTGTGTTCAAAAGTGTCACTTGTATGTGCCTTCTTGTTCTATGTTGTTCATTGTTTGTAAATTAACAAAATGTGCAATAAACATATGTTTAAAAAAAACAAAACGTTAATAATAGAATATTAAATCGATAATAATCGAATATCGAATCGATAATCATTAATAATCGAATCGATAATCGTTAATAATCGAAAATCAATTTGTAATCGAATAGAGACTTCAATAATCAGAATTGAATGGAATCGGGAAATTGGGCTGATTAACCACCCTAACATCAACATGAATACTGCATTAGTGAGCCACAATCGTTACAGGTAACGATCATTTCTTAGCCAGTGACAGCGACTCTGTGGACGTCAGTGCTGGTCTGTCGGTCGATGTTCCTCTTTGGTCCAGACAGAAACATCCGGACTGTTAGATGGACTGTCATGTGATGTCATGCTGGAGTGGACACAAGGTGCATAAATACCAGACTGCAGAAGAAAGTGAAAGTATGTCAACTCTGACCACTGAGGACACCTGAGACGCTCTGTTACATTGGTGGCAGCTGATGTAACCGAGTGCCGCTGGCTGCTGATATCATTTGGTTCTATTTCAGGATGTTTGTTTCCAAATTGATATCTGTTGGAGTGAGTAAGTGACAGTAAAGACTTACGGGAAACTGAAGGTTGTTTACAGACATTCGTGATCCGCAGTTGATAAATCCTACAGATTCTGGAGAACTACTGAATTTCACCGTGTCATCACTAAAAGACTGACAGTACAGAAGGAAACAAGGAAATAAAAAGTAGCCAAAACTCATACTTCAAGTGAAGTTTATCATATTAAAATATTACTTTGGGGAAAGTGAAAGTCACTCATACCAATAGGCCTCATGTGACTTGAGTTAAAGTATGAAAGTATCTGATATTAACAGCTGGTGGAGGCTAGACCTGAGCCGGATCTCCATGTGGACGTATAGACTTGAGTTCATTCTGTAAACATTCACTGCTTCTGGGGTTATGATATTATTTGTTAACTGCAGGATGCTTTTTTAAAAAAAAATAAATGAGACAATAAGAAGTGAATGATTGAGTGTTTTATTTAAACAATGATAAAGTTGAGGTGAAAGCCAGCAGGAGGAACAGGAAGTCGTTGGAATGAGACGAAGGAAACAGGAGATGATCTCATTTTATACATTTTACCTTCAGTATGATGAAAACATGTGATTTTCTATGTAATATAAAAGCAGTGGACAATACAAACAGTTTTGATCAGAAAATCACTCATCAGGTTCCTCAAAGTGTTTCATCTGCAGCAGCAGAAATAGTTTCATGTATAAATGCTGAAGGTTTACCACAGCTTCAACGAAACTGTATTCCCTAACAGAGAAATGCTTGTAGTTGGACCGACAGTGAAGCCTGTTCCCAGAAACTTTGCCTCTACACCTCTTGGACCGACGCCGACACCAGTGTCTACTCCCAGTCCAACTTCAGCTTTCAGTGGACCGGCACCAGCGGAAGCACTCGCCAGTTCTGCCCTGGCCATGGCTCTAGCACCCGACCCAAAAGAGAGTCCGGCTCCTGCGCTGGCGTTGGGTCCCTTGGCCTCTGCATCAAAAACGCTCCACTCAGCACGTGAATAACCCAGTCCTGCAGCAGCGCATGCTCCCATCTTATCATCCTCTTCAAATGCATCAGCACCTGCGTAGGTACCAGCAGCAAAAGCTTTACCAGGTCGGTCAATGTTTTTAACAAACTTTATGAATTCAGGGTCACTGACACACACACTTCTTCCGACAGATCGAGCTGCTTTCTCTGTGAACAGAGAAACACTTCAGTTAGTCACAAAGACGACTAGACAACAACGTGTCAGTGAAAAATCATTATAATACTTCTACATGCCAACAGTGCTTCATCCATGATTTCAAAGTACAGTTTTGCCTGTTTAAAACAGATATCAGTCCACAGAACACATAACGTCTGAAACCCTAAATGCTCATTGGTTGAACACATTGTGATATTATTTGTTATTTGTTTTCTCCTCTTGCCTTGAAAGTCACAAAACCCAGCCCCCAGAGCAGTGTGCATGTTATGGTCCACTCTCAGGAATCTTATGTACTTGTTTTCTCATGATTAATGCGGAAATAATATGTTAGACCCACGACTCTTTAGGGCTCCTGTACCATCTTCTACTTTTTTTCCCTTTCTATTCTTTATTTTGGCCATGTGGAGTTTCCCTCCAGTGAGATCTGGCAGCTTGTAGTGACACTTTCATTCACCGAAGTCATAAATTAAGTCTAACAGAAGTTAATCTGTCTCATCAAAACACTATTTTTCCTAAAGGAAAGTATGCACTTATGTTTCTGGATGATGTTTGCTTACTTGACATCTTCAGGACGAGAAGTTTACTGTGAAAGAAAAATAGGAAACGTCAGCAGCAGATAAAACTAACCCTAATCCTAAGAACAAGCTGTGGTAATGAACATATTCTGTGCAGATTTATAGAAAATGATATTTTTAATACATTCAGACAAAAATGTATTTGTTCATTAATGGTCATTCAGCATCATTGTGTTAGTGAAGCTCCTCCATCGTCTTCTGTGAGTCAGTTGAATTAACAAAAACATGAACAATACATAGAACAACAAACAAAACAATAACTGATACATGCTGCACTATCTGGTACATATTGTGAAATAGTAATTAAACCAGCATATGTACATTTAGTTGAGATTAAATCTTACACAATGGATTACCTGAACGAGGTTGCTTTGTTAACAGGAGAAGTCGTGTGCTGTGTGCACTGGGCTCAACTGCTAGAGTGACGGACCAGGGTGTATAAATACAAGACAGGAAAAGAAAGTGGAAGTATATCAAGTCTGACCACCGAGGAGATTCAGTTACATTGATGACAGCTGATGTAACCGAATGCTGCTGGCTGCTGATATTGTGTTGGTTTTGATAAGGATGTTAATTAAAAAGTTAATATCTGTTGGAGTGAGTAAGTGACAGCAAACACTTATGGAAAACTGAAGGTTTTACAATAAGCCTGCAGGTCTATTGTAAAATTACAGTAGACGACAGTGTTGGTCTGTCGGTCGATGTTTCTCTTCGGTCCAGACAGAAACATCTGGACTGTTAGATGAACTGTCATGTGATTGTTTACAGACATTCGTGATCCTCAGTGGATAAATCCTACAGATTCTGGAGAACTACTGACATTTACCGGGTCGTCACTAAAAGACAGAAGGAAACAAGGAAATGAAAAGTAGCCAAAAGTGAAATTTATCATATTAAAATATTTCTTTGGGATAATGAAAGTCACTCATACCAATAGGACTCATGTGACTTGAGGTTAAAGTCTCAAAGTATCTGATATAACAGCTGGTGGAGGCTAGACCTGAGCCACAAAAAAAAAATAAAGAATTAGAGAGTAAGAAGTGAACAAAGCTTGTACTTCAAGGAAGATGAAGCCTTTACTATGAATCTGTGTGTGTGTGTGTGTGTGTGCAGTGTTGTAAAAAGTGCCCGAAATTCATACTTGGAAAAAGACAGAACAGTCATGACTTTCTCTTAATTGTGACAGACGAAAGAAAAGCTAAAAAGAAAAAGATAAAAAACATCTTAAATTAAAATCACATTAAATAAATTACAGTTGACCTGTGGCAGCCCTCAGAGGAGGAGATGGACAGATGTGATATTCAAGTTGAAGTGTAAATGTATATCTTTGATTAACTTTCATGTAATGTCATGGTGGAGTGAACACAAAGAGCATGAATACCAGACTGCAGAAGAAAGTGAAAGTATGTCAACTCTGACCACTGAGGACACCTGAGACGCTCTGTTACATTGGTGGCAGCTGATGTAACCGAATGCCGCTGGCTGCTGATATCGTTTGGTTCTATTTCAGGATGTTTGTTTCCAAATTAATATCTGTTGGAGTGAGTAAGTGACATTAAACACTTACGGGAAACTGAAGGTTTTATAATAAGCCTGCAGGTTTATTGTAAAGCCTTCAGTGCCACACGGCTGCAGTAGAACTGTAGCAAAGTTGAAGTTCAACTTCACATATTTAATGATTTGTTTAACTGTATTTACAGTAGTCTAAACCAACATAAATACTGCATTAGAGAGCCACAATCGTTACAGGTAACGATCATTTCTTAGCCAGTGACAGCGACTCTGTGGACGACAGTGCTGGTGTGTCGGTCGATGTTCCTCTTTGGTCCAGAAAGAAACATCATCTCTATCTCTGTTCTCTTCAATCTTTAATAGGGACACAACTCGTGAGAGGTCCATAGCACCAACAAAACACAACATAATACAATGATTAAAAATAAAATAGAATAAAATACATATGCAAATACATATACATGTACACGCATACACACACACACACACACACACACACACAGATTCATAGTAAAGGCTTCATCGTCCTTGGAGAGATGGCCACAGTAACAGTAACAATTCCCTCTTGAAGTGAAAGTGGATGTCAAATAAACACTGCTAGAGATGTCTTTTCAGTGTTTAATGAAATATACTGTTTTTATAAATACACAGTTATGCCCACAGTAAAACCATATCCATGTAAAATAAAGAGCATCTCGCCAAAGTTGCACCTTAAAGTATGAACAGAAAGAGAAAGAGATGCAGAGACAGGCAGACAGATGAAAAGAAGAGAGCAGGGATCAGTTAAGGTATAGTTTAAATAATGTAACATAGAGATAATAGCTTATGTTATTCTTACATATGCTGAGACAAAAAGGCTGCATGGACCTTGGTGCTCTGAGGGAGACAGAAAGCAGAGGTGAGGTCACATATGCTAGATGCATTCCATACTGTATTCTAGAATTAAAATAAGAGCTATTTAGGAAAACTCACAATGAAATAAAAAGAACACATGTAAACTCCACATCAGGGAAAGGCAAACCTTCATTCCAAATATGCCATAAGAGTTAGAGAAAGAGAGGCCAGGTGGGTCAAGAGAACAGTGAGAATGAGACTGTTGCAAAAAATGTACATTGACAGTATGTTAATGTAAGGAATGTTAATTTCTCTAGTGTTATTTCTCTGGTCACCTTACAATGATAAATCATCAATTTTTTCAAAGAGCAATGCCCTCCGCCCTCCCTACATGAAACGTCCCTCTTCATTCTGCTAGCATTTCGGCTACTTCTTAGCGGGCTGACAGTAGTTGTTCTGACCTCCTCCTCAATCTGTCCCTGCTGGGTCACGTCTCTCTCCTCCTCCTCCTCCTCATCCACCTGAATAGCTAATTCTCCTTCCTTCTTCAGCCCTGCACCTGATGGGTGGCCGGATGGCCTGTCCATGCTTGGCTGGCCTAACTGGAGAAAGATGTCATTGTTAAAAGGACTGAACTTTGCAGCAGCTATAGAACAGATTCCGGTAGTAGATCGCTTTCACACACACACACACACACATATATATCTATTTTACACTCACATAATCATACATATATGTACACACATTCATATGTGTATGTGTGTGTATTTATGTATTTTATTATTGTTCTTCTGTCTTTTACAACTGTTTTGTATTCAAGAATTTTTTAAACTGAGAGAAAAAACTATAATTTAAGAGGGTTGTGTGGCTTCAGCTCATTCCTTTTTCAGTCACAGAGTTCGTTTAAAATATTTTGTGAGAAAATGTTGAGTGGAAGACTGTATGGTAATAATTGCCACCTACCTTTTCACTTGTGCACATGGAGGAACCGTTTTGTGTCCTTGTGGACTACGCAACACGATATCCCGAAGCAGTGCCCCTGCGCACTCTCTGCAAAGAGTGTGGCACAGGCACTGTTTCAAGTCATCTCCCGAGTGGGAATCCCGAAAAAGATCCTATTTGTAAGTCAACACAAGCTGAATGACTTAAAAAGGACTCACAGTGAAGAGTCTGCAACATCATGAATATTCATGTGAATGTTTGAGCTTCACATAAAAGCTTCAACTTTTCTTTAATGTTCAGACAACAGTCATGATAAAGTTGAGAGGAAGCCAGCAGGTAGAACAGGAAGTGGTTCTCTTCAGCATGACAAAAACATTTTTCTATTATGTTCACTGTCTATATCTATCTATCTATCTATCTATCTATCTATCTATCTATCTATCTATATATATATATATATATATATATATATATAAAAAAAAGTCATGACAAAAAGTTTGCGCAATAGATGCAGATTTCAAAAATCATTGTTTAATTGTGGGAATAGAAAGTATATAACAAAAAAAGGCTGTGTTTGTAACAAAGACACAGTTCACCACAGTTTAAACTTAATCTCAGAACCAAACAAAGAAAAGCCCATTTCATGTCCGATGGAGACGCCTGTTCCCAGAACCTTTGCCTCCACTTGTGTTGGACTGATGCTGGCGCCGGTATCTACAGACCGACGGTAGCTTTCACATTCCCAGTTGAGACTGAAGTACTGACCAGTTCTGCTTTAGTCATAACTGTTAACGTATCGTCCCTAGTGAGTCCTAATCCCATGCCGACACTGGGCCCTTTGACCTCAGCAGAGAAAGGGCCAGCTTCATCACGAACATAACCCACTCCTACAACAATGTACCCTCCTTTTCCAGTCTCATCATCTATATCTTCGTCACCTGCATAGAGACCAGCATCAAAACTTCCACTAGGTTTCTTCTTGAAACAGAGTTCTCTGCCGGAAGCTCGAGCTGCTTTTTCTGCAAACAGAGAGACATTTCATTTAATCTCGACGACTAGAGAACAAATCATACCAGAGAAAGCTTGTTCCAAAAACATTAGGTCAAAGTCTCAAGAGGGTCATGAAGGATGAAACTTTCTAAAAGTCCAGTTTGTCTCAGATATCAGTCCACAGAAGAACATCTGATTTACTGGACTTCAGTCTGATTTGTTAGTTTAAGGTGACAAGTCATCAAGGAGTCATCAAGCCAGATTGTTTCAATTCCATATAAACTTTTACACCTGAGGAACTGATGTGTCAGACAGTTTTCTCTCAGTGGTGGAATAAACTTTCATCACTAAAATCATTGTACTTGTCATTTGCTTTCAAAATATAATATTCTCTTCTGTATCTAATGACCTTTATTCTCACAACATTGCTTTTCTTAAAGAACCTTCTGAACCCAAAGTACGTTTTTTATTTGTCACATTTTTCTTCACTGTGGGCGCTTTATTTTGTCCAGGATCTGTTTTTGTTGAACAGTTTGTTTTTTTAAATGAGAAAAGTAGAATAAAAAAAGTGATTTTGGTTATTATTTTAAGGATTTGTTCATTTCGCCTGGCAGAATCCTGGGTAAAGTCCCAAAATACAATTTTAACAGTCCAGTGGAGTAAATAATCTATTTGACAAAAACTTGATAAAATGTGACTTACTTACCCGCATCGCCTGAGTTTGAAAGAGAGAAAAGGGAAACTTTGTTATTTGCTTTTGCAGATAAATATTCACATGAAACTTGTCACATTCAAATATTTAATTTGTACCAAATCAATGATAAACTTCACATTTTGACTTGACAGTACACATGTGAACATACAATATATTAAAGTTTATTTAACATGAAGGTACTGAAAATCAAAGTGTGGGCAGTTTGTTTTCCTCCAATGAGATCTGTCAGCTCTTTATCTCAGTCACTGAAGTTATACATTAACTAGAAGTTTTTCTGGATGATGTTTGCTTACGTGACATCTTCAGGATGAGAAGTTTACTGTGAAAAAAAAAAGAGGAAATGTCAGCAGCTGATCAAACTCAGGAGGTATGAAATGGAGGAAACAAAAGGCGAGCTTTATTTAAAACAAAGCTGAGAAATACAAAAACCAGATGAACAAATGAGAAAACCAAAATAGACAAGGACTAAACAAAGTAGCAACTAAGGCTAAAGCAAAGTTAAAATCAAAATCCAAAACATACCAAACAGGAGACTGGAGACACAGAGGGAAACTTCACCAGGGACATCTCACCAAACACACACACAATACAGTAACAAGGAGTGCATGGGGAACAAAGGCTTAAGTACACAGACACACTGATGAGGAGACGAGGACCAGGTGAGAAGAGAGGAGGGAAGAGGGCAGGTGAGATAACGAGGGGGAAGCACAGAGGAGAAATAACACTGGCAGACAGAGGGAGGCAAACATGCAACAAGGGGAAAACAGAGGGAAGAACCCAGGAGACACTGAAAGGACACAAGAGGGCATGGAAACCAGAAACATAAGACAAAACAAGACAGTGAACCATGACAACAACACATTTTAAAAACAATGTTTAAAATGCTGCACAGCTCTTTTTGTTGCATGTCAGCAACTTTCAATGATTCTCTTACAAATGCTGAAATATGAAATTCCAACTTTTTTCAAACAAGATCCACAATTTTCATTTCAAGGATAAACAATTTACTGCATATTTCAATCCGTCTCTTCACAAAGATCTAATGACTTGATATATGTATCTGAGTTTAAATGCTTGATAGTTTCTCTCTCATCTAGTTAAATGAGACCAGAATATTTATTCGAAAGGACTAACAAACTATTAAACAAAGAAATGGTATTGAATCACTAATTTCAAAGATAATTTAGGGTTACACAAACGGGTTTCTTTCACTTTCAAAGGGAAAATGTTGTGAGTAAAGGAATTCAGCCATGTACCAACAATAGCACTCCTCTCATTTCTTGTAAATCAGCTGCTTCACAGATAACAGTGTATCACTCACATGGGAAACATGTGTCTCAGTCAGGCCTAATATTACATCATCTGCCCTCTCTGAAGGGCATTGGTCAGTGTATGAGGGGTAAAAAACTGAAGTGAATTCTTTCAGGCTTATATAATGAGCCAACTCGAAACTAAACTCTCAGTAGCTGAACATTAACACTTACTTCAACTCACGGGTTGGAATCATTCGTTTACAGCAAACAGTTCCAGTATCGTCTGTTACAACATCAAGAAAAGAGTTCTGTGTAAGTAGTTTTCAATGTTTTGAAAAAAGAAACAATGATCTCTCTTTCTGTCAGCCACTCTGAACCTTGACAAGGAGAGCTGAGATCATTTTTCTCATTGTGTTTATCACTGCTGTTTTGTTTAATGTCACATCTTATATCAAACCTTTGGAATTACAGTACATGTGCTTCAGGGCTGACCGTTGCAGTGATTTTGTTTTTTCTACACAAACACTCGGTGAGTTAAAGTTTTTTGCCGGTGACAGACGCTGTTTTTCGGGCAGAAATGTGAGGAAGAGTCGGTAGGACAGACGCTTCTCCATGTATATCTGCGGTATTTTTTTTCTCATATAAGTTGCCAAAGACAGTTAAAGTTACCACGCTACTTTTGTTTGGTTCTGTAAAGTTGCTTTGTGGGAAATATCTCTGTATTTAGTTGAGTAAAGGACCTGTGCAGTTATCAGACTGTGTAACCGACACGCCCTCGATACGCGAGTCATTCTATGATTATGGGTACATGTCATGCTCATAGACTTTATTTTAACAATTTATTTATTCATTCACTTCAAGCAATGATCAATTTTACATCAGGGCACATTTCTCTTTTATTTGATTCAAAAAGTCAACAGATCCCACCATTTATTTAGCAAAAAAATGTTTTTTTTTGCTGTCTAATATGCTAAATGTCAGGTTTTGAATTTATCACATTAAGGGTGCATCATATGGAAACACTGAGTTTATTTATTCAAAAAGAATACTGATATTTTAACTTTTTGGTTGAAATGAAATGTAGCCTCTAATTATAGAATGACGTGCGCAGCACGTGACGAAGAGTCGGGTGGACAGACAGGAGGACAGACAGGAGGACAGACAGGAGGACCGACAGGAGACAGACAGGAGGACAGACAGGAGGACAGACAGGAGGACCGACAGGAGGACCGACAGGAGGACAGACAGGAGGACAGACAGGAGGACAGACAGGAGGACAGACAGGAGGACCGACAGGAGGACCGACAGGAGGACAGACAGGAGGACAGACAGGAGGACAGACAGGAGGACCGACAGGAGGACAGACAGGAGGACCGACAGGAGGACAGACAGGAGGACCGACAGGAGACAGACAGGAAGACAGACAGGAGGACCGACAGGAGGACAGACAGGAGGACAGACAAGAAGACAGACAGGAGGACCGACAGGAGGACAGACAGGAGGACAGGCAGGAGGACAGACAGGTGGACAGACAGGAGGACCGACAGGAAGACAGACAGGAGGACAGACAGGAGGACCGACAGGAGGACACACAGGAGGACAGACAGGAGGACAGACAGGAGGACAGACAGGAAGACAGACAGGAGGACCGACAGGAGGACCGACCTGACGCACAGGAACTGAATCTCGACATTGAAAGATGAAATCCACCTCTAATGGGCACTTTTTTGAAATATGACTCATATTTAAGCACGTTGAAAAAGTGGAAGGCCCCTAAAAGGAAGTTCTGTTTATGGATTTATAACTCACAAAGGTTCAAGTTGCTCCACTGTCACCTCTCATCTATGTGCGTCTCTCTCCCTCCCTCCTCTGTGGAGCCTCAGCAGACAGAGAAGCGGCGTTAGACTCAACACACACACACAACACCGTACTACAAGAAAATGTGTACGGTAGATGGCCGTGGCATTTTTAGACCTGCAGCATTTGGCTGCACCACCTGATTTGATCTGAATGTAATTGTTTATCTGATGATATTTCTAACTTTCATTTTCTTAGATTTTACTACAGTTGTCAAGGATCACCATGGATACTCCACATGACTGTGAAACAGTTGAAGAAATTAAAGAAGCTCTACAAAACAACAATCAGGCCAAAGCTATGGCAAAGATCCAAGAGTATCTGGACAGGCAGAAAAACATTCCACTAAATATTGCCATCACAGGAGAGACCGGCTCTGGTAAATCCACCTTTGTTAATGCCTTTAGAGGCATCAAAGACTGGGATGCTGGAGCTGCTCCTACTGGGGTTAAAGAATGCACCAAAGTGCCAACACCATACGCCCATCCAAACTATCCCAATGTTACACTGTGGGATCTTCCAGGTGTTGGTGGCAGACATTTTCCAGCTGATCAGTACCTGAATGATGTTGGATTTGAGAAGTTTGACTTCTTCATCATCTTCTCAGACACTCGCTTCAGAGAAAATGATGTGAAACTGGCTCGGGAGATCCAGAAGATGAAGAAAAAGTTCTACTTTGTTCGCTCAAAGATTGATAACGATTTACAAGCCCAGAAACGGAGTCAGAGAGAGTTCAGTGAGACCGAGACTAAGGAACAAATCAAGGAAGACTGCATTCAATGTAAGTGACTTATTTTACAATTAAGAATAACTGTGAGATTAATAACTAGATTTCCATCATTAAAACACAATAAGCCCAGTCATCACAGTAAAGAAGTGAGTGAATACGTAACTCAATACACATAATTTTCTAGTATATGGATCTCAATATTATTTAGGTAAAAAATGAAAATTCTAAACAAAAACATTACAGACTTTTTTACTTCCAAATCACATAGCTCAGGCTCGGTGGCTTAGTGTGGTACAGAAAACTGTACTTGGAGGAAAGTTCAGTCAAAGCAACAGCAACAATAAGTCACCCAATGCAGGCGTCTTACTTTCACAATAAAAGCTGTTATTAGTTTCAAAGTTATTATTAGTTATTAAATTCACCCACCACAGGAGATTACTGCACTGTGAGAAACAAAATGAGAAGCAAAACAACATCTATACTGAAAAGTCTATATTATTGAGTATATATAAAAATAAACAAACAATCTAAATGGTTTCATCATTTTTTAAACAAACTATCATACCAGTATTCCTCTTGTGACACAGGTCTTCAGGAACAAGATATTCAGTCTCCACAGGTCTTCCTGGTGTCCAGCTTTGAGCTCCACCTGCATGACTTCAGTCTCTTCACCGAGACACTAGAGAGAGAACTTCCTGAACACAAGAGGAACGCTCTGCTGTTTGCCATGCCCAACATCAGCCAGGGGATCATCAACAAGAAGAAAGAGGCTTTCCATGCCAAAATAAAGTGGTATGCTACTCTTTCTGCAGCTGCAGCAGCTGCACCAGTTCCTGGGTTTTCTATGGGTGTTGATGTAGCTTTGCTGGTTGGTGTTGCCAAACAATATGCAGTTGGTTTTGGTCTAGATATCCCATCACTGAAGAATCTGGCTATAAGCACAGGTGTGTCATTTAAAGATTTGAAGGCTGTCATCTTTTCACCACTGGCTGGAATTGAAATAACCCCTGATCTTATCTTCACGATGTTAAGTCAGTGTGCAAGTACAGCTGCATTAATGGCAGCAGAGGAAGGGTCCAGATTCATTCCATTCCTTGGAATCCCAGCAGCAATGGCCCTGTCTTTCACCGCAACTTACAGAATGTTGAACAGTATACTCAACAAGCTTGCCGATGATGCACAGAGGGTGTTTGAAAAGGCCCTGCGACGTAACACCACAGAGTGATATCATCATAGACTGGTTTTAGTTGTACATTTAAGGGTGTTCTGATCAGGATTTTTGGGGCTGATCACTGATACAGTAGAAGCAGTAATGGCTGACACCAATCAAAAATCACAAGGATGTTTCTTCACTTTATTGTCATCTATAGTTGTTATTAGTGTTGTTGTAAATTTGCCACCAAAATGTTGAGAAAAAAAACAATTTATTTAATACTGATTTAAAGAAAAAGGTAAACTAAATGAAAAGTTCAAACTGTCGAAAGAGATTCAAGAACAAGCGAATAGGACAGATGATACAGGAACAATTCTGTGTGTCATTCTCAGTTGTCTCAGTCTTTGTGCCCTGCAGCCACTACACCACCACCTGCTCACTGCTCGACATCATTTATTTACTGTAAACTGAAATTGCTGTCAGCTGTTTAAACTCTGTCAGCTGTTGGCTCTGAACTGGGCTCAACCAGACGGCGTCACATCGTCCCCTCACTCAGGGGTGACAGAAAATGATACTTTTCTTGAAAAGACAGTCCCAAATCATACATTGAATGGGCTGCTTCCAACTACAGTATGTTGATTACAAAAGAGATCATCTTCTCATGTTGTTAACATAGTTTTCTCTCTCACCACAGCACTGACTGGCCTCTTAGCAAGAGATCTAACGTTACGAGAAACATTCCTTGGTACCGCTCCTTCTATGCCCTGAGTTAGTAACAGCTTTCTGGTAGCAGCTTGTGAATATATTGCTGGTTAAACCAAGAGGGCACTAAATATCTGTACTGATATTAGCAGAGGTGGAGCTAGTTAGCTGTTAGCAGCCAGCGAGCAGCAGAGTCCTGCGCTGTGTGTGGCTGTGGCTTTGTAGCACAAACAAACTGTCTGGTGTGTTTATCTGACGGTAAATGAACGTTTATCGGCCGATAACGATTGTTGCCTCCTGATCAGAACACCCTTACGTACATTATAATGAACTGAAACTGGTTGTTGTATCATTCAGTGAGAGAGTTTGCTCATGTCACAGATCTGAGCAAAAATGTATATTCTTTAATTAGCGAGTGCTTATTGTTATTGTTACAGTATTTTCGAAATGATATTGATCACAGTGTACAAAGTGTGTCTGTATGTTGTGTTGAAGACACAAATTTGACCACAAACTAGAATTTCTTTAGATTCAATTCAGATTTATATTCAGAAATATAGGTTTTATATATGATTTTTAGCTATAAAACATGTTTTATTAACTTTCCTATTCATTAATGATAGTTTGTGTGTGTGTGTATTTTATGAATCATTTAAAGTTAAGATCAAATATTTGTATCACAGTAGTTACACTTTATCTAAAACATTTTGTCTTCAGCTTTTCTCATTTCTATAATATCTGAAGCTCTTTCAGCATCAGACAGATTTTAGTGCAACTGTTCAGTCACTTTCTGTTCAGTCACAGTCTGTGATGAAAGCAAATTCTTGCAAGTCATATCTGAAGTGGGTTCAACTTAAGTGTTTTTACTGTTGAATAATTTAATTACATTAAATCTTGATGTCCAAAATGAAATGTGTCGTTGAAATTAAAACCTGTTTGGCACCTTCAGTAGCTCACCTGTGCAGAGACACACTGAGGTTGAGTCCTCAACAGCGACCAGTGTTTGAGTTTCTTTTATTATGTCAGGTTTTGTTTTCAATGTAAATTTTTTATTTTGATGCCAACATTTCATGTGACAGTTTAGCCCCATAGTAAGACACTGACCCACAGTAGTTCTTCCACATTCTTTCTTAGTTTCAGGTTCATCAGCCATTAACTGCTCTTATGTTTCATTTCCTCCTGACAATGAAAGAACCGAAGAGTCTTTGACGACCCTCGACTCAGAGAGAGAACCTGAAATGAAATTCAGCCAAACTGACCTGAAAGTGTATCAATTGTTATAATTTTGTGTGTTTTTTGTTTGTTGTTTTAGGTGATGTTGTCCACTTCTGCTATAAGACACAGTGGGAGCATGTTAACATTCATCAAGTCTATCAGATTAATGGTGTATAAAATATATTGAACTCAGTGGCTATTTTTGTCAACATAATACTTAATTACAAAGAATTTTCTGTCTCCCAATTATATCTTGATTATTTTTCATTTGCTCATTTTGATTGACCAGCAGTTTCATTGCTCAAAATATTAAATTTCCAATTATATGAACTATCTGGATATTTGTCATTTTTGTCTGATTCAAATTATTTACACATTATTTTTCTGATAGTTTCAGCACTAATTAAGTGAATGAGTTCCTAGAAGGAGCTCATCAGTGGAAGATTTAGGCTGTGATCCTGTAAACTAACTCAGAATAACAGTGTGCAGGAGAAACAATCTGAGCCAGGTGCATTGTGGGGATTCTTCAGTGTCACGGTGGGTTTGGTCACAGAGAACACGTTCACTCTGCAGCTGAATGAAGCTGAATACAGTCCAATCTGCTCAGAGGAGACATTAATCCTGCACAGTTCACATACAGGTTACTGAGGACTCAACCTGACGTATTAATTAACACACACACACACATCAAGCCAACATGCAACTCAACCTAAACACACAAGATTATTTAAGTGTCCAATAACTTTATTTTCAGTGAGTGCTGTATGCTGTGTTTTCACCACAAGGGGGCAC
Source organism: Diplodus puntazzo (assembly GCA_963678695.2). Classification (NCBI taxonomy): domain Eukaryota; kingdom Metazoa; phylum Chordata; class Actinopteri; order Spariformes; family Sparidae; genus Diplodus; species Diplodus puntazzo. Next base: position 31,041,251 of record OZ023165.1, read on the forward strand.
CGGTGAGCCTGTTTAGTGAGACATATACCTGCACTGCATCTTTAGATGAATATGACTCTTATTCCTGCTGTCATCTGTTTTAATTTCTGTTAGTAAAGACAAACACACAAGATTATTGGACTGCACAGCCACACCTGGATCTTTACCTGAATAAGTCAACACAAACTGAATGACTTAAAAAGGACTCACAGTGAAGAGTCTGCAACATCATCTGAGCAGCAACCATTCATTTAGCTGTTTAACCTGATAAACTGTTATTGTGAATATTCATGTGAATGTTTATGTTTCACATAAAAGCTTTAACTGAATTGTGTGAAGATGGTTTTATGTCACTAAATCATTATGTTTGGATTTCTGGCTGCTGAGAAACATTACAAGACTTCAGACTCAAATGATTAATTAATCATCAGTAAAATAATATGAATGAATGCTTTAAAAGGTGGTGTAATCCAGGACAGACCTGAGCCAAAGCTTCATGTGAAGCCATGCAATCAGAATTACTGCTGCTTGATATGAAAAGCCTCCAGTTCATGTTCAGCATCATTCTTTGGTATCTATGGACTCCCCACGATATACAAGGAAGGAGCACCAACTGAGTTGATTTGTTAACAGGGGGAGTTGTGTGCTTCTCCTATGCCCTGAGTTACTAACAGCTTTCTGGTAGGAGCTTGTGAATATATTGCTGGTTAAACAAAGAGGGCACTAAATATCTGTACTGATATTAGCAGAGGTGGAGCTAGTTAGCTGTTAGCAGCCAGGCACAAACTGTCTCGTCTGTTCATCTGACGGTAAATGAACGTTTATCAGCCGATAACGATTGTTGCCTCCTGATCAGAACTCCCTTATGTACATTGTAATGAACTGAAACTGGTTGTTTTGGCACTCAATAAGTCTAATGTCAGAGATCTGTGCAAAAATGTATATTCTTTAATAAGTAATTGAGTTTTTACTGAATGCAATTGCTGTTATAACAATGAGATTTAAAATGGTATTGATCAGTGTACAAAGTGTGACTGTGTGTTGTGTTGAAATTTTTGTTGTTGTTTTCATTTTATTAAAATGTCCATAGAATAAAAGTTTGAAGATAATTGCGTTTATACTTGGCTGTCTTTTGTGATTTGCATGTCACCACGTACAGCTGCACAGTTGTTGGAGATTTCCTTCTCTGTAAAATTAAAGTGAAAGTATGGACTTCAGAGAAGATGTAGACTTTACTATAAATCTGTAAGTGTGTGTGTGTAGTATTGCAAAAAGTACCCAAAACTCATACTTGAATAAAGACAGGACAGACATGACTTTCTCTAAATTGTTAATTGTTGAAAGCTTAAAAAAAAAGATCAAAACATTTTTTTTTAAATCTCATTTTACACAGAAGAAAAAAGGAAATAAAAAGCAGGCCAAACTCATACTTGAAGCGAAGATTATCAAATTAAAATATTACTTTGGGAAAAGTCACTCATACCAATAGGACTCATGTGACTTTAGTTAAAGTATGAAAGTATCTGATATTAGCAGCTGCTGGAGGCTTGAACTGAGCCAGATCTCCATGTGAACGTATAAACTTGAGTTCATCCTGTAAACATTCACTGCTTCTTCATATGAAATGCCTCCAGTAAATGTTGAGCATCATTCTTTGGTACTGACTGGGATCTGCTGTGCTCACAGGTAAAACTAACTCTTCATCTTATTGTTTAGCTGTTAGCTGCAGGATGTTTTGTTAAAAAAGTTGAGTGTTTTGTTTAATGACTGCAAACAATGATAAAGTTGAGGTGGAAGCCAGCAGGAGGAACAGGAAGTCGTTGGAAGGAGACGAAGGAAACAGGATGATGATCTTATTTCTTATTTCTTATTTCTATCAATTTTCTATGTTTCTTTGACAAAACAAAGTATTAATCAGAAAATCACTCATCAAGTTCATCAAAGTGTTTCATCTGCAAAAAACAGAGAGAAAAGAAACAGTTTCATGTATAAATGCTGAAGGGGTTTACCACAGATCAACTGTAAGTTCACTCCCAAACAGAGAAATGCTTGTAGTCGGACCGATGGAGAAGCCTGTTCCCAGAAACTTTGCCTCAAAACCTGACGGACCGATGCTGGCACCAGTGTCTAGTCCCAGTCCGACTTTAGCTTTCAGTGGACCGGCACTGGCTGAAGCACTCGCCAGTTCTGCTGTGGCCATGGCTCTAGCACCCGACCCCCAAGAGAGTCCGGCTCCTGCGCTGGCGTTGGGCCCCTTGGCCTCTACTTCAAAAATGCCCTCCTCAGCACGTGCATAACCCAGTCCTGCAGCAGCGTATGCTCCCTTCTTATCATCCTCTTCAAATGCATCAGCACCTGCGTAGGCACCAGCAGCAAAAGCTTTACCAGGTCGCTTAATGTTTTTAACAGCCTTCATGAGTTCAGGGTCACTGACACACCTGTTTCTTCCGACAAGTTGAGCTACTTCCTCTGTGAACAGAGAAACACTTCATTTAGTCACAAAGACGACTAGACAACAACGTGCTAGTGGAAAATCATTATCATACTTCTAAATACTAATAGTGCTTCATCCATGATTTCAAAGTCTTGCAAGTTAAAAACAGATATGAGTCCAAAGAACACATAACATCTGAAACCCTGAACGCTCATTGGTTGAACACATTGTGATAACAAGTTACATTTATTAGTTTTTTTCTCCAGTAACCTTTATTAATGGTAAAAAGTTTCTGTGATTTGCTTTCTAACCCCCAGAGCAGTGAGCATGTCATGGTCCACTCTCAGGAATCTTATGCAGTCGTTTTCTCATGATTAATCATTTTGTTATTCTGGAAAACAACCTTTGCTGGTCATAAACAGAAAACAGAGGAAATAAAGATAAAGAAGATTTTCAAGATAAAATGTTCTCTTTTCAATTCTGACTTTATATTCTGTATCTCCTGAACTTTTTCTCAAAACATTAGAACTGTTTCTTGAAACATCAACACTTAAGTCCTAAAATCTCATTTTAACCAACAGCCCATCGGAGTAAATAATCTATTTGACTGACACAACAATTATTTAAAAAGTAATTTACTCAACCTCATCGGCTGCATTTGAAAAAAAAGAGAGGGAAAACTTAGTTATTTGCTTTTGCAGGTTTACTTATTCTGACTTTACTGTACACATGTGAACATACACTATATTACAGCTTATAAAGTGATAAATTAACTAGAGGTTTATTAAATGTAAATGTTAGATTTGTCTGCTTGATGAATTACACTTTTTAGAAGAAAGCATATACTTACTATTTGACATCTTCAGGACAAGAAGTTTACTGTGAAAGAAAAAGAGAAAATGTCAGCAGCAGATAAAAACAGAGTTTCTCTGTGAGAACAACCTCAAGTGGTAATGAACATATTCTGTACAGATCTATAGACAGTAGTACTTTATAATGCATCTGGAAAGCCACAAAGCATGTTTACTTTCAGATGAAATAATAAAGCTCACATGGTGGTCTGCTCACCTGAACGAGGTTCCTTTGTTAACAGCAGAAGTTGTGTGCTGGGTGCGATCAGCGATGTTTGGGTGAACACAGTGGGGTGCACAGCACATATATATACAAGACGGGAGAAGAAAGTGAAAGGATGAAAATAACTTAACCAGCCTTAAACGAAGGCGCCAAACAGTGAGCAGAAACCACAAACTGATAGTGATCAGTTTCATCGTTGGGTGTAACTGAAGTTTTTTCAGTACACAGTGGAGAGGATTTCCTACTTTGTAAACAGTAAAGTGAAAGTATGAATTTCAGGGAAATTGTTGCCTTTAATATAAGTCTGTGTGTGTGTGTGTGCAATGTTATTAAAAAAGTGGGAAAGGTGAAAGTCACTCATACCAATAGGACTCATGTGACTTGATATTAACAGCTGGTGGAGGCTAGAACTGAGCCAGATCTCCATGTGAACATAAAGACTTGAGTTCATCCTGTAAACATTCACTGCTTCTTCATATGAAATGCCTCCAGTAAACGTTGAGCATCATTCTTTGGTACTGACTGGGATCAACTTTACATCAAGGACATCAACAACACAGTAACTCCGGACATATAAGAGAGTTTGGTGAAAATCCTGTCCAACAGAGAGCTGACCGAACCGGAGAAAGATGCCAAAGGTCTGAACTTTGCAGTAACTACAGAACAGATTCCTGTAGTAGATCTCATCACAGCAGCAGAGTCGACCATCAGAAACAACAAGCTGGCAGACACAGAGGCAGAACAGCTACGGTTGAAGGTATCAGCTGTTCTTGCTAATGCAAAAGCACGTCCTCCAACCACACTAGTGAGGAAAGGAAGGTCCTGGCATCACTCAGAAGAGACAGACAAAGAGAGATGCACTGTGGTGCTAAACACAGCAGACTGCCGCACCAAAGTCACTGATCTGCCCAGTGATACTAACACCTATGAGACGCTGAGGAGAGATCCTACCAGTAGGTATAAAGAGAAGGTTTTAGAATATCTGCACAAACTGGAAAAGGACAAAGCCATTAACAGGCCGCTTTATTACAGACTGTACCCCGGGGAAGCCATCACAGGTTCTATGGACTCCACAAGTTATACAAGGAAGGAGCTCCGAGTTTGTTAACAGGAGGAGTTGTGTGCTCCTTCTATGCCCTGAGTCACTAACAGCTTTCTGGTAGCAGCTTGTGAATATATTGCTGGTTAAACCAAGAGGGCACTAAATATCTGTACTGATATTAGCAGAGGTGGAGCTAGTTAGCTGTTAGCAGCCAGCGAGCAGCAGAGTCCTGCGCTGTGTGTGGCTGTGGCTTTGTAGCACAAACAAACTGTCTCATGTGTTTATCTGACAGTAAATGAACATTTATTGGCTGATGACATTTAGTGCCTCCTGATCAGAACACCCTTATGTACATTATAATAAACCAATACTAGTTGTTTTAAGTCATAAATATTCATATATGGAATTCAACATGTTGCCTAAATATTTGGATTTGTGACAGTAGAGAAGACAAAAACAAACATGAGGACAGGAGGATGGTACGGAAGCCCTGAGGGCCAAGTGAGAATTATTATTTTATTTAATTTGTCAAGTGTGAAATAAAATATTTTTTTCTTCATGAGAAACACATTTGTTTTGTTTTTTAAATGTGTGAAACGGAGTGAAAAAGAAGATTTTTTCTTCTTGTGTGTTTTCACTTGGTTCAAAACATGATTTTCTTTTGTCTTCTGAAAAACGTGTTTTCACTTGATTTCATCATGAAACTTGATGTTTTTTCCCCATGAAAAGTTTTTTCCACATATTTTCACTGATTGGAAAAAAATAGGATTAGCAAGATTATCCTGGCAAATTCTTTTTGTATGCGTCAGATCACAAGTCATGAACACAGGAGAGAAATAATGTAGATTATAAAACGGATCACCAGAAACGAAACATTTCTGTCATGGCCCCTCAGGGCTTCCATAGACAGACGGTTTAAGCTCTGCAGGTTTGAACCTTTAACACTGTGAACTGTAGCTGCAGATGTTGTTTCCTCAGTCTGCTGCTGCTCTGACTGCTTCATGGTCTCAGGGAAAGGCCTAAAAAAATCACCTTAAATCAATTAAAGTTGACCTGTGGCAGCCCTTAGAGGAGGAGATGGACTGATGTGACATTTAAGTTGAAGTGTAAACGTATATCTTTGATTCTCGAGTGAACACAAAGTGCATTAATAACAGACTGCAGAAGAAAGTGAAAGTAAATCAAGTCTGACCAATAAGGAAACCTAAGATGCTTCGTTACACTGGTGGCAGCTGCTGGCTGCTGATATCTTTGGTTTAATTACAGGATGTTTGTTTCAAAGCTTGTTTCTGTTGGATTGAGTCAGTGAAAGTAAAGACTTACAGAACTCTGAAGGCTTTACAATCAGCCTGCAGGCTCTGAGGATATGCGTTTCATATTTTAACAACAACGTGCTGGCTGCAGTTCGTGTTAGCTTGTGTGTGTGTGCTAACCACTTCACATCGGACTGCTTCAGTAACGAGGGTCAGTACAAAGATGGCTTTGCCACGACACTGAGCCTCATAAAAGGATCAGTACCAACCAGGTACATTGATGAGTTTTCATTGCCCACCCACAGTTGGGGATTTCCTACTCTGTTAAAGTCAAGTGAAAGCATGAACTTCAGGGAAGATGTAGTTTTTACAGTAAGTATCTCTCTCTCTCTCTCTCTGGCATCACTCAAAAGAGACAGATAAAGGGAGATGCACTGTGGTGCTAAACACAGTGGGGTGCATAAATATCAGTTGGCAGAAGAAAGTGAAGTATGAAAATAGCTCAACCACAGCCTTAAAGTGAAACTCTCGCCAAAATGCAACATAGGCTTGTTTTTTGAATGTACCAGAGTCAAACCTTCGTGCAAAAGCATATTTACGACGAAAATTGACTGTATTTTCATTTTCGGGTTGGGCACTTTTAGGCTAGCATCAAAATCGCTATTTTTAAAACACTAAGAAGGCTCAACACAACTTGAAACTTTGCTCATAGTATCACCAGGGTCTCTACAAATAGCTCAACCGAACCACAGACACTCGACCCAGACTCGTTGATTCCTGAGTACGTCTGGGCCGCCATGACGACTGCTAGAGGAAGAAGCTACTATTAACGTGAGCTGTTCAAAAATCTTCTTTTTAGTAAACTCGGTGTGCCTCTTTCATCGTTATTGTGCTTTTGCACGAAGGTTTGACTCAGGTACATTCACAAAAAAAAGCCTAGGTTGCATTTTTGTGAGAGTTTCACTTTAAACGAAGGTGCCAAACATTGAGCCGTTTATCGTCAATAAAAAGCAAAAGTAAAATCTACAGCTGTACCTTTTTTAACCATTATATGTATTAATTCTGCATTCAAATGTCTCAAATGACGAGATCACTGTAATATATTTTGTTGAGTTATCTACTGACATTATCCAAAATGTTTCTAAAGAGTGAGTTACACAAACAGTGAGTTTGTTGGTGTGCTCGTCTATTTACATGTGTGTAAATTTACTCAAGTACTTTTGATGAAGCATGATGGAAGTCAACAGATTAACGAAGTGTTTAAAATGAAAGCCTATCTTGTTTTCATTTTATTCAAATTCACATAAAATAAAAGCTCCAATATGTAAGGGATAATGTATAGAACGGCGGTCATTATCAGGAAAATAAGTCCCGACAGTCCTGATAGGTTCGTCCTGAAGGGACTTATTTTCCCAATAATGACTGCCGTTAAATACATTATCCTGCTTATTACACGGCTGCTTGCCAACACGAAGATAAACTTTAGACAGTGTGTCTTTTTACAAATTATTTGTTATCATTCATAGTATTTACAACAGAGAAATATAGTTCGCCAAACTGACAACACAGACGTTAAACAGAAAATTCTACAGAACACAGCGGATCAACCGTCTGCTGAAATTTCATTGAGCTAGTGTCAGCCGAGCCAATTCATTTATGCACATTGAACTGTACATTGCCATTAATCGTAAAATGTGACAAGTAGAATGGGGCCTCTTATGGGATATTGAGAGAGATGTTTCTATCTTCATCCATGTCTTCATGCCATGGATACACCTGAGAAAAATGATCATGTCAGGCAAAAAATGTTTGACATTTCAAATCGTTAATATTAGGCTATGTAACTAGAACTCACCAGATCTGCTACTGCCGGGATGAGAGGACAGGACTCTGCTCCACCTTTCCCTGTCTGTCAGGGACGGAGTCCAGTAGCTCCTCAGACTGCCTTCACATCTGTGCCCAGTCACAGACATTATTTCCCGACTCTCCAGACCAGCCTGGGACAGCAGTTGGACAGCGGTGCTGCGCAGACTGTGGTTTGTGTACTTCCTTGAAAGGCCTGCTGCCTGGCTGATCTTGGACAGCATTTGCCCATTTGCACCTGAGAGTTGATGAGCATCTGTAGGTCTGTCGCCGAGATAGGGGGGTGATGCTGGTTGGTGTCTTTGCCTTTTTTCCGTAGGTCTTTGGTGACAGACTTGAATACATCATTGCCAGACTTGAAAGTGCTACAGTTCATCGTGTTAAATGTCGAGAGGTGACGAGATATCCCTGACCTAATTGCAATGTAGCTCGCAATTGAGTAGGCCTTGCCGTTGGCATTTTGCACTGAAGGATAAAATGATCGTAGCACCTTATTTAGAGACTCTGCACTACAGTTTAACAAGTCTGATGACATGTTTTTCTCAACTAACCAGTCTTTTAAAACGGACATGGCCCATACTGTGCTCTTTTTTGTGTTCAATTCGTGTCAATTGTCTTCTATTTGATCAATTTCTCTGTCCTCCAAAACTTTGTGCCGTCCGGACCGGTGCAGCTGCACAAGTTGTCTACAAACTGTTGACCACAAACTGCTAGTGATCAGTTTCATTGTCAGTTTGGGATAGTTGGGGATTTTCTACTTTGTTAAAGTGAAAGTATGAACTTCAGGGACGATGTAGCTTTTCATGTAAGTCTGTGTGTGTGTGTGTGTGTGTGTGTGTGTGTGTGTGTGTGTGTTTTGTGTTTCTGTTTGTGTGTGTGTAGTGTGTAGTGTTATAAAAAGGTAGTCATAACTCATACTTGAAGTGAGGTTGTTTTTGTAATGTTTCTGTATTGAAATATACAGCTTTAATTTTCTAGACTGCTGTAGTCTGATTATTAGAAGGACTTTCTGAATAAAGGGGGAATTTAAATGATCGTCATCATATCTGGTCTGTGCAGGTTAAAACTTTAAACAGAAGCTTTGATCTGTTCGGATTTCTGGTTGCTGATCAGACTTCCGGCTCAGGTGGTTTTCTATGAGCATTTGAAATAAAAAATTATAGGTAAAAATAAATAAAGGAATTAATAGTAAAAAGGATTGCCTACTTTAAAACAAAGGTTATTTTTTTATAACCTTTTAAAAACTTGTTTATCAGGACTTGAGTCAAATCTTCATGTGAAACTATACAAACTAAGTCAAGACTGAATCAGTCAACATTTACTTTAAAATGTCTAAATTTGTAACGTCATTCTTCTGTACTGCCTTGAATTAGCTCTGCTCAGGGGTAAATCAACTGTGCATCTTATTCTTCTGCTGCAAGCTGCAGGATGTTATATGTTAAAACAAACTCAGACAATAGAAGTAAACATGAAAATAAACATTTGCAGGTTGTTATTTAATTGCACATTTACACATTTGCACAGTCACATTTATTTAACATTTAGCATTGCACACATCATGTACGGACAAGGACAGTTACTGCTTTTTTTAATGGCAGGAAATGAAACAATCAAGATAATGGTGGCTTCTGATACGCAATCATGTGCAATCAGTACAATCATTTTTGTACTATGTTCACTTTAAAAGCAGCAGACACTGAAGGATCACTCATCATTTCCAAATGGATTATCTGCAGTGAAGATAAACAGCTGTATTTGGCACAGACATGTAGTTTACAATAGATTAATTTCGAAAGAATTCCCAAACAGAGAAATGCCCATTTTTTTTCCAAAAGAGAAGCCTGTGCCGAGAAACTTTGCCTCTACATGTAAAAGACTGATGCTGGCGCCGGTTTCTGCAGACAGGCCAACTTTAACTTTCACTGGACCTGCAGAGGCTGAAGCGCTGGCCAGTTCTGCTTTGACAAAGGCGCTGGCACCTGATGTCAAAGATGCTGTAGCTGCTGCACCGATATTGGGGCCTTTGGCTGAAGCCTCATAGATGCTCCATTCAGCTCGAGCAAGGCCCACTCCTACAGCAGCGTAAACTCCTGCCTTGGGAATACGCTTCATAGCTTTATCCTCACATCCATCTGCGTATGCATCGGCTCCTGCAAAGGTTGCAGCACAGGAAGCTTTACCAGGCCGGTCAATGGTGTCAATCATGTCTAGTGCCCCGGATAAACTAGCAGATATTTCTCCAGCAGCTTTCAGCTCTGCATGGCCTGCAAACAAAGAGACACATCATTTAATGTCAAAGCTGAAAGAAAAAAGGTATTTTTATTGTGTCAATACTTCTAGGCTAAGATGAACTATTACAAAAGTTACACTGCAAATGATAGTTTGAAAGTAACATTTTGAGAAAAAGGTTATTATATATTTAAGGATTTGGTTATAAAATGTGTCACTTATATGTTGAGATTCATCAAGTATTTATGGACTTATGGATAGGATTTATGGGATTTATGGACAAATTAAAAGCCCCCCGCTAAGAACGCAGTTCTAAACTCCAATGGGGTGCAATGTAAAGCTCTTATTTTGAAGACAAATTTGTTGTTAACTGTTCACAGCTCAACTTCGGGCTTCACGTCACGTCACATGTTTACGCCTACCTAAGAGGCGGCTTTTGGAAAAGGAGGAATATTATGCCTCCGTTTTAGAAAGCCGATCACAGCAGCTATCACATATCACCTAGCCAAGACCCAAATAAACACTGTACAACATGAGGTATTAAAGTTTGCCCACTCATCTTGGAGACTAATTTTTTTTTTACTTTTGTAAAAATAATTTCTCATCCAATGCACTGATGAACTTGAACAACACATAAAAAAAACATTGCTTTGGCAGAGGCATAGTAGTATGCCTCTGCCATTCTACGATGTTCTTTGTATTGTTTTGTTCAAGTTTATCAGTGCAATAAACATTTTGTGAAAAAAAATCGTGCCAGAGAATCGTGATCTCAATTCTAAGCAAAAAAATCGTGATTCACATTTTTTCCAGAATCGTGCAGCCCTATACTGATGTGTCAGACAGCAATTTCATCTTGGTAAAACATTAGAATCAGGTTGGAAAATTAGCACCACCGGCCAAATGTGCGTACATTTATGAAGTGGTGGTTGAATTTGAGCAACCCACAAGCCACGGTGGCGGGTTCGCAATTTAGGCAGGAGAATCTAAAGCCCCATTTACTCTGTCCTTTTAGAGCGGGAATCATGCATTGAAACTCCACCTCGCCATCTATGTGAAAGTTAAAGATGTTTAGAGAGGGACAGTTTTGCTGTGGCTCTGATCGGCCTCCGGAGGTACTATCAGAGCCGCAGCAGAGGCGAGATGGCATCTGTGTGAATGGAAAAGCCAGAGGCGTGGATCAGGGGTGTGTTGATCTGATGTTGTTCACTGTCTGACAACTAAACGGATCCTGAACTCATCAAATAAAACAGAAATGTCCCACAAAGCATCGTTACAGGAACGACAGCCCCTGAGGCCCTTTCATAGGAATAAATAGGGCTCAAATTGTGGTATCGAGCAGGGTGCTGCTGCAGCATGTGCTCGAAGAAGCTACTGTACAGCAGCAGAGAAAATAAAAGGGCTCACTCAGTCCGTGCTTTGTCATACGAGTCTGTCATACAGGATCGACGGCTACAACTTTCACTGTGCTTTCAATGACAGACCAAAAAATACATGTGTGTACATTAATAGCAGAACATGGACATTGGTCAGTCACAATAACCCTTGATAAAGCTGTCTGTTTCAAATAGGCATGACATCTATTTAAACACACATGGCCCCAGAGTTTAGATAACGTCTATCTGAAATAATAAGCAACAAAAGTTTTCAATGAAAATTGATGAAGTGACTAAAATGGACAAAATCCTGATCGTCCTTGTTCTCTTTTTTGATGATGACCTGGCCAAAGTAACAGCACAATTACAATTACAATTTACAATCTGTAAATAAGTGATAATGGCCATCATCAGTTTAGCAGCTCCTCAGGACACATTTTACTGACATTTCTTTCCATCTTCATAATTTATTTTCCGTTATTGAATTCAGTTCTAGAAGGAAGCACTAAGTAGAAGCACTTCACAAGTTTCAAACTGTCACTTTAACATTATTGCATTACTGTTTACAGTTGACATTCACATACATACTGCAGAACATACTTCTGTAGAGAAATGAATTGTGCACAGACTGAGACATCATAGCATGCAACTCTTCATACAAACAATGAATTTTAAATAAACATTTTTCATGTGATTGTATCATTGCTGATGTTTTTTTTATTAAAAACCAAGTCAAGAGTACAATTACTTTTTTCTCACAATATGAACACTTAAGTCCCCAAATATCATTGTGTCTACGTAAACAAAATCTACTTAATGCAGTAAAAATTCAAATCAAATCCAAAAAGTACTTCAAAGTACTTCACTTACCTTTAAACTTTAAGACTGAAAGGGAGGAAAGGGAAACTTTGTTAGAAATTGCTTTTAGGCAAATGGATTTTTCTTTATAACATCCATAAAAGTAACATAAAAAACATGTGAAATCACAATTATTTAACTGTTATAAGAATATGAAAGGTACTTAAACAGCAGCAGACTTTTTGAATAAAAACCTAAGTTTGAGCTTCTTTGTTAACATCCAGTGAACTCATCATTTGGCAGCACTTTGTTTTAAATTTGGTCACTAAAGTTATAAATTAACCATAAATGTGTTACTGTAAAATGTAATCCGTCTCCCCAGAAGTCCTCCATAATGCATATTTCTTAGAGAAACATGTGAACCAATTTTTCCAGATGACGTTTGCTTACCTTCTGCGCCTCCGGAACGCTTTACCTTCTAGAAAAAAAGAGGAAATATCAGCAGAGGATTGAAAAAAAGTGTGGTCATGGAAATATTCTGTATATATATACAGAAAATTATCATTTATGACATCTTACATTTACACATTGAGGCAAAAATGTATTTGTTCATCAGAGGTCAGCAAGCATAAGTGTGTTAATGAACTCATGAGAAGCTCAGCAATCATCCTACGAGTCAAATTTGCAACATTAAAACAACAAATGCAAATAACAATTAAGTATTTTGTACAAAAAAACCCAAACAAAATCAATCAATACTGCTAATTGGGACATACCAAACATACCTTCCAGTAAACACATTTGCAAATTAAACCTCAAAATATGTCTTACCATGATTCTTGGCGTCACTGCAGATGTTTTAAGATGCGCTCAGCTCAAGTGCTAAAATTAACTGCAAAACAAAGTGAAGTATGAAACTGGCGCTCTCCTCATGTCAGAACAAATGACCACAGGAAGAGACCCTCCCTTCCTGTGGTCATTTCCGCCACTACTGCTTACTTTTTTCTTTTCTAAAATTCGACAGGCCAGAGTGTTTGTTACAGGAGATAAACAATCCCAGCAAACTATTCCCCCTGTCAGTCAAGTTTAAAGTGCAGATAAACACTGCTGCCCTTAAACTTGTTTTACTGTTGATGTATACACCATTACACAACCACCACTGCTGATGAAAATATATCTGATGTGACTCAAAATGTTTGTTTTTTTGCCTTACTGTAACTTTCGTCTCATTGGTCGACTTCCCTTTCCCAGAAGCAGTGATTGTAAAACAACCTGGGTGTGAATCTGCATCTGGATACTGGATGCCCTCAGACATCAGACCACAGAGTGATCTCGGATTGGCAATTTCACTTCCGCCATGTTGGTGCTCAACACTGGAGCCCTCCAGGTCTGTGTGCTCAGCCACCTCCTGTTCACCCTTTACACCCATGACTGCACTCCCAGACATCAGGAGAACGTCATTGTGAAGTTAGCAGATGATAACACCATCATCGGCCGTATCATAAACACAGGGAGAGTTCATATCAGGAGGAAATCAACAATCTTTCAGATTGTTGCACAGATAACTATTTACTGCTCGATGCCAGTGTAGTGAGAAAATACTGCACATGTGAAATTCTTTCAGGCACTGAGAGTCTTTACATCACCTGACAGACCTTGAACGGTATTTGGGACACATAACCTCTGGAGTTACCAACCGCCCTTGTCTTACTCTTGGCTAGTTGCCACAAAGGGTAATTCAGTCCAGAGTGGTGATGCTTCATTCCCAGGACTCCTGCATTTTGTAGCAGGACATAAGCACTCATTCAACATCTTGTTTTTTAAACACTTGTGTAAAACATGATAATAAATGACCTTGTCAGTAGTTTACTCTGAAAGGAAATGTTGGCAGCAGACTAGAACCAAAATAAGAACTGCTGCAAATGGAATAAAATATCTGTGGTGATGGAAATATTCTGCATAGATCTGTAGATACAACAGAACACACCAGCTGTGATGCCCATCAACACGTCGACAGTCAGACTCAGGACCACTCAGAAGTCAGAATATTATTTTATGAACCCTCAGTACTCACGGGTCGGACCACACCCATCTTCATGCTCAGACTTTTTGATTTTGATCCCAACTACACATCTGTAAGGTTTGGTGACCGACATATAACACCTGGAGAATTATTTAAAACTGCTTCCGTTGTAGTTTCTGCCAGAAATACTCACAGAATACACATTTCTACAAAATTTATGTGTACAGCACTTTCACAGATGAATGTCAGATGGGCGTTAATGTACAGAAAAAGATCATAACAGATGATGTTACCGTCCGATCGACAAAAGACAATACACAAAAATACATTTAGTACAGATCTGGTGTACCCACAATGCACCTTCACCACTGAGTGACATCACTGGATTACTTGCAGCTTCCTCTGTAGCAACAAAAGGCGTTATGCTACTTTTTTCACATCATCTGTACTCCCAACACCTGTAAACACAATTTAATGTGTAAAACTGGTGGAGTTACCCTTAAAGTACAACTTTGAAGTACTTTTAATTTAATTGAGTCTTTCAATGTGAATATTGCTTTAAACTTCTAGGGAAGAATTGTTCATTTCACTCCATTTGTCAAGCAGCCTGAGCTGCTCTAAATATTTACATTTTACAAACAAAACACATCATCACTTTACAAGATATGATATTGTGTAATTGGGTAAAACTGTGCACCAGCAGATAAAGTAGTTAAAGCTGTTACATTAAAATGCTGAGTTTGTGTTTGAGTTTCAGTTATACAATTCAAATGCTATGATGTACTGTTAGATAAACATTTAAAAAGTGCTTTTAAAAACATCTCTACTTATACTCGAGTACATGATTACATACAGTGGCACATCTTCAGCCAGTGAGAACAATAAAGTAAAAGATTTGAAATCATTACAGCTAAGAGCACTTCTTCTCAGAAAGGGGCAATTATGTTATAAAGAGGTTTACTGGAAATAAAATAAAATGTCAGAGGTTGGAGTAGATTTTGTCCAGATCATCTACAGCTGGGGAGGCGTCGTCTTCACGTTTGGAACAATTCTCATAGGTGGTGAACTGGAAAAGAGAGCAAGAGATGAAGTGAATGTTGTATAAATACACATGTATCATCAGTCCTACATTCAACAAGTGAGGTGAAGAAAGTCACCTCTGTGTTTCTTTCGTCCGACTGCCCTCTGGTGGTCAAACCTGTGCAGCACAAAGTACGAACACACTGGTTTGTCTTTGTGTGAAGGAATATTCACCATCAGTGCTGATAGAACCGGAAGGTAACTCACCTGCACCTGTCCTACACCTGTAGAGCAGCAACACAACGACAGCCGACAGCACAACCACAGTGAGACAAACAAGCAGAGGCAGGGTGTGACCCGGGCGAGAGACTTAGAGGGAGAAAGAGGAGAGAGAGAGATGTTACGTAAAGTCCTTCAGGAAATGAACACTGTGATGAATTTAACAAAAATAAATGTCTGCTATAAAAGTTACATTTCTACACTACAGTAATATCTTACATTAAGACAACTAAAGGGAAAAGATCCAGTTCTGTTTAAACATTAATAAAGTAAACAAACTGCCTAATTTCGAGTTACCGTTGACTATTTAGTGATAAAAATGGTGGTCGGTCCATCAATTGGTCTTCTAGTTTGACTGAATTATCTGTACAGGCGACCCGAACGCCACAATAAATGTTTGCTGAGTACGTTTTCTGCAAAACTCCAGATAAGTTGAAGCTGGGTGTTTCATTTTGTTGCAACTTTGAGTTTGTTTACAACTAGGGCTGTCAAACAATCAATTTTTTTAATCGCGATTAATCGCATTTTGTCCATAGTTAACTCGCGATTAATCGCAAATTAATCGCAATTTTTTTTGGCACATTTTTTTCTGTTCTAAATGTACCCTAGTGTATTTTTTTCATGTTCTTAATACTTTTAACAACATAAGAAAGGGCAAATATGCTTGCATTATGAAAATGTTTATTCAACACTTCAAATCATGCAGGAAAATAAATCCAGGGTTGTCTGCTTTTGGCGAGGGGGGACGTCGGGCTCTCTGCATCTGCCGTCTGTTTGGCTTGCAAGTGGTGTCCACTGACACTGCACGTTTTTCTTCTTCGTCTTTTTCACGCAGTGTGCTGCTTTCTGTCATTCGGTATCACACTGATGATCGCCATGGCTCCGGTGCAGCAAAACAATAAAAAGTACGACTTGAAATTCAAACTTTCTGTCGTGATATATTCAGAGGAAAACTCGGGAGAAGCAGCCGCTAGACGTTTCTCTGTTGACCCCAAGAGAGTGAGAGAAACGGAGCTTCAGCGTCTGTCCGAGGAGGACAACAGCAGCGGCAGGCTGCCTGCTGGAGGGAGGAAGAAGGCTAGCGAGGAGCCTGAGATAAACATGCGGGGATGAGTTATCAGCAAACGGGCATGCCACGAGAGAGTGTCCCGCAAAATGATCAGGGCGATGGCGAAACAAATGTCCGCCACCGTGAGTGACAGCAGAGATGAGGAGTTTGCAGCGAGTGCTGCTTTTCAGTCCGCCGTGTTTTTAACGACCCGCCAACCCTGCTTCTTCTTCTTCCTCTGATTCCCTTTCTTATTCTATTTCTTCTGCCACCCTCTGTATCAAGACTACGGGTGCCGCCGACGGCCGTAAATCATACAATGCGCTTTTTTTATATATACTGAGTGTTAATCGCGCGTTAAAAAAATTAACGGCGTTAAGAGGACGTTGCGTTAACGCGTTATTAACGCGTTAACTTTGACAGCCCTATTTACAACGTTTCTTTTTTTGTGAAATGTCCCTTTTATGTTTGTCGCTAGAAACGTTTCGTCATTAAAAACACGTCACTTCACCGTCATTCCTTCCTTCTCCTGAAAAGACAGTCAGCTTTTAAACATGTAATCTGAATAATAAATAATATTAAAAATGTTGATAGAATAATTTTACGTATTAGCGGTTTGCAGAAATGTACAATGCCAACACTTTATTCTGGCTTTATTAAATATGTGCTGGCCAAAATTAAAAAGTACATAAACACAATTTCTTGGAAAGTGTTTCATAGAAGAAGCAAATCATTTTGGAAATCTTAAAAGTTAAAGTCGATATAAATATTTATATGTGTTGATTATATCACATCTTTCTTACATGGTTATGAATGTTTGCATCTTTTTACTTAATTTCAAAGTCATAAATGTTAATTTATTGTATTCGACATATCGCCTAAAAATGTTTTGATTTTTGAGGAAAGAGGAGACAAAAAAAAACATTAGGACAGGAGGACGGTACGGAAGCCCTGAGGGACAAGTGAGAATTTTGTGTGAAACTGAGGGACATAAAAGATATTGTGAGATTTTTCTTCTTCTTCTTCTTGTGTGTTCAGCTGCACACACAGCAAAAACAAATTCTTGTGAAGAAATAATTTTTTTGTCAATTGAACATGTGATTTTTCTGCTACTGAAAAAAAAATTGACAAAAAAAAACTTCAGCTTTGGTTTCATACTTGAGTTTTTTCCCCCTGAAAGGTTTTTACACACATTTTTTGACAGATAGAATGATTATCCTGCCCAAACCTTTTTTCATCGAACAGATCACAAGTCTTTTGGATGAGTATTAGGACCAGGGAGGAGGGAAAAATGAGAGGATGACGTTTCTTTTTTATTATGCACTTCAGGAATAAAGTTAAAATGTTCAACTCTTCTGTTCCCTCAAATCCAGTTGAGGGAACGACCTAATTTTTTTCGACGCAGTTTTCGCCACAAGTCCTCATACTGACAACTACACTGTGTTCATGAGATAAAAGAGAAATGATGTCTTTGTTATTTTGCCTGCATAATAAAAAATAAAATGTCCTCCTCTCATTCTTTTTATCACCCCTGGCCCTAATGCTCTTCCGTATATGTCATTAACACAAGCGATAAATAATTTAGATCAGAAAAAAAACAACTTGCCCCTCAGGACTTCCGTAGGACGGACAGTTGAGCTCTGCAGGTTTGAACCTTTAACACTGTGAACTGCAGCTGCAGACGTTGTTTCTGCAGTCTGCTGCTGCTCAGACTGCTTCATGGTCTCAGGGAAAGTCTTTGGAGCTGTGAAAGACAAAAGCATATTAAAAATAAATCACAATCACATACACAGAAAGATAATGATCATTTCCATACAGGTCACATTCGCTCATAAATACATATTTGCGAAGATTTACACATTTCAGATAAGGCAGCTCTTTGTGCGGTTGCCAAGATATTTAAAACACCCACAGCTGTCGGTGAACTGTGAAAGTTTCCGGCTTCCAGTCACCAAAAAAAAGGAAATGAAACAGGAAGAGTTGTGCAGCCTCACGGTGCGGTCGACCACCGCTACTGACTTTAAAACACACAGTTTTTATGTCTCCTGTGGATATTTTATCTCACAGTTTTCAAACACAAAGCAGGCGTTCGAACATCACGATGTACACAGGTGACAAAGACTCTAAGCAGAAACTCACCGTCTGTAACTCTGATGTCAAACTCCCAGTATGAATCAGGTAGAAGGTAGAAGCAGAGGTGATACAGACGCAGATATTTGCAGCTTTTACCAGACAGATGCTCAGTTAGTGAGAGTATTGTGGCGCTCTTTTCCCCTGAGACAGACAGACTCAGCATCTTTTTCTATGTTTTGCCAAAAAAGTTATCTCTATCTTTATCTTTTTCTCACCTGATGGTATTTTTTTTATAACTGTTGTGTTTCTTTTATTCCTGTAAAAGCCCTTTTGTATCTTTGTTTTAAAAAGTTTTAAATAAAGTTATTATGAAAGCTATTTGTGCAAAATTCTCTCAGTAACACATGGAGGGAGGTTCTTACTAAAAAACACAAAAACTTTGGTAGAAACTCACTTTATTTGTTGAGCCATGTGTTACGATCAGATACACGTTGTGAGTTTTGTCCCTTTTCTCTTACACTACACACTCGGAAGGGATCTTTGAATGACTGGTAGGAAACAGGAGGAATCATTAACATGATAGAAACCTGAGTTTTGTTTGAGGACAAACTTAATAAATGCTCCTCTTTTGTACATCAGAGAGCAACAACACTGTCATGATGGACAAAAACTACTTTTGATCTCTTGCATTACAATCATGGAGCAGCAGCGTGACGTGTACGAGAAAAATCGGATATCTCAACAAATAGGAAGCAACAAAATAACTGCAAGAAAACACTTTCGACATTTAGATAAATGAAATCTGCTGAAGGACGCTCAGGTGTTCAGTCCTCACCTGATAAGAAGCAGAATAACAGAAGATGGCTGATGATCATTCTGAAATTGATGATGACGAAGAAAAAGTCATCAATCTGCAGGAGAACTGCCTCGATCACGTCGATCCCTTCGGTCTCTGCCGGTCAGCTTGATTAAATGTCTCTTCCCCTCTGTGGTTTAAACAGTTTATAGCTTCATCCACACCCACAGTGCGATGATGATGATGACGAAGGTTTGTTATTCATTTAAAACATATGTTTTAACACCAGCACACGTTTATTACTAAAGTACGTTTTATTTGCATCATTGAAGTACTGGAAGATTGTTTGTTTGTGTTTTTTGAATACTGTTTATTGATTTCTGAGGTTTTATTTACTAACATCATTTTAAAATCCTTATGTATTTTAAACCCCAAATCATCTGTCATTTTGAATCAATGGAAGCAAAGTGACAGTTTCATGTAAGTCGTCAGCGTCGGCCAATAACAGACATTATTTATTCTTTGTGTATCTAAATTCATTTGATTTAGACAGAAGGCGGTAAATTGGAGGTCTGTTCTGGTCCAGCAGCTGGGGAGTTTTAAAACCAGGAAACAGCTGATCACAGCAGTCAGTCCATCACTTCATCCGCGGACGTCAAGATGAGCAACTGGACAGCCGCTGAGATCCGGGAGATGCAGCGTCTCCTCGGTCTCTGTAGCTGTCTTCATTGTCCGCTTGTTGTTGTAGCGACAAGCTACTAGCGGTCGCTACTTTCAAATTAAAAGCCCCCCGCTAAGAACCCAGTTCTAAACTCTAATGGGGTGCAATGTAAAGCTCTTATTTTGAGGACAAATTTGTTGTCTTTCTGACAGAGAATGCAACATACTTTACCTTCAGCCTCCAGTCAGTCCCCTCACCTCAGCATCATGCACACGTCTTGAAAATGAGCTGTTTTAGAAAAGTTGTTTTCATCGTATTCAAGGCGTGCACATGTTCGCAGTTCACTGATAATCTCTAGTACACCCCCCCTCCGAAAAAATATTTTCTCATCGGATCTACATGATTCACCTAGGTCACCTATTTTGGTTTCAAAATGGCGAATTTCGCCGAAAGGTGAGTGATTTTCATGCCTGATCAAGATTCTCCCTCAGCAGCATTTTACAGTCTCTTACTTCAAACTCGATCAGGGCCGTGATATAAAAAGAAAATTAAACAGACGTCAGGTGCTTCTCTCACAGTGATTCACTTCCTTTTTTGTGGTGCTACAACAGAAAGATGTGGGGCGAAGTTTTATTTATGGACCAAAACATACGGGAACTGAGTCGTTAACAAGGTCATTTGAAGGGCGATGTGATGCAGCTGACACAAGGCGCGTCAGACACCGTCACCACAGATAAAAAGAGCCTTGAACAACGAGTGTAAACTAGGTCGGAAGAAGGGAAACATGGCGGGAAAGACGACAGGAAGAATGCAAATGAGACTAGAACAGGGAGAGAAAGAAAGGGATGATCTATTGAAAAGGTCAGAGGTTAAAACCACTGTGATGTCATCCTGACAGGTGGACGGAGACAAACATCTGGTTTAACTAGTTTATGAAGATTTGTTGAGGTTGTTTGAAGTTCTCGCTCCATGACGTTCACCGTGATGGCTGGTTTAATCTCTCCGACAACTTCTATACTCATTTAGACACCGTTTTTAGCACACGTAAGAGCTTTAAAATTAAACTGTGAGACATTTAATGATGTATTTTATGTCGTTGAACAAAAACATGTAACTATCTTCAACCTGTGGAAACCACACACCTTATTTCAGGCATTTTACTGAAAACCATGTCAAAAACCTCTCTGACTTTGGGACGAGGAAACCAGATGTGCAAAATGTGCGACGTTGTGTTGAACAGTAAAAAGCTCAGAGCAGAAAAACAAGAAAACTAAAAGAAAAGAACTTCAAGTACTTCATTTTATTCTGTGTCAGCTGAACTTTGAGCTCGTTCTTGTGAAGGAAGAACATCCACATATGGCAGCAGTGTACAGTACAGGGTGTGATCTCTGCTGTGTGGATCAAGTTCCCGGTAGACTGATCCTTCATATGTGGAGATTGGAGCACAGTCGTCATAGATAGAAGTCTGAAAAACAAACAACAAACAGAAACTTTACCGAAGTGACAAAGCTATACATGTGCAGCCACGGTAATTGCCCAGACGGCTGATGATGATGAAATTTAAAGAACTAAGGAAAGTCACCTCCGGGTTTCCCTCACTTTCCCTGGTGTTCACATCTGTGAACACAAAGTACGACAGAGTTGATTTCCTTGTGTGTTGTCTGGTTGTAATTACTTCACAGTGAAGATAAGAGCAGACAGATCAACTCACACTCAACACTTCTGATCCTCCATTTGTAGAGGAGCAGCACGCAACCGACCAACAGCACGACCGCAGTCAGACAGACGAGTGGACGCAAGGCGCCGCCTGGTTCAGAGACACGAGAGAGGAAAAATAACGATCAATCAATGAGAAATCACAAACAGCTAAAGACAGATTCAATTACTTGGGGTGCTTCCACTAAAAACCTTTTGATGCTGATATGATATTAAATGTACTGGACCGATTATTCATGTTACAAATGGAGTACAAGCACCTTAAAACTGTAGTTAAGTGCAGCACTTAAGTAATTGTACTTATTATTTGAGTTCTGACTTTTTTTTCTTGACTTTAAACTCCAGATTCCTTCCAGAAGGAAGACAATCGAAGTCTGACAATTTGATTCCTTCTCTCGCTGTCGAGATTTTCCCTCAGCTCTTCAATACAAAGACTTTACAATTACATGTATGTGTTTTTCTCTTATAAACTCAAAGTAATGGAAGGAAACTTAAAAAAGACGTAAAAGAGTTTGATTCTGCAACCATTTCCCCAACACAATTCTATGGGAGATACTTTTTCTAGTGGCACGCTGGCTGAAATGATTTGGTTCGGATAAAAGCTTTAAAAAAACATCAACTTAATTGTGGGTGGTACCACTATGCTGGACAAATTGACTGTAATATTAATACTGAAATCCAATCAGCAGATTGATTGATACAATAACTGGGACATTTGACACAAAACTAAATGAAATCAAAGAAGTCTGCATCAAAATGCTATAAATGCACAAACCAAGCTAGACAGATTTAATCAGTTCATTCTGGACTCAAGGAAAAGTTTGACTCCTTCCACAGAAAAGCTTGTTTTAAATGTGCAATACGTAAGAATTTTACTTGAAAACATCCGATAATTCATAGAGATTACCGACAGAATGTGAGGAATGAACATTTTTGATGTTGCTCCTAATTCCAAGTTTGGACCACTAGCTGCAGGGCTAACTGAGCTAACTAGAAAAAATGTCAGCCACGCTGCCCACTATTGGTTGTGGACTATGATATCAACAGGTGGCCATATTGCGCTCTTAATCTTATTTATATCAAAATATATGAGATTGTTGAGAGTAAACATGTTCTTCAAGCCTCCAGAAACATGCAGGGACATTTTTGTGACTTCCTTTAGAAACTCACCACCTGTAACTGTGATCTCGAACACCTGACATTGATTTGTTTGATATTGTCGTCCCACGCCGCAACTGTAGCGTCCTGAGTCCGACCTGGTCAGCTGTTTGATGGTCACATTAAAGAGCCCGTTGTTCCCGTATATGATTTCATATTTGTTGCTCCCGGCTCCCTCAGCAATGGTTTCAAAGAGAATTGTGTGACATGTGTCCCGACAGAGGTACTTCCTGTTTAAAGCATGTGCAGACAAGGAGCACTGGATTGTGATGTCTCCTCCGACAGTGCCGCTGTAGACTCGCTGCTCTCCATAGACAACTTTCTTGCATCGAGCTGTTGAAAAAAACACATGAAGTGAATATTTTATGGGTTTTTAAATTGTTGATTTGACAAAACATGTTATTTGAAAGCACCGACTGAAGTCTTAGCTTATTGAAGTGCTGCATGCTTTAATTGCAAGCTTTAATTAAAATGGTGTTTAGGTGTTATGTAAGATATCTAGTTTCTAAAATCAACTAAAATTATCAGCAGAATGTGAATAAATAACAGTTTTGACATGATGTGTATTGTGTTGACAATATCTACCAAATTCAGCATGCTAACTTGCCCTGTTTTGTCCCTTTTTCCCAGTCTGAACTGCTAGCTGCACAGCTAACTGAGCTTACTAGCCAAAGGCAGCTACAGTTAGTGGTTAATCTGGTGATGTGCTGCCCCACGTGGCTAAATGAGACTACAGAGGTCGTCAGGGACATTAAATGGCGAAGACTCATCTACTTACTCGTTCGTCCTCACAGGCCGACTTTAACTATTCTAACTCTAACTTTACAACTTGAAGACTTCCCAGATGAAACTATGGACGGCTTAGACATAAAGGCCTGGAAATCAAACTCAAATAGGCAACTACACCTTTTTAAAGCAAAAAACAAGCAGCCCACATCTATCAGTATTTTTAACGGCCTTTACAGAAAAACTAGCCTGATGTTGCATAATTTAGGCGGATTTTGAAACCACGACTATCACCTGTTGAGATATAAAGTGGTGCTATAAACCAGAACGTGCCAGAGCTAGCTGGTTAGCATGCTATACTTAGCTTTCTTTACCATAACATCAACACTGTTTAAATTCAGATTATACTTTTAGGTAATTTGTGAACGTTTTTAACAACAATTCTTACACACTGCATCTTTAATGTCCCCTGTTTCCTTTTTATGATTGCTTTATTTTTATTCACTCTTCCTTATTTTGTTTATTTACATCTAAACAAGGCGCATTACAGACAACTGAAACATTCAGTCAGGCAGATGTATAACAACTGAGACAAAGTGTGAATTACTCTGATTTTGAGGTGTTAACTTTAACCTAAATTCTCGTAAGCAGCCTCAACTCCTGCTGACCTGAAAACCAGCCGCCCACTCTGCAGCTCCTTAGAAACAGGAAGTGATTTTAGCAAAAGGAGACATTTTGCCCAAAACAGCTACGAGAGTTTCAGAGTCTCTGGTGATTCCTCTCTGCTGAAGAAAATCATGACTCAAGTTTATCCAAAGTAATGTTGTGATGTCAGCGTTCTTCTGAACCTCTACAGTGACTCAGTGTTACCAGACCACAAACTGTCATGATTACCTCACACCATTTTTTTTTTTTTAGACCTGCGGCAACTTTTGAGCTACTCTTTGATTGATTGGTCTTTGACAGTCAGCTGTGGTCGAAAAATACTTCTTTAATTTTAAGTAGAAAAAGACAACCCCCATGTTTCCCAGCGTTTTTTATAAGTAGTATCACTGACTGTGTCGCTGACGTCAAGAAAAACTTTTTCCTCAGAGTTGCAACTACTGAGAACACAACACAAAACATGAGATTAATCATTCAGTTGGTCTATAACGGAGATGTGAAAGCAGGTAGAAATGGTGCCAGATTGATGGGATCTAGTCATTATTTCAAACCCAGGAGACCGACGCTTTTCATCACCCATTTCCCAAATTTTCTCCAGATTCATAACATTTTTTACCATTTTTAGTAACCACAACCTGTTTCTGTCTCTGTACAATCAGTAATCTGCTGCACTGTTGCATCTCATCCTTTCTCAGTGAGTGAGAGACGGACAGAGAAATATCAACGATTTGACTTGAACTTTTTGTTGCATTTTACGTATTATTTTGTCATTTGTTCTTTTTCAATGTCACCAGAATGCAGCAGACATATAATTTGGGGGTGTGGGGAACCCAACACGCCGTTCTGGTTTAAAAATTGTCTCTATTTTTTAGGTCTCATGGTTGGAAAGTATGTTGACGGTCAATCTTAATTTTCTCGGTGGCTTTCGTTAACAGAAAAACATATTTAAAGCGAGGTTCATAGAGGGCCAATCGTATAATATATTGGCCTTAAACAATTGTTATTGTTATGTTCTTTGGTCGACTACAATCTCAATCTTTAAGTAACCCAATCAGATCTTAAGGTTAATTTTACAGGTAACTAATAGAACGCGTACTTAAGAGAATGTTACAGTAGAAAAATATCACTCTGACTTGAAAAGAAGATGTTGGTAAGAATGTTTATCAAAAATGATTTAAATGTTTCTGTTCCTGAAGCTGTTGCACCATCTTTCACCTTCAGTAGTTCTTGAATTTGCATGACTGGACAACAGTTGATTATTATGTTCTCTCGTTTTTCTGGTGGGAACAAACTTCGTAGTCAATAATCACAAACAGTTAAAGGTCCGGTTCTTGAGTCTGTTCTGTTTTTATACAGACAGTGTTGATTGATGTTTAACTTGCCGTCAGTAAACAATGCAGTGATCAGCCACTATTTATTGATCACAGGCGGTAACAGACAAGCAAGTATAGATGAACCTAAGTGCTTTTCTTATTGACAGTATCTGTGGTGACAAAACCAGGTATTTTAAGTCAAAACAGGATATTTTCCTAAACTTAACCAGATCATAAGTACAGCGTAATGGATCCTCTTCTATAAAGAGTTTCTGTCTCTACACTGAGTATCATTTTTAGGTGAAACTTACCTCTAACTTCGATCTCGAACTCCTCGTATAAACCGGGGGAATATTCACCCACACCAACTTTGTAGCTTCCCGTGTCAGACACGATCAGATCTGCGATGACGACGTGCACTTTGTAGTCCGTTTTGTCGTATCTAATTCTGTATCTGCCTCTCTGCATTAGTTCTCTTTGTGTTTCTACGAGGATGTCTTCCCTCCTGCAGTCGTTCCTACAGAGATATATTCTGCTTCCTGGCCGCACGTCGAGGTTATATTGACTTATGAAATCCAGGCCTTCCATTTTTGTATGAAGATCGACACAGGCGGCGTTTCCATTGATCAGTGCTGCTGAAACAAAAAGTGAGACTTATGGTCAAGTTTATTGTAGACTTAATGCACAAAACTCTTGTCCTGAGTGGGGTTATCTACCGACTTACATCAGTATTACTAATTATCAACCCGTGTCGGTTCTGTATCAGATCAGATGTCAGCTGTGGTTTCAGTGAAGAACTTCCTTTTTTTTAAAAAAATAGCAGTATTCTAAGTTTTTAACCATCACTAACTATCTTGAAAATACAGATGACGCCCCACCGTGACTTTTTTATGCAAGTAAAAATAGATTAGCAGAAAACAAAATGTTATAAACAACATGAAAAACATTTACACAAGGATTTGTTCTAAAAGAAATGTGTTCTGCAGCAATGAAGAGACGGTCAGTCTCACCTGATGAGAAGCAGAAGAGCACAACAGGGTGGATGTTCATTCCGAAATGAAAACCAAAGTCATTAAACTGCAGGACTGCCACGATCACGTCTCTCGGTCCTGCCGCTTTCTGTCTGATTTTGCACGGAACGTCTATAGTTCCTCAGTGAACTTCGACACATGATCTCACTCCTTTCCTCATTCTCAGAATTAAGCTCTTGCTCAATGTGCCAGTCTGAAGAATAA
Source organism: Diplodus puntazzo (assembly GCA_963678695.2). Taxonomy (NCBI): domain Eukaryota; kingdom Metazoa; phylum Chordata; class Actinopteri; order Spariformes; family Sparidae; genus Diplodus; species Diplodus puntazzo. The sequence goes on from OZ023165.1 coordinate 31,068,007, forward strand.
AAAAAAAGTGTTGCTTCCTCTCCTCTCTTTTTTTTTATTCATGAATGGTGACCTCATGCTGTTGCTGATTAAAAAAACAGAAACCACCTTTAAACAGCTGCACCCGTCCCTCCTCCATTCACTCACACTGCTCCTCTCTGCACTCACTTCTGATACCTGATCATAGAACCTCCCTTCTCAATATCTTATTGTTTAGAAGTAATACATCAGATAAAGGAAGAGAAAAGCTCTTTGAAGCCAACAAACACATATTTTAGGTATTGCTAGCATCCAGCGGATGAGATCATCGTGTTATCTGACACATCCAAATGTTTAAATAACAAAAGAACATCTGATTTGTTACCACAGGTGCTCATTTATTTGAGGATTGTCTGTTTTTCAGTTTGTCCGCCATGACAGTCCTGCACCAGTCTGCACTTCACGAGACTTCTGATCAACCAAACATAACGCATTAAATTATGTACTTGAGTAAAATGTATGTAAAGTAGTCATAGCCTACTTTAACTTGAGTGAAATATTTTAGTGCTCTTTCCAACTCTGCAAACTGGAGGTGTGGAGTTGAACAAAAGAGCGTTGCATTAGGGAAAATGTACGATTGTTTCAGTCAGAACGACTCTGCTGCTTCAGCTGTCACCGTCCATTTTGATCTAATTTGCTTTCGTCTGTCTCTTGTTAGTCCACTAATCTGCTGGAAGTTCTGTACTAAGTTGCTATTTTTGGCTTAAACAAAAAATAGACAACTTAACGTAGGGGGTTTACGTTGCACTTCCCTTACAGAGGGCGGGAGGCGACATGCAGAGACGTGTGAACTCAGTAACAGAAATATAGAAGTGGCGTGAGAAGTTCTTACTGCATGATTTCTACAGACAGAAAGATGCAACAACTTCTAGAAGTGCAGTCTCTGAACATGCAGTTGTATTTTTTGAGTTCAAAATAACGCAACAAACTGGATTTGGAAACGGTTAAACTGTTTGATATTCTCACTTGTTTTCTGATAAAAAAAAGACTTATAGGAGTAAATAACAGATAAAAATGTCTTAATAAGGTGAAGTGTTTTTTGCATTGTAGAAGAATATGACTTTAATTTCACTTTAAGTCACAACCACACACAGTTTTAATGCAAACTCACACATGAGCTTGGAGGTAACTGGCCAGAGGGGAGGAGAGTTAGTGGTGTTTGGAGGAGGGACTTGATTATTTACAGAAGTGAGAAGTTCCTGGTTTGCCGGAGAAGAGAAAAGAGAAGCGGCATTAAACCATCAGAGCCTCAAACATGAAACTCTGTCACATGTTGGTCTGCGTCTTCATCCTCTGTGAGTACACTCGTTCTATTTTTTACAAATCATTTTCTCTGTTTAATGAATAGTTTTTCTCTCTTTTCGTGTCTTTATAGTTTACTTTTCAGCAGGGGGAAACCGTTTCCTATTAGCGGAAACAGCTCACATCAGTCCAGCTTCAAAGCATCTAGTTGGTTTTTGTGGTTAAATACAGTGAGCATCATCCGGCATGAGTCACTTTATGTTGCAATATCAATAATGTTCCAAGAAATACACGTCTTTTTCTTCTTCTTGATTTTTTATTATTATTTAAATGTATTTTTGCTGCACATGTTTTATTTATAACATAATGCATAGCAAGTTTTGTTGTATCTTGACTGTAACAGAGAGACAAGTTCTGCTTCAGCTGAGTGTTTTAGTCTCACAGCAGAGGAAACTACACTTCTACTGTACGTTTATGCAAAAGAGCGGGTTGTGAGATGGAGGAAGTAGAGCAATGATATGTTTTGACCTTTCGTTTTCTCTGTAATAATAGTGATAGTAGAATAATAGTAGAATATTTACTTATGTCCATGTTTGTATGTGTTGCTCAACAATCTTGTTTTGTTTAAAAAAACAAGTGTTATTCCCCATGTGTCCGACTACCATTGCAGAATATTAGTAACAATATTATTTTTACACGAGAAAACCTCATTTCACATGAAAAAGATGAAAATACCATTTTCATGCACAAAACTGAAAAATTATGCCTGGTGCATTATTTCCTTTATGTTGTTTTAAGATGAGAAAAAAATTCACTAAATTCTCTCAGATATATAAGCAAAAAATCAAGTTGAAGCATTTTCAGGCATCACGCCGACACACCTCACATTCAGTCTGAAGGTTTCCATGTGTTTATAGTTTTTTTTCTTTTTATACAAATTAAATCAGAGTCAGAATATATGATTCTCATGCTTAAACTGTTTAGTAAAATAATCAAATATTTTTTTTTTTCTGGTGCATTAAGTTGTTACCCATCACAGTCACAGGCTGGTTGAACTGGGCAGCTCCCAGTGTGACGGTAAATGTGGCAAACGTGAAGCAAAGCAGACTGCAACATCTCGCAGGAAAAACCAGATAATAACTATTGTTTGTTCATCTTTTTAACAGCTGTGCAGGATGAAAACACTGGAGTCATCAATGCAGAACCTGTTATTACAGAGAAGGAAGGAGGAAACATCACACATGAGTGTTACTTCTCATCCATCTTTGGAAGCAGGAAGATCTTCTGTAAGGAAGGATGTGAAGAAAAAGACATTCTTGTTGAAACAACTGGTGACAGAGCTCAGAGAGGCAGATACAGCATTGAATGGGAAAAAACAGCTAGTATATTATCTAAATATGTTATGTATGTGAGCATCACAAACTTGACCAAGTCTGACTCGGGGCGTTACAGATGTAGATTGGACAGATTGTTTTTCTCAAACGAGGAGTTTGAGATCAGAGTTGAAGATGGTGAGTTTCTCCTGAGAGTATTTGAATCAACTGTTCACTGTCAGCTGCTGCTGATTCAATTAAAACAACATGTTTAATCTAATATTTTCTCTTTGCAAATTTTCTGATTAAATCTCCTTCATTCATCTGTAAAATACCCCTGTAAAACTTGAACTGTCTCACAGCAGTTAAATATTGTTGCTCCAGAAACATTCATTTCAAGTATTTAGCTGGTTTGCAGATAATTAATGTGTAACATCGGATTGTTTTATTGTGACTTTCACATTTCACAGCTCCGATCACAGAACCAACCCGCCCCCTCCCTACTAGTCCACCATCAGTCACGTCAACATCCACACCGACAACAACACAGAGTTCAAACATCGTTCCAGGAAGCTCCACACCTTCATCAGCCTCCACTGACACCAGCAGCCAGTCTGGACCACGACAAAGAACTGCAGGTCCAGGTACATTTACATGATTCAACAAGAGTTTGTGTTTGTTTGTGTAAATACATGCACACTCTGCAAATACCTGAATATGTCGTCTTCTCTGTGTGGAACATGATGGTTAATCTTTTTTGTTAGAAAGTGTTGATTTATAATATAATTTTACAGCTGATGTCACTGTTGAAAAGATAACACTGCATTAATGGACCACTCAGTTCCCAGCGTGAACCTGGAAGTCCAGTTATGCAAAACAACATGTAAAATAAAGTTCTGATCAAACATCCACAGGTGTGCCGCTGTATGTGGGTCTGGCTCTGCTCTTCATGGTCGTTATGCTATCAGCGGCTGTGGTGATTTTCTGCAGGTGGAGGGCCAGCAAACCCAAAGGTGAGGCTACAGACAACACACACACACACACACACACACACACACACACACACACACACACACACACACACACACACACACACACACACACACACACACACACAGAGGCAATTAAACATTAATGTTTACACATTGCTCACACTAACCAAACCAGCTTATACATGTGAGACAAATATTGTTGTAAATAATAATAAATACATTTTCGATTATAAAACCTTCGACAGGATACACAAACTACAAACAGTGTAAATTATGGCTGTGAGAAACAATATCAACATTCGCCTCCCGTTTACTTTCATTTTGCGCGAGCGAAGCAGCAAAAACGCCCCAAAACAACCGATCCGCATCACAGTTTCCTGTGGAGTTTGGGGAACTATGTTTGATGAAATTGCAGCCACAACAGGAAGTAAAGACATGTGTGTGCTTGACCTTGACATTCAGCAACAGCAGGTGATTTTCAAATACTGAATTAACTGTGAGTCCACAATTAAGTTGATGCCTTCTCTGAGTCAGTGTGACAGATATGAAGGTATCTCTGACGTAAACACAGATGACCCAAACTGGCCACAACAGAAACTGGCTCAGCAATATCACCTTCTCTCGTTGCTACGGTAGCACCAGATGCTAGCTTATTTTGTGACTCACACCATCAGTTTGTGATTTAAAGCGCTATCTAGCTCGCTTCTGCTGACAGATATGGACCCAAAAACTACACGAGACCTGATGAAACCTCACATCCAACCTAAACATCAGAGTCCTGCAACAGAAAGTACAAACTACAGTATGACAGGTTGTTTCCTTCTGTGTGAAAACTGCTGCTGTCGTGTTTTTTTTTTTAACTCATCATCGGTCTTAATTGCTTCCTCATTTTGGTCTTTTAGACGGATGTGGTGGAAGTACAAATGTGAGCGTTTGAGAGGGACTGTTAGCAGTGTGGTCATCTTTCAGTTTCAACACAGTCAAATTCACACACACTGTTGCTGTGTCTCAATTCAGGTTCTGCATCCTTCAGAGGAGCATTTGAAGGTCAATTACATCACAAGGCTGCACGATGGCTGTCCCAATCCGAAGGTTCCTCCTAATGCACCCCACAAATGCTCTGTCTTTTCCCTCTTTTGGAGGATGTACCGTTACTATCCTTCGTGGCCTCACATATCCCAAGATTCTTTGCGCGCCCGGAAAAAAAGAAAGAAAGAGAGAAAATGGCGACATTGTGTGGCGTAGATCTTCACTTTCACGGGCCTGGGCAGCAGAAATCGTGACGTAAGAGTAAGTGTGGGAACATGGAACAGGAAATGCTCATTTAACAACGTTTGACGAGTCCTTCGAAGCTCTCTCTGAAGGACTCGCCTTCAAAGACCACAAAGGCCGGGTCCTTCGAAGGATGCAGACTCTGAATTGGGACACAGCAACCTCTCCCAGCTCTATATAATCCTTCACCCACTGATTCCCTTAATAGATGCAAATATTCACCTGCATATAAGAAATTACCGCATCATAAGTATAATAATATTCAGAAGCCTGAGCAGGTCGACTGGAGATAACGGGATTCCTCAAAGAAATTAAAGGTGGTGACACATCTGAGTGAACTCCTGCGGCTGGTTACCAGAACATTTTGGTGAATCTGTGCTGGACGTGTTTTAATATTCTGAACTGGATGTGTTTCAGGTCAACCTGTGGAGTGTGCTAACATGACTGAGGTGAGTTTGAGTAAATCAGTAACGGTTTGTGACGGTTTGTGACTGATATTAATACAAACGTCTTGTTCACCTCCTGCAGGCCAGCCGAGTGTATGAGGAGATCAGAGAGGACAGAGAGAGAAACTCCCCTCCTGTAGAAATATCTACAGTTTACACTTACGCCAAATACGTTAAGCCAAATGCAGAAGACACCAAAGATAAAAGCAGTTTGGTCAATGGAGACACTTGTGAGAAGAAAGTAAGTGAAAAATATAGTGACAGTTTCAGTTTTACACATTTAGACCACATTCTTTAAGACGAAGCGACGATGATAGTTTGATTTTAACACATTTCACAAAAGCTGTTTCTCTGTCCAACGTCAATATAGAGCAGATGTAACACGAAATATTTAATTATTCAGTTACTTTTTATTTATTTGGATCCAGGCTTTGTGACAGATAAGAATGTTATTTCACTTTGGCAGAGAAGAGTAGAGTAAATAACCTTTGACCTTTGACCTCTGTCTGTTTACTTCCAGACCGAAGTCGACTTGAATAAACTCACCTACTCCGAGGTGGACTTTTCCAACCGCACAGCTGCCTCACTCAGCAGCGCCCCCCGTGGTGATGCAGATAATGTCATCTACTCCGTGCCCAGAGGAGCGCCGCCAGACGGCAGCGACGGCGGAGACGCATCACCGCCTCTTTACTCGACCGTTATGAAGAAATAGTTTTTAAGTTATGACGTCCGTGTTTTGTGTTGCAGAAAAATATACTGAAGGTAGCTAACCAGTTAGGCCCAGTCCGTCCTGGACCAAAGCTCCTGTGTGAGGTGTTCACACCAACACTCCCTCAGCGCTACGAGCTCCCAGTCTGTATCGCTAGCTGCACAGCTAACTGAGCTAACCAGCTAACAGCAGCTACAGTTGGCAGTTACCCTGGTGACATGCTGCACCTTGTTAATTTTGTGTATGGATTAGATGGCTGACTTTTAATATTCTGTTGAAAGATATAAAAGTACGAAGTTATCTGGGATGTAAGTGAACAGCCTCCTTCTCTTTGTGGGACGGCAGAAGGGCTGAACAGTCAGAACAGGATCCGGGACCAGCACCTGTTAGATTGGATTCAGCACCAGCACCACTTTGTCATCATCAAAATCTTTCAATAATTCTGGTATATTTCTTGATGTTATATATTTTTTATTTATCTACTTTTATTTTTTTAATTGCAGTTACTTGTTTGCTTTTATAAGATGCTTTTTAATTATCAATAGACAAAGTAGAGATCTATTGTATAGTTTAAAAACTTTAATAAATGACAGCATTGCACTGAAACAGTAAATGTACTGGGAATGTAATAAATATAAATTATGCCAAGCATCTTATCTGTCTTCTGCATTATTATCACTGGAAGAAAAGTTTTAATTTCAGCGCATATCAGGCAACAAACGCCAATATGTATCTGTGATGGATCAATAACAGTCTACGATGTAACGGTTGGGCTCTAGTATCTGAGTAAGAATGGGCTGAAACTTTACATTTAATTATTTTGTACCTTTACATTGAGGTTGTCACGGTTCAGGGTTGGGGAATAAGATGATACAAGTAACAGTTTTACTTTTAGTAATTGTTTTCTGTTACAGTTTAAATTGGAGGTAATCTAAATATCAGTGAAATCTCCCCAAAAAAGGGATTAATGAATTATCCCTTCATCGGCATGTTTTGTTCACTCTAGTTAACTTTACTCCAAAGTAGTGATTTCGTAGAAGGAGAATACGTTTTTCAAAATGCATGTCTGACAGTCGGTCCGGTTGACCGGACGGTCGGTTCCCTCGGCTGAAAATCTATCTCGCTCATAGAGAATATCATCAGGAAATGCCAGCGGATCAGCGCGATCTCGAAGAAGCCGCTCACGTCGTAGTGCTGCCAGAATTGTTCTTGCTCCCAGGTCCACCGGGTTCTCAATGAATGGTGACGCCATCTCCGAATGAGTTACACAGTGAACCAGCGGCGCTTTTATAGCCGATTTTAAGCTGAAGCTCTGAACATAAACTGGTCGGGACCAGGTTATGAGCTAAGCATAAGTTACCATGGTGATCTAGCTGGGTTAAAAGAGAGCCACCTTCGTTGTACAGGGAAGCCTGGCTTTAGACTCAACATAGCTCGCTGACCCACTAAACTGGCTTCCTAGTACACCCCTCTGATGTGAACACCGTGTAAACATGACATCATGTCCACGATTACAGCGTACGAGTGTCCCTCATCAAAATATTTTATGCACTGCTGCAGCATATCTGCTCCGTCGATCTGGTCCATGCCTCTTAAAAACTCCAAAGACCGACCACATGAAGAACAAAACCACGTTAAACGGCTCATACGTTGTCCACAAAATGGGCAAAACCTCACTCGATGGCTGTCCATCTTGGACTCACCATGAACGACAACAACAACTCGAATAAGCTGCTGCCGGTTATCACTTCCGGTTCAACCCCGGTGTTGGTACATTCCCTTTCCGGTTGATGTTATTTGTAAATTTGTTTCGGGACTTGTAAAAGTGTTTCACCACTTGTAAATTTGTCTCGGTGTTTGTAAAAGTGTTTTGTATCATGTTAATTTGTTTTCTGAAATGTAAATTTGTTTTCTGAAATGTAAACTTGTTTCGGTAATGTAATTTTGTTTCATGATATGTAAAAATGTTTTCCAAAATGTAAATTTGTCTCACGCTTCGTAAAAGTGTTTCACATTTTGTAATTTCGGTTTGCGCCTCCCGGCCACCGTAAAAAAGACTCCACAGGTGCAACACTTTTTCCCAGTAATGGATTACTTTAATGAAAAACTAAATAACAGATTACTTGAATACCTGAACTAAAGCTTTACTTTACGTGTTACAACAAAAAAGTAATCTGAGTACTCTAACAGATTACTTGTTGGTGGAGTATACAGAATTTTCTCATCTGATTAAAATTTCTTCCCGAAATCTACACATCCACACCCTTAATTCAACCTTCAATTATTTGTAATTTGAAAATGATTGTTAGTTTGAGTTATTTAATCTGATCTGATCTGATTTACTTCCTTATATTATAAATCTTTTGCCTTTTAACTATTTTTGTCTTTATTCTGTCATTATTATGAATGACAGAATATTTTTTTTTTCACTTTGTTACTTAACATTGAACTGATGTGACTGATTGATTAACATTATAATAAATAAAATAAATAAGTTTCCAAAAATAAATAAAAAATTAAAAAGTGGAACAATTAGTGCGCGCGCAGCACACCTGCCACACAGGGCGGGACCATGGCAGAGGAGACGGCGCGGAGTCAAAACACAGTCAGAAATGAGTCTTTTGTGCGGAAATATTTTAATATTTTTTAAAAAAACTTCGCATGGACAAGAAGGCTGGAACATTTTTCTGCAGGACGAACTCTATTTCCATCAACAAATCTGCCTCCAGCACCAAGAGACACGTCTGAATCTGAAGACGCACCTGGTAAGTTCCTGTTTATTATGCTAATGTGCTCGTCGTGTTTGGCTAACTAGCCGGCTAATTACCTGATGTGTGTCACTAAGTACTAATTAGTGAAGCATATCGGCAATTCGGCTTGGTTAGTAAGTAGTAAAAAGCGACTTAGATCAGTTATCCTGTGTGCTACCGAGCTAGGCTGCCTTTATATAGAGATGTAAACACGTAACGGCCGCATTAACGTCAACGTCGCCGCCATGTTGGTCAGGGGAAGACCGGCGGAAGTGAACGTGAAGATCGCGTTTGGATAATAAAAAGCACTATAACGTTTACATTTCTCATGTTCCCGTTTTTATAATGAAGGCTGTATCATGAAGCTACGTGGAGTACAAAAAGTTTTGTCTCCAGTTACTTAAACCCCCAATAATTTAGCTGTAATCACGTCTGAACCCTCAATAAGAGAGTATCAGTGTCATAGCCTGACTGACTTTAACTGCTAACATGGTGGAAAATAACTTTGGCCTGAGGAATTGTTAATCTGTCAAGCATGAATCTTTCCTATTTTACCTGGTTAGTAATGGCGGAGACATCCCCAGCTCCCTATAGTATATAATTCAATTGACATTAAATGTGCAGAAAGTTTATTACATTATGGAAATTGATTTATTTGTCTTGACCCAATCATTTTTAGCTTATTCAAAGTTCAAGATATGCATCTGTAGCTACTGGTAACCACCTATCATTGTAAAAAAAAATCAGCAAATACAAAACAAATGGTGAAATAACTGGCAGTCAGTCTGCTTTCTATATGTTTATAGCAGTGAGGACACAAATTTTAACAAGGACAGATAATTACAGATAAAGACAATAAGATGATATGAGACACACCTTTATTGATCTCCATTAGAGACGTTTAGGTACATAGATCATTTCACATAGCTTTAGTGTACTGTCATGCATACACATGTGTTAAACTGACTCTGCAGTCTGAGTAAATTTGGGACATTAAGCGCCATTAGTGTTTTGAAACCAGCTGATATTAATTCAAACCAAACCCATCAGACAGAGCAGATCTCCTCCTGTAGAAATATCTACAGTTTAAACTTTCCACTGCAAGTGTGTAAAAGCTGTGGTAGGATGTTAATTTTGGTGTCAGTCAACAGAAATTTAAGACTTCACACACTAACTAACTTGACTAACTGCAGAACAAATATGTTTTTTGCAGTGGCAGGAAAGAAACTTTCTGTAAATGTTTTGGAGTAACAAGCTGCCTTTTAAAGAAAAAAGTATTGGTGCCAGTTTTTGATCGTATCTCAACCTACATGCTTCCGTTGTTTTGAGGAGGAAGTCCTGAAGGTTTTAGTGTGAGAGGGGAAGGAAAAGGTGATGCACATATTCAACTCAGGCTGTATGAAAAAAAAAAAAAAAAAAGTTTTTCTAAAAAAAAAAGAAAAATCAGGAAATGGAATGCTTGAAACAAGTTGATTTTTATTGGAAACAGGTTAAACTGGCATATTTGTGTACTTGTATTCAACAACCCTAACCCTGACTCAAAAGAAAGAGAGTTTACTGTACTGCCACTGTAGTGGCTGTAAGTTCCAACCAAGCCTGACATTTGACTGTCGATAAAGAGAATTGCGTGTTGTTTGGAGGAGGGACTCCATCATTTAAAAGAAGTTCCTGGTTTGCAAGAAATCAAGAGAGACAGTCTGAAAGCACCAGAGCCTCAAACATGAAAGTCTGTCACATGTTGATCTGCATCTGCATCCTCTGTGAGTACAAATCTATTTATATCTTTTATCTTTTTTATGTATTGCCAGTTATCTTTGTAGCATATGTTTGACAGTGGACATTTATCACAACTTATATCAGTTTTCATTTTTATCTATCTGTGATTTGAACATGATATTCAGAGTCTGAGTTGAGTCACTTTCAAAGGTTGTTCTTTACAAATAGTTAACTCCCCAACAATCTGAAGACATACTTAATTTTTTGTTGCCCGACAATCTGCGTTCAAACACTTTTTCTCTGCTCTTATTCTGTTTCTACTTTTGTCCATTGTTGTGACATTTGAGGGTCAAAAACATAATAAAAAGGGCACCAGCTGTATGCGGTGGGGCACCAATGTGCAGAAAGTCATGATACATTTCCAGTGAAGCGGTTACAAACGCTGGTCTTGATTTTAAAAAATAAAAATAGTTTATTTCTACTGCAGTTCATGTTTTGTCCACTGGATGGGACATTCTTGACCTTTTTACAGTTTACGCAGTTTAAAATAAATCAGAATGAATGAAAATGTAGAAAACTAGATTGCATAATGATCTGAATCTTTGTTGACAGAATCAGAATTTATTCAGACTGCTCTATCTTACAGGAAGTTTGTAACTAATGTTTCGTCATCTTTTCAACAGCTCTGTGGGATGGAAACACTGGACTCATCAATGCAGAAATCCCCATTTTCACTGAAAATGTGGGAGGAAACATCACATGTGCGTGTTTCTTTTTCTCTTTCTCTGGAAGCAGGAAGATCTTCTGTAAGGAAGAATGTGAAGAAAAAGACATTCTCCTTGAGACAACTGGCGACAGAGCTCAGAGAGGCAGATACAGCATTAGATACGAAGGAGAATTGTATGAATCATCTTCATTTCTGTTAGTGAGCATCACAAACCTGACCAAGTCTGACTCGGGGCGCTACAGATGTAGACTGGACAGAAATGTGTCTTCAAGTGCGCACAAGGACATTGAGATCAGAGTTGAAGATGGTGAGCTTGACCTGAGACCCTTGGAACGGACTTTTTATTGAATGTTTTAATTTGTATTCTGAGCGGCATATTTTCATTTTCATCATTGTCGTCATCATCACACAAGCAGTCGATCTTAATAGAAAAGTAATCTCAACATCAGGATTCCTTTGTATCTGTACAATCAGTATCTAATCATTTCATTGTGTCACAGCTCCAACAACTTTCCAACCTTTTCCAGCATCAGCCTCCACACCGACACCAACACAGACGACTCCAGGTAAAAGTCACATGAAAAATCAGAAAGAAAGAGGAACATGCCTTTTTTTATTTTGAACCAGGAAGTGTAAAACAAACCTTTTTCTTCTGCTCAAACAACCACAGGTGTGCAGCTGTATGTTCGTCTGAGTCTGATCGTCTTGTTGCTCGTATCATCAGCAGCTGTGCTGATATTCTTCAGGAAGAGAGCCAGTAAAGCTGAAGGTGAGGCAAAAGAAAACACTTTTCAAAAGCAGCTGATCCTCTAAAACAAAATATTTCTCACTTTTTACCTGAAGGAAATGAGCTGTATGTGTTTGTAACTGTGGATCTAATCTTCTCAACTGAATGTTTTTAAGATCCTCCTGTGGAAACTGAGGATGTTAATGTCACTGAGGTGAGTCTGAGTTAATTTGGGACATTGAGCATCATTAGTGTTTGTGAAACCAGCTGATATTAATACAAACCAAACCCCTCTTCTCCTCCTGAAGGCTGACCCAGTGTCTGATGAGATTTGAGAGGACGGACAGAGCAGATCTCCTCGTGTAGAAATATCTGCAGTTTAAACTTTCCACTGCAGCCAGTTCTCACGGGAAAGTGTGTAAAAATTGCGGTAGGGTCTCTCAAATAACTTGATGACTAATTTTATTTCACAGCAGTGGAAATACTCTTTGCGCTGGCAGAGAAGATTGTCAGAAAGCCAAGGTAACATGCTGCCTTTTTAAGAAAAAGCAATCTAGCATATTTAGAGATCGTATCTAAACCTACGAGCTTCTGTGGTTTTGAGGAGGAAATCATGAACTTTTCAGTCTGAGAGATGGAAGAAAGCATGTGATAAGAGGTGATGCACTAAAATATTGCTATGATGAATTGAATATATTGATGTATTGACTCATAGATATTTAAAGTTAATTGGACATAAATCTCTGTAACCACTTCACATGAAGCAGGACACTTTGTAAGTAAAAAGAGTAAAAGAAATGGGCCGGTGGGCTTCCTGTCATGTCAAGAAGGCCTATTAATTAATTGTTTTTTACTGCTCTCTAAGTTGCATATGAAATGTAGTCACATCAGGCATTGTCATATTCTTCAAATCCTATTGTCACTGAATATCTTTGTCACATTTTGATGAGACATTCTTGTTTTAAGGAAAATAAAAGACATGTAGGAATCAATAACGGACCGTGTACATACATTTTTTTAATGGTATTTACAAAAATGACATTTAAGGTTCAAGCGAAGGCTTAAAATTGACTAAAATAAAGCGGAAGACAGAGGGGAGGAGAGCTGTGAGAGTGTTTGCTTTGGAGGTTGGACTCCGTCCCTTAAAAAGTTCCCGGTTTACCAGACGAGGAGAAGAAGAAGAGGGACAACCTGAAACCATCAGAGCCTCAAACATGAAAGTCAGTCCGATGTTGACCTGCTTCATCTTCTTCCTCTGTGAGTACACTTGCATTTAACAGTCACATCTCAAAACGGTTTTGATTTGTACATTTTCTGTGTTTAGACACGATGTTCCAAGTCTACTTTTAAGCTTTAGCCCGACGATCTACGTTCTACAGAAGAGGATTGATGCCGAGGCAGAACATTTTTATTTGATTTGATTCTGAGAATTAAGTCAGAATTATGTGGGGGAAAAAAGTCAGATATCTCAATTTTTCAAAACAATTCAGCTGTATTGATGTGTAAAACTAGATTTGAAACTGATTTACATTTATTTGCAGTAAAAAGTATCTGATTGTTGGCTTTGGGGATGTATAACACCAGGCTACATCTAAGAAGGTTAATCTCAGTTAACCGCTTCTGTGTTGGTTAAGACGAAACAAATGAAGAAATCACAAACAAAAACCAGCCGATCTGAACACAAAGTCAGACTGAATGACAGTCCAGTAATCTAAATAAATGTTTTTCTTTGCACTGAAGCCTTAGTGCGCTTTTTCCTCTTTTACAATAATCAACATCGACCAGATTATTTGCATTTTCTGAAGAAAATGCGTGCGATTTCTGCGTCAGCTTTAAATGGTTATCACCACACCAACCAAACCTCCCATTACTCTCTTAGTTCTTCCTATTGAATGTGGATGTTAATTAAAAGTGTAATCCTCTGACGTCAGAGGGAAACTGCACCTGACCTGTGTTCCAACTGCACAGTTGCACAACAGGATGCAGACAGAGGGGTTCTCGAGGGGTCTTCGCATGTCAGATGTGCAGGCTGTGTGCGAGCAGCGCAGTTTGACATATTTCCCTCAAACTCTGTATGGCCTGTGGTTTAACACCTTACTGACTTTCTGAATTTATTTATGAACCCATCTTCTCTAAGTGTCACTGCTTAGATACATGAACCAGATCGAGCCTCTCTGGCTCTCTCGTTTGAGCTGCCTCAACTTATTGACCTTTTTTTGATTTTCTACTTTTATATTTTCTGATCATGAAACACAATACTTTTGTAAAGTGATAGAAAGAAATGGGTAAAAGCAAATCTGGATAAAAGTACATTTAGCGATAAAAACAAAGAAATGTATTTGCGCTGTGGAAATTGTTTTTTTTGTAAAGTTTTAAAAGTAAGGTTATCAAGAGTAGACTGAAGAGCGAGGACACATTTACAGGACCAATCAGAAGGGTTTCTGATCTCTGGGACTTCGGCACTTATTTAAATCCAGCACTTAAACAAACAAACGCATTGCTTTTGTGGGTTCATCTGATTTGGTGAAGAATTAGTGAAATAGTTGCACTGTGTTTAAAGGGACACTTCACCGATTTGCATTGAGCTTTGTATCTTCAGGAAAACAGTCATGTTTTTGAATGGTCGTGCATCATTCCCTCAGTTTGCCCTGAGACAGGAGAACTAGAGATTTCAGTGTTGGACTTCCTGCTTTCAATGATGTAAAAATCGCCATTTTACGTCATTGAAAGCAGGAAGTCCTATATCTGTGTTGAGAGGGAAGACTACAAACGCTTCGCTCATTTTTCCAAGGGTGGGGGCTAGAGGTGGGACCCACTCACGCTACAGACCTATCACAGACCAATGGGCGGGACTTCACTTGCAGAACGAAAATACATAGCTGCCATCTTTGTTGGCCGCTAAGCGAACAGACGCTGTGGAGCCAGGTTTGACCCACGATGGCAGATGATATGCAATATGATATTTCAGACAACGAAGAGAGTGATTTCGAGAGCGTGATGCTCGAGTCAGATGTTCGAGGCTACCTGTACGAGCCACAATACAGCGACGAGCAGCTGAGGGAGATGGAGGCGGCAGGTCTTCTGCCTCGGCTGCGGCGGCTGCTGCAGCCGCGGCAGAAGACCTGCCTGTCCCGGACGAGGAGCCCGGACTGGCTCGAGCAGGGGCGGACTGGCGGTGCCACCGGTGCTCTCACTGTGCGCCTATGGACACCGAACTGGACTCTGTCTGCTGCAGTGAATCCCAGAGATGCCAGTTTCTTCGCGACGAAATATCTACAGCGGACGGAGATATGTGTGGTGTGCCGGATTAGTGGGAGTGGCTTGCAGAGCTGTGCATTGTGGTGCATTGTGGGAGTTGTTGTCTTTCATACAAATGCGCCCTAAAGTCACTTTCTGCCTTTTCTCAGTCAAATAAGCACAAAATTCAAAAATGATGTTACATTTTGACTACAAATATGACCCTCTTTCAATAAAGATCAATGTTCCCACCGGTGAAATGCTTCTTTAACAAAAAAATCAAAAAATGCTTAAAAAAAGTCCAAGTGGATGGGGGCTAGTTTGATTTACTCATCACTGTGTAAGAAACCCACAGTGCAAAAATCTTTCTTCTCCTGTCAGCGGTTCATGAATTAAGTGTGAAAACTAAACTGACCACTCGGTGGTGCCATTGAGCACATGCTTTAATATGTTGAGCATCTCACTGCATGAAGTTCATGAGATAATCATGGAGATATGTCACTCCTGTAGACGGCCATTCAAAAGACTGTTGCATGAGAGAAGTCATATCATATCAAACTGAACGAAAGTTAAGAAAATGAGTTTTGCTCTCAATATTTAAAGTTTTTAACACATTTTAACAAAGTTTGACTGAGTTTAAACTGTGCAGCTATCAGATATCAGTGTTGTACGGGAATGTAGTAACTATTCATTTTTTAAAAATCTTTTCAACAGCTCTGCGGGATGGAAAAACTTGTTTAGCCAAAATAAAAGTCCAGTCCATTGCAACGGAGGGAGGAACCATCACACACTCTGCCTTCTATCTCTCTAGTGGCTCGTAGATCATCTGCAACAGAATGTGAAGAAAAAAGACATCCTCATTGAACACAGCTGATGATGGAGCTCAGAGAGACAAACATAAAAGAGATACAGCATTGATTATAAAAGAGATATGAAACCTCCAGTTCTGTATGTGAGCATCACTAACCTGTCTGACTCGGGGCGCCACACATCAAATTCCAGAATTATCTCTGTGAATTAACTGTTCACTGACAGCTGCTCAAAATAACCAAATACATTAAAGAGGAAAATAAGGTCCCCAGAACACTGTTTGAATCTAGAAAGGTGGCAGGGTCCGCCACATAACAAAGTAAAACAGCATGAAATTGTGTTGTCCTTAAAGTGCACAAAGTGCAAGATAGATGTCAATTTTGACCTCATGTTTTGTTTTTTTTTATTGCATTTTGTAACATACATTTCATAATGAAGCAGGAAGTGTAAAACAATTGTTTTTATGCTGGTCATCATGTTCGTCATCAGTCACAGCTCCAGTCACGTCAAATTTTGTCCGACCTTTTTCGGCAACAGTCTCGTCAGCCTCCACACCGACCTGAACACAGAGCCTGAGCTCCACTTCTGAAACATCCACACCTTCCTCAGCATCCGCCGCAGGTAAGTCACATGAAAAATTCCTGATAAACTGAAAGAAAGATGTCTTTTTTCTATGCATTTTATATTCCTTTGTTTTTGCTGTTGTATATTCAGTTGATGCTATTATTGGTAACTACCTGTAGGTCAGTTATACAGACTTCCAGATACATTTAATATAGAACCAGGGACCATAAAACTTTATCTCTTTATTATTGTCCCTATTTTTTGAGACTCAATCTTGTGCTGCTACTTATTTGCCTCTGTACAGTAAAGGAACATATTTTATCTTTGTCTTAGAAAGTGTAAAACAAACTTGTTCTGCTGCCCAAACGATGACATGCATGCCACTGTATGTTGTCATCATCATCGTGGTATCATTGTGTAAATGTCATTGACGTGAGTCTGAGTGAATTTGGGACATTGAGCAACATTAGTGTTTGTGTAACCAGCTGTATTAATACAAACCCCCCTCTTCAACCAAGTGTCTTGAGGTAAATGGTTAAAGGACTTATACATCTACAGCGCTTTTTGCAGAGGCTGCCATGCAAGGTGCCAACTGTTCATCAGGAGTAATTTAGGGCAATGACTTCATCTTGCAGTCGAGGAATCACATGTTTTGCAGTGGCAGAGTAGAGAAGATTTTAGACGTAACCACATTTTTAACTTTTGATCAGTTTATGTTGAGTAACATGCTGCCTTTTTTAAAAGAAAAAGTCATCATGCCAGTTTTGATCGTATCTCAACCCACAAGCTTCCGTTGTATTGATGAGGAAGTCCTGAATGTAAGTGTGAGAGAGGAAAGAAAAGGTGATGCCCGTATTCAACTTGGTGTTGAATCGTAGTTGAATTGCAATTTACAGGAAGCAGAAAACATACTGAAATGATCTTACGTGACAAAACAGGCAAGTTTTATTTCTATAAAATGCTTTTTTTACAGTGTGACTGAAAATATAATGCCAAAAAGCCCTTTTAAAACCTACATGGTTACCTGTTTCTCCTGCAGGGGAAAGATATTTAATAAAATAAATTAAAAAGGTTTTAAGATTAATTTTTAAAATTAATTTCAGCCAATGAATGTAAAGACAAAAGATGCTGACGTTGAATTGTTTATCCTCTTGTCAGGCTTAAAATACTTCTTGAAACAAGTAGGAAACTGACAAATGATGTCATGAAGTGTACATATACTGTAGTCATACTTTTTATACAAACATATGTTATGTCAGTGTAAATTATGACCAAGCTTTACATTTGACTGTCGATAATAAGAGTTGGGTGTGTTGTTGAGAGGGGAGACTCCATCATTTGAAAGAAGTTCCCTGTTTTTCTCTTCTACCAGAGAAGAAGAAGAGAGTCAGACAGTCTGAATCCATCAGAGCCTCAAACATGAAAGTCTGTCCGAAGTTTATCTGCTTCATCTTCATCCTCTGTAAGTTCACTCTATTAATATATTTGATCATCTTCTGTCTTCATTATGTAATTTTTCTTTAGTTTCTGTAATCTGTCAGAAATACTGACTGATATACGAAGTGACAAAGCATAATCCATAATGTTCAACTGTTCAACAAAACTGTCTGTCTCTGTCTCACTTGTCGGTTTCTGTGGTTAAACATGACCTGTTGAATCTGGTATGAGTCACAAAGTAGTTCTTTACAAGTAGTTATCTCCTCAAAATTTAAAGAAAAAACAAACGATTATTCTTCTGTACTTGTTTTATTATTGCATTGTGTTGTATTTGTGACTGTTGAAGAAGTACAGTTATTTTTGCTTCAGCCTGTACTTGTACTTTTTAATTTTTAAAATGTGTGTGACTGTTGCATCATTTATCTTGCAGTTTTCTAAACCTGCCAACCTCAGAGCTGAAGAACAATTATTGTTTTTCATTATTCTATTTCGGTCAAATCTCCAGCAGAAGAGCTGCAGCAGTGAACTGTTGTTAGCAGCCTGAGAGACAAACTGAGAACAACATACCCAAAATAATTAACAATTTAATTTTCATAATTATGAAAAATGTGAATGTGATCAAAAGAGCTAAAAGATAAACACAAAAGCAACACAAACAAAATCAAACACCTTAAAGTTTTTGCTTTTTCAGGAGCTTTAAACTGCATCTTGTGTTTTTCTGAGGAGAAATCAATATTCAGTTGTTGCCAATTTTTCGTAAATGCAGCTTTGAATAATTTAAACTCAACCATTTGCATTTGTGATCAATTGAAATGAACAGTTATCACGAGTTAGAAACAGGGATCTGATTGAATCGATGAGAAACTTCAACAACAAAAGACAGTCAGAGATGAAGCTGAGCAGGTTTTATGTTGGCGTCAATGGCACATTTAGGTTTTTTCCTCTCAATAACAGCCTCTGTGTCGCTGATATTGGTTGGAACAAAACATATGAACCCACCTCCCCAGAACAGAAATCATCTGACCTGAACACAAACTCAGACTGAGTGACTGAAGGGTAAAAAAATAAAGTTTCCCTCTGATTATCAGGTGGTCCAGTCTAATCTAAATTAATTAGTTATTTCTTGCATTGAAACCCTAATGTGAAGCTTAGATTTATTTATTTGAACTGGCTGATTCCTTTTTTCAATAATTAAGTTAATAATCAAACTGAATGAAATTGTAGAAAATTCTTCTTTTGAAGTTTTTTTTCTTTTTAAATCAAATTTCCATTT
Organism: Diplodus puntazzo; assembly: GCA_963678695.2. Classification (NCBI taxonomy): domain Eukaryota; kingdom Metazoa; phylum Chordata; class Actinopteri; order Spariformes; family Sparidae; genus Diplodus; species Diplodus puntazzo. Next base: position 31,087,240 of record OZ023165.1, read on the forward strand.
ATTTATGTTTGGGCAGCTCCCGATGTGACTCTGGATGTAATAACTATTATCAAAATGCAGTAAATAACAGGGAGATACTTACTGTTGACTATTCATCTTTTCAACAGCTCTGCAGGAAGAAATCACTGGATTCATCGCTGTAGAAATCCCAAACCTTACAGGAAAGGAAGGAGGCACCATCACATACGAGTGCACCGTCTTTGTCTCTGAAAGCAGGAAGATCTTCTGTAAGGAAGAATGTGGAAAAAAAGACATTCTTGTTGAAACAACTGGTGACAAAGCTCACAGAGGCAGATACAGCATCAAAAGTAAAAAAGCAACTATAGTATCTCCTTCAGTTATGTATGTGAGCATCACTAACCTGACTAAGTCTGACGCGGGGCGCTACAGATGTAGAGTGGACAGACACTTGTTCCAGGATGAGGAGTTTGAGATCAGAGTTGAAGATGGTGAGTTTGAGAGTCTATAAATTAAATGTTAACTGACAGCTGCTCAAATAACCGAGTATGTTCAGTCCAATAGTTTTATTTATAGCTGCATATTTTCCTCATTGTTAACAATCCTAAGTTTTCCTTCATTTATTTGTAAAATATCTGATAATCTCAAACTGTCTCACTGCAGTTGTCCTGAATATTGTTGCACCAAACACAGTGATGACCTGCATTTAGCTCTTGAATAAAAATGCACTCATTGATTTTAATAAAAAGTCATCGTCAGGATTTGTTTTGTGTCTTTACAATCCAACGCATTAATGTTGAAACCAACCCGGACTCTCCCACCTCCTCCAACATCAGTCGCATCAGCCTCCACACCGACACCATCAGACTTCACACCTACACCAACACCGGCAACATCAGCTGCAGGTAAACGTTTTATATTTAGTTGATGATGCTTTTGGTTTCCACTTGAATCGACCCTCAGGTCTCACATGGACCTGGAGGTCATGTGAGGTCATTTGATAATGAACCAAAGTGATTAATATAATTGTGCTGTGCTGCTCAAACAGCCACAGGTGTGCCGCTGTATGTTCGTCTGACTCTGGTCGTCATCTTCATCGTATCATCAGCAGCTGTGCTGATATTCTGCAGGAGGAGGGCCAGTAAAGCTGAAGGTGAGGCCACAGAAACACAAAATATTTCTCACAAAACTAATTATTTTCCCTGAATGAAATGAGCTGTATGTGTTTTTAACAGTGGATCTAATCTTCTCGACTGGATGTTTTTCAGATCCTCCTGTGGAAGCTGATTATGTTAATGTCACTGAGGTGAGTCTTGAGTAAATTTGGGACATTGAGCATCATGAGTGTTTGTGAAACCAGCTGATATTAATACAAACCAAACCCCTCTTCTCCTCCTGCAGGCCAACCCAGTGTACGAGGAGTTTAGAGAGGACAGATGGAGCAGATCTCCTCCTGTTGGAATATCTGCAGTTTACAATTTAACCTGCAGCCAGTTCGCCGAAGACAGTGTGTAAAAACTGTCGTAGGCGGACCCGGTGCCACGAGGGGTCTGAAGCCCTGTCAGTTTGGTTTTGATCATTCTCAATCATATCTTTTGTTGTTTTAAGGAGGACGTCCTTAATGTGTCAGTGTGAGAGAGGGAGGAAAGGTGATGCACATATTCAGTTCAATATTAAATCATAGATTTGGAGATAAAACCCTGTTAACAGTTTACCTGAAGCAACACATCTGCTGAAATGATACTTATGTGACAAAACAGGCCAGTATTATTTTGTTTTTAGATGAGAAGAGACTTAATGCATCCCTCAGTGGAGAAATATGTGTTAGAACAGTTTAAGAGTCATAGAAGAACAGTGACTGAGTTATAGATAAGAATAGAATAATATAAAAAGAAAAACAAGACTATACACAATATTTTCCTTTTACTTAAATATTTGAAATATGTTGATGTTAAAAAGTTTATCCTCTTCTGAAAATACAGAATAAAGAAAGGTTTTCCAACAGAAGGAAACATTAAATCATTAGTCTGTGTTGTCATCCTGTTTTACTCTACTGGATCACAAAAAACTAACTACAGAATTCAGAAAGATTTTTATTGGAAACAGGTTAAACTGCTCCTTTAAAACAAGTGGAAAATCTGCCAATCTGTAAGATGTGACCAGAATTTTAGTTTAAAACATCAGAAAATGAACTAACAGAAGTTACTTCAATTACTTCTATGCATTGTGTTGCAGAGATGTCTACTGATGTTAGCATGCTGAACAGTAAGCAAGACGCGACAGCCCCCACAGTTTCATCTGGGACATGTGGAAAAAAACAAGTTCGCCACAATAACTAACAAAATGTCAAGAACAATAATCTTTTTACTTCTATTTTCTTTACTAAACTTTCCGTCTGTCTCTGTCTCACTTTTTTGTTTCTGTGGTTGAACATAATATTCAGTTATGATTCATGAGTCACTTTATGATTAAGTTCTTTACAAATAGCTATCTCTACAAAATCTAATAACAAACAAACGATTGTTCGTCGGTACTTTTTGTTGTATTTGCGTGACTCTTACAGAAGTACGGTTATTTTTTGCGTCAGCCTGCCTGCTGACACTGATCAAGTCCTATAACACAGAAAAAAAAACCTAATTTCTTTATCAGAAAGAAACCAAAGTGACAACTTACAGAATAAGACATACTGTAGTCATTGTTTGTATTTTTGTGCAAACGTATGACATGTAGTGTCACTTTAAGTCCCGACCAAGCCTTGCGAGAGTTGTGATGGCCCTCGGCCATTTTGTGTTCCGCTGGCCTCTCTGTGCTCCTCCCTTCCCACGTTTTCCCTGCCTGTCTCCCTCCCACCTCGTTGGGGAGAATAACCCCAACTGTGGCCTCATCTATAAAGGCATGGCCTTTTCAAGATGGCGAAACGAGCTGGGCATGACAGAGTCTAATAAAGAGGGAGGAGAGTAGAGTGTGTGTTGTTTGGAGGACGTGCTCATCATAAACAAGTTCCTGGTTTACCACAGAAGAAGAAGAGGAGAGACGGTCTGAAACCACCAGAGCCTCAAACATGAAAGTCCATCAGATGTTGACCTGCATCTTCATCCTCTGTGAGTACACTTATATATTGCATCATCTGTGTTTATTGTGTATTTTTTCTTTAGTTTCTGTAGTTTGTCCGTTAGTTTTGTTGAACAGTTGAACAGCGGACTCTGTGTTGTCACTTCTCATATCAGCCAGTATTTCTGTCTGTCACTTTCTAAAGAGTCACTTTCTAAAGAAGTTCTTTACAAGTAGTTGTGTAAAGTCTGTACTTGTTTCATCATTACTTTTTGTTGTTTTTGTGTGACTGTTGCAAAAGTATGGTTATTTTTTTTTCTTCAGCCTGCCTGCTGACGATGGTTAAGCTTTACAACACTGGAAACTACCTCATTTATTTAGCAGAAAGAAACTGAAGCAACAACTTATGGAAATAGAGAAGTCGATTCTTCTTGCTTTTGTTAGCTTGCAGTTAACCACTTTGGTTTTCAACTTAGAGATGACGAAATAAAGGTATTTGTCATTTTTCTCTTTTTATCAGCTAGAGCAAAGCCCAGAGGAAAGTTTTACTGCTCAACGCTTGCTCCTTTACGGCTATGGAGCTGTAAAGGAGCTCAATGAGAGTTCTCATTTCAGTCTCGTCGTAGTCTTTTTTGGTCTCAAACATTTCTCATTTGTTTTTCCTAAAATTCCTTAGGAGCAATAGGTGAGACTTGAGACTTTACCGCTTAACTTTGCTCCTTTCCAGCACTGAGGAGACTTTCTGAAACGTCATTGAGAGCTTGATGAGATCTCCTTTGAAACTTACAGGGAGCACAAGTTGAGATTTTCTGCACATGTTTCTCATGAGAAACAATTGAGAAAAAGGAGAAAGGAGCCACAGCCTCACTTTGGTCTCACAGAGATCTCATAGTTGTCTAGGAGAATTGAATGAGACACTACTGAGATCTCTTTTCCAATTTTCGTTTCCTCTGGGAGGAGCTGCAGCAGTGAAATGTTGTTAGCAGCCTGAGAGAAAAGCAGAACAACACATGCAAACAAATTTACAATTTCATTTTCATATGGGAAATGGGAATTCCACTTTTTAGCTTTTTTAAGGATCTTTAATTTCATAGTGAGTCTTTCTTTGCAGAAAGTTTGTTTGTGTGAGGCCACTGGAGGAAATGGCATCAGTTGGGAGACATGAAATATCAGTGGGGTTGATGATCTTGTCCATCTCAAGCAGACCAACAAAGTGCAGGGCTAGCTTGTGTGACTCCACCTGAAGAGGAAGGTCAGGGGAGGAAAGCCAAAGCCTTTGTCCCTGTTGGTATGGGGGGCTGGATGGGGATGACAATCCACAAAACGCCCACTCTGCTTGGTGGAACAGGTAAGGGCATCATGAGCAGACCCTAATCTCTTTTCTACTGGTGACATGAGCTTGGATGGAGGGGACTGTTACCTCGCCCTAGGTGGAGAGGAAATGGTGGAAGTGGTGAAGTCAGTTGGGTGAGAGGAGCTGTGACTCAGCTGAAGTCTTGAATAACCCTTTGGTATAAGTTGGCAAACCCAAGGAAATGTTGCAACTGCTCATGGGATGAAGGTGTAGGCCACTCCTCCCATGACTTGATCTTTGTGGGCTCAAGCTGAAGCCTCCCCTGGGCTACCACGAATCCAAGCAAACTGCTTACTCTCCAGGAGTCTCTGCAGCACCAACCTCACTTGCTAGATGTGTTCGTCATGGGTTCTTAGAGAAGATCTGTGTGTCATCCAAGTAGACAAAAACACAATGGTTCATCACGTCACGGAGGATGTCATTAATCAGGACTTGAAAAACAGCTGGGGTGTAAGTAAGGCCAAAAGGCATCACCTGATAGTCGAAGGGACCAAGGGGGGGTTGTTAAACGCCCTATTCCACTCGTCACCCTCCCAAATGCGGACAAGATTGTAGGCATTACCACGGTCCAGTTTGGTGAAGATCCTCGCACAACACAGTGGCTTGAAGGATGGATCAATCAGAGGAAGAGGGTATTCATGTCATTTATCCGTTGCGGGCTGTAATGTCGTCAGTTAAAAACCCCTCGTGGGGAGGCACACATGTGATTGGCTGTAAAGGAGTGAGACATCTGATTGGCTGCAGACGACCCCCTTGTAGAAAAAAACGCATTTGTGAATCGGAGTCGAACTAGATGAGTCTCAAAAATCCGCGCACAAATGCAGGGAGGTTTACAAATGAAAAGCACTGAGACAAATGCACATTTGACAATTCATATATCAATGTAACAACTTCCAAACATGTATTTGATGAAAATTGCAAATAACTGACGATTTGTACATTTGTGAATTTTTATTGCACATATTTAAAACAAGAAATATTTGTGTGCGCATCCTAAAAATGTTTACAAATCTTATTTTTCTATGTGAATTTTTTTCTACTTATATATGGATTGAAGCATATTTGTGTGTGCATTGAAAATGCATTTGTCTATCGAGTCATATATATATATATATATATATATACACAACTCCCCAAATACATTTGTGAGTCTTTTTTTGTGCATTTATTCCTTTCTGTGTGCATTTATCCATTTTGAGACTCTTCTGACTCCATAGTAAACAGGACGCTGTCTGACTCTCTCACTCGTGGGGAGGGAGGCTGTTTTCTGGGGGAAAGTTCGCTAAAGTCTCAGTCCGGAGGGCTGACGGTCGCGGGGATTTATTTTCATCACAAACACTCGGTGAGTCAAAGTTTTTTGCCGGTGACAGACGCTGTTTTTTGAGCAGAAATGTGAGCAAGAGTCGGGAGGACAGGCGGAGGACGGACAGGAGGACAGAGGCTCCTCCACATCCAGCTGTGGTATTTGTTTTCCTCATATAAGTTGCCAAAGACAGTTACAACAGTTACAATTAGTAACTAGTTACTTTTGTTTGGTCCTGTATCGTTGCTTTGTGGGACATTTCTCTGTATTTAGCTGCGTGATGGACCTGTGTAGTTATCAGACTGTCAGACCGACGCGTCCTCACTCCGCGCCTCCAGATTATCCGTTCACACTGGGACGGCTCACCAATAATGCGGCCCTGATACTACCTCCAGATAGGATCAGCGCTGGAGCGAAATTTCCCCTCCTCCGCATCTGAAACTTTCCCACAGGGGAGGGTGCGGAGGGTTGGCGCAGGATCCCCACATGCAAACGGCAGTGTGAAAGAGGCTACTGTCCATCCAGGGCGTTTACTGTCTTGGCTGTTGGCTGCAGAGGTGCTGAGAGCTGGGTCACTGGTGTGTGGAAGTTGAAAGTGAGGTGGATCACTGAAGGAAAAAAAGGCAAGGTTATATCTCTTGGAGATATGCACAAAGAACAACGAGAGAAAACTCATCAAGTGTATAGCACTAGCAGGAGCCATTTACCACGTAGTGCTGACGAAATAATCTAGCAGCAGCAGGTAGCGTGAAGACCAGGGCTTTTCAGCAGTTACTGTTACCAATCTGCTGCAGGTATGTGTGTGTCAGCAGCTCCTGGTGATGGTCAACAAGCACAGAAACCAAAACAGCAAAAGCACAAATCCAACACAGTAACACGACTGACTGTGACTGCTCTCAGTAACAACTTCTGTGTGTCTGATCCTGATTATTTAATAAAAAAAACAGCTGACCTGAACACAAAAGTCAGACTGAGTGACTGAAGAGTCAGTCTGATTATCAGACTGTCCGGTCCAATCCGAATGAATGATTCTTTACACCGAAGCTGAAGTCTGAAGTTTACATGTGTTTAGTTCAATCTGTCAAGTACTATTTTTTGTTCTGTCTCTGTTAATAATAAACATAAATTACAGTTAATCAAAGTGAATGAGTTGGAAGTAAATGACATTTCATAATGCTCTGAATCTGCTTACAAAATAAAAATGGTGTTTTGAACTGAGCAGCTCCCAGTTTGACTCTGTGGTTCTGTTAATTATCATCAAACTTAAGTATGTTACAGGAACATAGTAACTGTTGTTCATCTTTTCAACAGTTCTACAGGATGGAAACACTGGACTCATCAATGCACAAACTATTGCAGGAAAGGTGGGAGGAAAAATCACATATGAGTGTTCCTTCTTGTTCTCTGGAAGCAGGAAGATCTTCTGTAAGGAAAGATGTGAAGAAAACAACATTCTTGTTGAAACAACTGGTGACAGAGCTCAGAGAGGCAGATACAGCATCAAATATGTAGAAGCAGCTACTTCAGCTCTGTATGTGAGCATCACAAACCTGACCAAGTCTGACTCGGGGCGCTACACATGTAGACTGGACAGAAACTTGCTTCCAGATTCAAAACTGGACTTTGAGATCAGAGTAGCAGATGGTGAGTTTGAGAATCTATGTGTAAACTGACAGCTGCTCAAATAACCAAGTATGTTTAGTTTAATAACTTTTTTTTATAGCTGCATGTTTTCATCCTTAAAACGTGTACGTTTTCCTTCATTCATCTGTAAAATATCTGATAATCTCAAACTGTCTCACTGCAGCTGACTTGAATATTGTTGCACCAAACACAGTGATGACCTGCAATTAGCTCTGGAATAAAAATACACTCAGTGATTTTAAAGAAAAGTCATCGTCAGGATTTGTTTTGTGTCTTTACAATCCTATGTTTTTTTTGTTTCACAACTCCATTCATGTTGAACCCAACCCGGATTATTCTCCCACCTCCTCCAACATCAGCCTGCACACCGACGCCATCAGCTGCAGGTAAAAGTTTAATATTTGATTGATGTTACTTTTGGTTTCCACATGAATGGACCCTCAGGTCTCACATGGACCTGGATGTCAGTTATGAGACTACCAGACACATTTCATAATGAACCAAAGTGATTAATATAATTGTGCTGTGCTGCTCAAACAGCCACAGGTGTGCCGCTGTATGTTCGTCTGACTCTGGTCGTCATCTTCATCGTATCATCAGCAGCTGTGCTGATATTCTGCAGGAGGAGGGCCAGTAAAGCTGAAGGTGAGGCCACAGAAACACAAAACATTTCTCACAAAACAAATTATTTTCCCTGAATGAAATGAGCTGTATGTGTTTTTAACAGTGGATCTAATCTTCTCAACTGGATGTTTTTCAGATCCTCCTGTGGAAGCTGATTATGTTAATGTCACTGAGGTGAGACGGAGTAAATTTGGGACATTGAGCATCATGAGTGTTTGTGAAACCAGCTGATATTAATACAAACCAAACCCCTCTTCTCCTCCTGCAGGCCAACCCAGTGTACGAGGAGCTCAGAGAGGACAGACGGAGCAGATCTCCTCCTGTTGGAATATCTACAGTTTACAGTTTACCCTGGAGCCAGTCCGCTGAACAGCGTGTAAAAACTGTCGTAGGTGGACCCGGCGCCACGAGGGGTCTGAAGCCCCGTCAAATCTTATGATGATATGACAGAGAAATATCTTTTGTTGTTTTGAGGAGGAAGTCCTGAATGTTTCAGTGTCAGAGAGGGAGGAATATTATTCAGCTCAATATTAATAGAATTAGAGATAAAACCCTGTGAACAGTTTACATGAAGCAGAACACACCAACTGAAAATTATGCTTATGTGAGAAAACAGGCTAGTTTTAATTTGTTTATGTAACAGTCTTAAGACGTTCACCATAGATCACAATGTTTAAGCAAAGTGGCATTCTATGACATTTTTAGATAAGATGAGACTTAATAAATCCGTCAGTGGGGAAATTCACATGTTACAACAGCTTACGAGTCATAGATGGAGGGAAAACAACAACAGTGACTGAGTTATAGAGAAGAACAGAATAATATGAAGTGTAAATAAGACTTTACAATATTTTCCTTTTACTTAGATATTTAAAAAATGGTTTTACAGTGTGATTTCAATACTGTAACATCAAACAGCACTTTTAAACCTACATGTTTACCTGTTTTTCCAGCAGGGAAGACAGAGTACATGAATTGTATAGCTGAGACAAAAATATGTTGTTGAAAAGTTTATCCTCTTGTAAAAATACAGCATAAATAAAAAAAGATTTTATAAAAGAAGGAAATATTAAATCATCAGCCTGTGTTGTCATCCTGTTTTATTTTACTGGAGCTCAAAAAACACTACAACAACACTACACTTCACAACTGTTCATCACTTCTGTATTCAAACTGACCTGTGTCAGTCACAGAGGCTGAGTTCAGTCCCAGTCTGGAGTCCAATCGTGTGAAGACTTCAGACTTCAGTCACTAAGCTCCACGGCTACCTGAGGTACTTGCTAACTGCAGCTAGTTGCTACAGTAAAGAGAAGCAAGTCCAGTACAGTGAGCAGGACAGTGTTCACGGAGATCTTCAACACGTCACTGGAGACTTGTCATGTGCCAGCCTCCTTCAAAGTCTCCACAATCATGCAGCTCTGCTCTGCAGCTCCAGGGCTCTGAGGCGTGCAGACAGGATTGTGGCGACCCCTCCCATCCCGGTCAGAGACTTTTTGTCAGTCTCCCCTCTGGCAGGAGGCTGAGGTCCATCAGGACCAAAACCTCCAGCCACATGAACAGTTTCTTCCCCTCTGCAGTTGGGATCCTTAACAAGTCCCGGGACCCCCACTGACACTGACTCTTGCTCTCTGGCACTCAAACCCACCACCACCCTTGAAGCCTTCCATCACAATAATGCAGATTTTGTAAATTTTTATAACTTTTAACACATTCCTGTACAGCTCTTTCATCTTTAAACATGATCTCACACTTTATGTCTCTCTTTGTTTATATTGTTTACATCATAGTCACTGTTTGTTTATTGTTTATTGTCTTAAATATATGCACCTTCCCCAGCAAGAAAATTCCTCGTTGGTGTAAAATCCTTCTTGGCAATGAATCTGTTTCTGGTTCTGATTCTGATTCTGAAAGCAGTTGGAGGTTTTGCTGCCCCCTGTAGTTTGTGAGCTGCCTTTTAATTTTGGCGATCTCCTACAAACTACACCTTTAAGAAAAAAAGGACAAATATGATGATGAAGACAGATATTTAAGTGTAGACATACTGAAGTCATTCTTTGTATTTATGTACAAACATATGACATGTTGTGTCGCTTTAGGTTCCGACCAAGCCTTACATTTTACTCTGTAGCAGAAAAAGTGTCTAATAAAGAGGGAGGAGAGTTGAGTGTGTGTGGTTTGGAGGACTGACTCGTCATAAACAAGTTCCTGGTTTACCAGAGAAGAAGAAGAAGTGAGAGAGTCTGAAATCACCAGAGTCTCAAACATGAAAGTCCGTCAGATGTTGATCTGCATCTTCGTCCTCTGTGAGTACACTCTGTTTATATATTTCATCATCTTCTGTGTTTATTGTGTCATTTTTCTTTAGTTTCTGTAGTTTGTCAGTTAGTTTTGTTGAACAGTTGAACAGTGGACTCTGTTTTGTCACTTCTCCTACAGGCCAGTATTTCCGTCTGTCTGCCACCGAATTTGTTGGTTTCTGTGGTTGAACATGATGTTCAGTTACGAGTTATGAGTCACTTTAAAAATAAGTTCTTTACAAATAGTTATCTCATCAGAATCTAACAATCGATGAATAACTGTTCGTCGGTACTTGTTTTATTGTTGCTTTTCGCTGTATTTGTGTGACTGTTGCAGAAGTACGGTTATTTTTTTCTTCAGCCTGCCCGCTGACACTGATCAAGTCCTATAACACAGGAAACCTCATTTCTTTAGCTGAAAGAAACCGAAGTGAAAACTTACAGAAATAGAGAAGTTGATGCTTCTTGCTCTTGTTAACTTGCAGTTTCCCAGGCTTGGTCGATTGTTCACAAATTGAAATGATTACGTAAAACATATGTAAAGCTGCAGAGATTATACAAATTTGGGTCAATTAAAATGATCAGTTTTGAATAACAGGGATCTGATTGTATCAATGAAAACCAGCAACAAAAGAAAAAGTCAGAGATGCAGCTGAGCAGGTTTATGTTGACTTGAAGACAACAAGTCTTAAATGGCACATTTACACTTTTTGTGATTGGTGTGAAAAGTAAAACATGAACTGCTCTCAGTAACAACTTCTGTGTCTCTGATACTGATTATTGAATAAAAACAATCAGCTGACCTGAACACAAAGTCAGACTGAGTGACTGAAGATTCAGTCTGATTATCAGACAGTCTGGTCCAATCTGAATGAACGATTCTTCACACTGAAGCTGAAGTCTGAAGTTTAGATTGTGTTCAGTTGAATCTGTCAAAAACTTTTTACAATTAGCACAGTTGTTCTTCTGTCTCTGTCAATAATAAACATGAATTACAGTTAATCAAAGTGAATGAAATGGTAGTAAATGACATTTCATAATGCTCTGAATCTGCTGACAGTGTTTGAACTGAGCAGCTCCCAGTTTGACTCTGTGGATCTGTTAATTATCATCAAACTTAAGTATGTTACAGGAACATAGTAACTATTGATTGTTCATCTTTTCAACAGCTCTGCAGGATGGAAACACTGGACTCATCAATGCACAAACTGTTATCACAGAAAAGGAAGGAGGAAACATCACACAGGGCTGTTCCTTCTCTTTCTCTGGAAGCAGGAAGATCTTCTGTAAGGAAGGATGTGAAGAAAAAGACATTCTTGTTGAAACAACTGGTGACAGAGCTCAGAGAGGCAGATACAGCATTGAATATAAATATATAGGTGGATTATCTTCAGTTCTGTATGTGAGCATCACAAACCTGACCAAGTCTGACTCGGGGAGCTACACATGTAGACTGGACAGAGGTTATTTCTCAAACAAGGAGTTTGAGATCAGAGTTGTTGATGGTGAGTTTCTACTGAGAGTCTTTGAATCAACTGTTCAGTCAGCTGCTGCTGATTCAAATAAACCAACATGTTTATTCTGTTTTTTTTATTATTCATAGCTGCAAATGTTCTGATCAAATCTCCATCATCATCTCAATTTGTCTCACTGCAGTTAAATGTTGTTGCTCCAGAAACATTCATCTCCAGTATTTAGCTGTATGATTATAAACACACAGACAGGTTTGCTGAGAACAAATGATTAACATCAAATGTTTTATTTTCATATTTCACAGCTCCAATCACAGAACCAACCCGCCCCCTCACTACTAGTCCACAATCAGTCCCGTCAACATCCACACCGACAACAACACAGAGTTCAAACGTCGTTCCAGGAAGCTCCACACCTTCATCAGCCTCCACTGACACCAGCAGCCAGTCTGGACCACAACAAAGAACTGCAGGTCCAGGTACATTTACATGATTCAACTAAAGTTTGTGTTTATTAGTGTAAATACATGCACACTCTGCAAATACCTGAATATGTTGTCTTCTCTGTGTGGAACATGATGATTAACCTTTTTTTGTTAGAAGGTGTTGATTTATGATATTATTTTACAGTTGATGTCACTACTGAAATGAAAACGCTGCATGAATGGACCTCTCAGTCCCAACATGGACCTGGAAGTCCAGTTATGCAAAACAACATGTAAAATAATGTTGAGATCAAACATCCACAGGTGTGCTGCTGTATGTGGGTCTGGCTCTGGTCCTCATGGTCGTCATGTTATCAGTGGCTGTGGTGCTTTTCTGCAGGTGGAGGGCCAGCAAACCCAAAGGTGAGGCTACAGATGACACACACACACAGGACATGCAAACTACAAACAATATCAATTATGGCTGTGACCTGATGAAACCTCACATCCAACCTAAACATCAGAGTCCTGCATCTATGACAGGTTGTTCCCTTGTGTATAAAAACTGCTGCTGTCGTGTTTTTTTTTTTTTCTTTTTAACTCATCATCGGTCTCAATTGCTTCCTCATTTTGGTCTTCCAGACGGATGTGGTGGGAGTACAAACGTGAGCGTGTGAGAGGGACTGTAAGCAGTGTGGTCATCTTTCAGTTTCAACAGAGTCAAATTCACACACACTGTTGCTGTGTCTCAATTCAGGGTCTGCATATGAGGGCCAATTACGTCACAAGGCTGCACAAAGGCTGTCCCGATTCGAAGGTCCCTCCAAATGCGGCCCACAAATGCTCCGTCTTTTCCCTGTTTTTGGAGGATGCACCGTTACTATCCTTCGTGGCCTCACATATCCCAAGATTCTTTGCGCCCGAAAAAAAAGAAAGAAAGAGAGAAAATGGCGACATCGCGTGGCATAGATCTTCACTTTCACGGGCCTGGGCAGCAGAAATCGTGACTTAAGAGTAAGTGTGGGAACATGGAACAGGAGATGCTCATTTAACAACGGTTGACGAGTCCTTCGAAGGTCTCTCTGAAGGACTCTCCTTCGAAGACCACAAAGGCCGGGTCCTTCGAAGGATGCAGACCCTGAACTGGGACACAGCAACCTCTCCCAGCTCTATATAATCCTTCACCCACTGATTCCCTTAATAGATGCAAATATTCACCTGCACATAAGAAATGACCACATCTCAAGTATAATAATATTCAGAAGCCTGAGCAGGTCGACTGGACATAACGGGATTCCTCAAAGAAATTAAAGGTGGTGACACATCTGAGTGAACTCCTGCGGCTGGTTACCAGAACATTTTGGTGAATCTGTGCTGGACGTGTTTTAATATTCTGAACTGGATGTGTTTCAGGTCAACCTGTGGAGACTGAGTGTGCTAACATGACTGAGGTGAGTTTGAGTAAATCATTAACGGTTTGTGACGGTTTGTGACTGATATTAATACAAACGTCTTGTTGACCTCCTGCAGGCCAGCCGAGTGTATGAGGAGATCAGAGAGGACAGAGAGAGAAGCTCCCCTCCTGTAGAAATATCTACAGTTTACACTTACGCCAAATACGTTAAGCCAAATGCAGAAGACACCAAAGATAATAGCATTTGTGAGAAGAAAGTAAGTGAAAACTATAGCGACAGTTTCAGTTTTACACATTTAGACCACATTATTTAAGACGAAGTGATGATGATAGTTTGATTTTAACACATTTCACAAAAGCTGTTTCTCTGTCCCACGTCAATATAGAGCAGTTGTAACACGAAATATTTAATTATTCAGTTAGTTTTTATTTATTTGGATCCAGGCTTTGTGACAGATAAGAATGTTATTTCACTTTGGCAGAGAAGAGTAGAGTAAATAACCTTTGACCTTTGACCTCTGTCTGTTTACTTCCAGACTGACTCGAATAAACTCACCTACTCTGGGGTGGACTTCTCCAACCACACAGCTGCCTCACTCAGCAGCGCCCCCCGTGGTGATGCAGATAATGTCGTCTACTCCGTGCCCAGAGGAGCGCCGCCAGACGGCAGCGACGGCAGAGACGCATCACCGCCTCTTTACTCGACCGTTACTTTGCCTCATGTGTAGCTTCAGCGCTGTCGACGCCACATTTTACTCTCTCAGGGCTCAACATGTTCCTTTAACTTAGTGCTGCTTTTCCTGTTTCCACCGTTAGTTAAGCTTTGAGGTGCAATATGCAAGAATTTTACTTGAAAACATTCAAAAATTATTGTTATCAACACAAAGTGAAGAAATAGTTTTTAAGTTATGACGTCTGTGTTTTGTGTTGCAGAAAAATATACTGAAGTTATATATGTAGCTAACCAGTTAGGCCCAGTCCGTCCTGGACCAAAGCTCCTGTGTGAGGTGTTCACACCAACACTCCCTCAGCGCTACGAGCTCCCAGTCCGTATCGCTAGCTGCACAGCTAACTGAGCTAACCAGCTAACAGCAGCTACAGTTAGCAGTTACCCTGGTGACATGCTGCACCTTGATAATTTTGTGTATAGATTAGATGGCTGACTCTTAATATTCTGGTGAAAGATATAAAAGTACGAAGTAATCTGGGATGTGAGTGAACAGCCTCCTTCTCTTTGTGGGACGGCAGAAGGGCTGAACAGCCAGAACAGGATCCGGGACCGGCACCTGTTAGATTGGATTCAGCACCAGCACCACTTTGTCATCATCAAAATCTTTCAATAATTCTGATATATTTTTTAATGTTATATATTTTTTTATTTATGTACTTTCATTTTATTGTACTTTTATTATTACTTTTTTATTTGCAGTTACTTGTTTGCTTTTATAAGATGCTTTTTAATCATCAATAGATAAAGTAGAGATCTATTGTATAGTTTTAAAAACATTCAAAAAAATAAATAACAGCATTGCACTGAAACGGTAAATGTTCTGGGAATGTAGTAAATATAAATTATGCCAAGCATCTTATCCGTCTTCTGCATTATTGTCACTAAAAGAAAAGTTTTCATGTCGGTGCATCAGGCAAAAAAACGCCAATATGTTTCTGTGATGAAGCAATAACTTAATGATGTAATGGTTGGGCTCTAGTATCTGAGTAAGAATGGGCTTAAACTTTACATTTATTTATTTTGTACCTTTACATTGAGGTTGTCACGGTTCAGGTTTGGGGAATAAGATGATACAAGTAACAGTTTTACCATGAGTAACTGCTTTCTGTTACAGTTTAGTAGTACAGTAGTCCCTTTACTTTCAAGGACATGAAGTTGTTTCTCATGCATCACTCAAGCATAGTGCGGATTGTGTGCAAGATGTTCCTCACTTCCACAATGTAATTGTTTTGCTTTTCCATTTCTTGAATGCTGGAGTGGAACACACATCATGAGTGAGTGCATGTGCCAGAGGTAAATCTCACTGAAGTCATTTTCAAAAAACTTCCTGATCATTACGGGTGGTTTTTCCTGAGACAGAAATAATGACTTTAATGCTGGAAACATCTGCAGCAGCCTCTCAGTTCCAGGGAATAATGACAGCCATCGTGTCTTGCTGTGGGAAAGGAGCCTTCTGTATTCAATGTCAACAAACTCACAGTACTCCTTAAGTTCAATTTTAAATTGTTCAGTGAGCACTGTGTAAATGTGGAAGTACTGGTAGATTTTGAACATGATATTCTCTATTTCCACATCAAGTGTGTCTGCACCATGATGAACACAATTGTTCACTCTGTGTGCTGGGAAACGCACACCGACCAGCGTCTTGTTCTGCAGCAATCTCTTCATATTTGCAAACACATTATTCCCCCTTTCATCATGTCTGATTCCTCCAAAATTTGTGTTGCAATTGTCACCAGTAAATGCAATACATTTTTCAGAGAATTTTTTTTTTTTTATGTGTCAATCAAGTATTGTGCAATGGTGTCTGCGGTCTCACTGGGTGTGTGTTTTAGCTCTATCAGTGTTGATTGTACACCACCTCTCTTCCAGTCACAGTACTGTATTATTATTGGGAATATCTTTACTGCCCCGTGGTTACTTCCATCAGTAGCAATGCCACAGTATTGTATTTCTTTGAGTATGATTTGCATTTATTATGTTATTATATATTTTATAGTACGCTATAGCGTTGTGCTAATTGCGTTTTGTTGTAATACTCCTTATATTTCACTTCACACTGTATCATTTACTATATACTGCCTTTACTTATAAGACATTAATGCTGCTTTATATAAGAATTTCACATAGTTTTAGTGTACTGTCATGCATACACATGCCTTAAATTGAATCTGCAGTATGAGTAAATTTTGAACATTGAGCATCATTTGTGTTTTTGAAACCAGCTGATATTAACTCAAACCAAACCCATCAGACAGAGCAGATCTCCTCCTGTAGAAATATCTACAGTTTAAACTTTCCACTGCAGCCAGTTCTCAGAGGAAATTATGTAAAAACTGTGGTAGGATGATAATTTTGGTTTCAGTCATCAATAATTTAAGACTTCACACGCTGACTAACGTGACTAACAGCAGAGGAAACGTGTTTTTTGCAGTGGCAGAAAAGACTGTGGAGATGACCACATTTGAAACTCTCTGTATATTTCTGAGAAGCAAGCTGCCTTTTTAAAGATAAAAGTACTGGTGGCGATTTTTTATCTTATCTTTGATCGCTTCCGTTATTTTGAGGAGGAAGTCCTGAATGTTTCAGTGTGAGACAGAAAGGAAAAGATGCTGCACATATTCAACTCAGGCTGCATGTTACACATGAACTGTTTTGTTGCAAGTACAACAAAGCTTGTTTTTAAATGAGAAAGAAAAATCAGTAAAAAAATAATTCTTTAAACAACCTGTTAAACTACTGATTTTCTGCTTGTCTTATAGATAAAAGACACAACCCTCAAATTGACAAATGACTCAGAAGAGAGTTTATTATACTGATACTGTCGCAAGTTCCAACCAAGCTTGACATGTGACTGTTGATAAAGAGAGTTGCGTGTTGTCTGGAGGAGGGACTCCATCATTTAAAAAAAGAAAAGAGAGACGGTCTGAAAGCACCAGAGCCTCAAACTTGCAAGTCTGTCACATGTTGATCTACATCTGCATCCTCTGTGAGTACAAATCTATTTATATCTTTCAACATTTTTCTTTTTGTCTTGTAATTAATTCACTTATTGCCAGTTATCTTTGTAGCATATGTTTGACAGTGGACATTCATTAAACATGATCTTCAGAGTCTGAGTTACAAATACTTAACTCCCTCCTCGGGCATTTTTGTACATTTGTACATTGTAACTTTTTTTTTTTGGCTGTGTTGCAGCTTGTGGCATGAATTTTTGCAGGAACTCTTCTTTTTAGTCAAATTTTTGAAATCCAGTGTCTTTTACTCTTACATGTCTTTAATTTTCCTGTAATGCATTTTGCACCCTTTAACCACCTTCGTGGCCAAAAGTGTACACGCACAAAATCTGCCATAAAATCCTCATTCATCCTCATACACACAGCTTTTTTTGTCCCTTAATCAACTGTAATCAACTGTTCCCTGATCAAAATGATCAAATATTAAATAATTTTCAGGATTTTAACCCTTTAAATGCCAGTTTTATTATTTGAATTACTTATTATCTATAAAAAAAGTCCAAAAGTAATGATGTTTGACATTTCTACTGTATTTCACCAGATTTAACCATTTTCCCATTGTAGGCCGATGCATGAAATTCTTGTATTTTTGCCAGTTGTATTATGGAGCTGGGTGACTACCAGGGCCCTGTGTGCGTGTGTGTGTGTGTGTGTGTGTGTGTGTGTGTAAACCCTTATTGTGCAAACTGCAACAACTTTGGAAATTTAGACAACAAAAAACAAATTGGAACATATGAAATATGAACAAAATATGAAATATTTTAAATTATTAAAAAAAAGTGAAAAAAGGTCATCTTTTGAGGAATGTGTTTCATGTGTCTTTGAAAGGTGCTTGAATAAAAAAACATGCTTTTACTGTGATCAGAAACAAAGCAAAAACAACTGTTAGTGAGTTTTTGCACCTGGCTGTTTTCATAAACATGCAACTTGTCTGAGGGGTCATTTCATTAGTGAGCAGAGAAGGTGCAAAAACGAAAAGGCATTTCAGAAGAGAAGAGGCATCAGAAATGGTCATGCAGCCTTTATCTCATGCAGCCTAATTCATCAGAGGAAGACACGATCTTCGAGGGGGAGTCTGACACAGAAGGCTCACTGGAGTCTTCCACCTCTGTGAGAGCCTCTGACCCGTCCTCTGAGAGTGAAGTGGGCACTGATGATCCTGTCCATCCTAAAAGTCAGTGGACGTGCAAATGTGTGGTCTCCATCTCATGCTGAGTCTCTGTGCTACATGCAGGCACCCACTGGCATGATGCCAGGGCCCACGAGATATGCAATATCAAGAATCCATGATGTAGCATCATCTTTTGACCTTTTCTTCACTCCTGACATGATCCAGCTCATTTTGCAAATGACAAACTTGTACGGGAGGCGTTCAGTGTCAGGATGGAGAGATGACCAGCTCCACTAGAAGGAGAGATGTGTGCTGGTTGTGCAGAGGCCTGAAAAAGAGGTCTTGCACCACCAAGTGTGCATTTGTAGGGAACGCTAGGTCACATGCTGCAGGACCACAAACACACACACACACACACACACACACACACACACACACACACACACACACACACACACACACACACACAATCCATGTATCTGTTTCTCTCAAACACATACACATCGTATATTTAATGCCTGGCTGGATATTTCTGTTTCATATTATTTATTATTGAAAATATTTCATATTTTGTTCATATTTCATATTTTGTTCATATTTCATATGTTCCAATTTGTTTTTTGTTGTCTAAATTTCCAAAGTTGTTGCAGTTTGCACAATAAGAGTTCACATTGATGAATCAGATGTTGATTTAAAAACATTGGTTTCTACATAAAAACTACTGATGCAATCAAATCAATTTTGTTGCTAATCTTTGACATATCCAAGACTCTTATCACCACCAAAGCCCCATAAGCATGACTACTTATTAAATGGAAAATAATATTTTTTTTGTGTTTTTTTAATTTTTTTTATAGATAATTAATAATTCAAATAATTAAACTGCTATTTAAAGTGTTAACATCTTGAAGGTTATTGAATATTTGATCATTTTGATTAGGGAACAGTTACAGTTTGTGCAGTTTAAAGTTAATCAGACATTATGATCTGAATCTCCGTTGACAGAATCAGGTAGTATTATCAATAGTTTTGATTAAATAAAGGATGTTTTGACCTATATTACGAGATATCTGTATTCTTCTGCAAATGTTTTCAACATCCAGATGGGAAACAGATTCATTTATGGCTGTTTTGTCTTTTGTGTTGTAGGAAGAGAGAAACCGGAGAGCCACTCCAGCATGGAGGGGAGGCGGGGTCTTCTCCTCAGCCTCATCATGGCTGCCTGTTTCTATGGCAACGCCGCTCAGATCATGCCACAGTCAGGTATGATTACGCCGACCATGACTAAACTTCCTGCATACCAGCATATAAAGATTCACGGCAAACGTGCCTCTACAACATTACATCAACCGTAACATCTGTAAAGCAATTTATACAATCTTTGCATGCATAGATCTTCGCACACGCACACACACGATACAAAGCAGATGTGTTTTACAGTATCATACTGTTGCTAACATGGATGCCTTTGCTGCATGTGGATACGATGCATTCATTAGTTCACAGGGCTACACTGCTTTGATCACCAGAAAACATCCGTATGATCTATATTTTCCAGTCCTACTGCCAGACTGAACGTTGTTGGGAAAAAAAAACTCAATGAAACTTTATGTTCAAAGATGTAATATGTAAAAATTGGACACACAGCGTATCAGCAGATGTATCATCACTATTGGCTGTTTCTAAAACCTTTCCAGGAAACAAATCTGAGCATTGGATGAAGTCAGGTTCAAAATTCTTGTTTCACTTTTTGGACATATTAGTTTATTTTTGTATCATGAGTTTTCTGATGTTTTATGTATTCCAATATGCTAAAAATCTCTGTAGCCGCTATTCTGATAATTTAAATATAAAGAACAGAAATCTGAACCAAAATAAACACTGCAATGTGGCCTTTGGATGTTTTCTATCTGTTTAGTCTGGAAGAAGAAATGTTGTGGAAGCAAAATATCAACGTTTTACCAGTTAATAAAGAAGGTTTTTCACCTGAAGTGTCTGCCAAATTAATTATGGTTATTCAGAAGAAACAAACCCTTGGTTAAGGAAATTAATTGATGGTCTGTCATGGGCTGGAAAAACTCTTCTCTTGCATGAAAGAACAACATTTTCACCGGAGATCTGGTATTGAACTTCTGTAGATCAGCCTTGCGAGCTGAAAGAGATTGCGAATGCGCCGCACACTCTACAGTGTGTCGAACTTCGCAGCGCTGCAGGGAATTTCTCAGAGAATCGTCCAGATGCTTTGCACAACTGTAGAGGAAGTCAAACGGCAGCTCATGCAGTTGTCTCCAGGTAATGTGGGTCAAGCCACCACACAGTCAGAGGTGATTTAGTGTTCTGACTTCAGAGTCACTTATATACAAGTAATGATAGAGCCAAGGATTACTGGACAGTTTTTTTGTTTTCCAGAAATATAAATATCCATCAGATTTAACTCTGATGTTGTCCGACTGTCAGAAAAATCTTTCTCGCTCATTGTTGAGAATTTAGAAACGGTGGACAAAATAAATGTAGGACACAGTCTGACCTCTGTTTAAATCATATCAAATAAAGTGTGTCCAAATTTTCAATTTCGATTTCGAAATTGAAAATTTTCAATTGGACACTTCGTTGTCTTTGTCGGCTTCGACGTTCCCATGAAACAGGGAGCGGAGAGCTGTTTACTTCGGCATATTTTCCTGTACGCTGGGGAGGAACCTGCTACGGATAATGATTGGCATTTACAGAGACCAATATTGTTGAATGTGCCTTAGACCCACCGCCAAAGTGCACCTGGGACTGACAGGAAACACAGTACTGAGGTGTTTTACTTGCCCGGTTTGGCTCTTGACAGCCAGAGGATGAATCAGCGAATTGAGTGATGAGGGATGACGTATTTCTGACAGTCGGCCTCGCCCTGGTTCCCTCCACTAAAAGCCTGCGGTATTATTGAATTGGATTTTGGAATATCGATGAGTCTCCATGTTCGCTGTGAGGATGTTTAATGTGCCCGACAAACTCTGTAGTCTCATTCAGACACTTGTTAGGTGCATCAATAATTTTGACTTCATGGGAACTTAAAAGATGAGCAGTGAAGTTAGTTTGTGAAATTGGAAGCAGCAGTTTGCAATCTGAACTCAAGTTCTGTATTTTTCAGTAATGAACTTCTTGTAAAGCTTTAATTTGTCAGTGAGAAGTTACTTCAGCTCATTCAGCACTTTAACTCTGTCTCAAGTGTTCCTGTTATTTTGTCCACCATGTGCATATAAGTCCACATGCACCTGGTACAAACTGATCCAGTCCCACTAAAGGTGACCATTGTAACCACAGTTCTCTGATGGCAGCAGCTCTGCGGACGTTGGCCGTTGACTTTGGCATTTCTGCAACTCTGGTGCTCAAAGGTGCTTTGAAAAAGTTCATGTCATGGATGTTGTCACTCGTGTTATTGGGTCATACTTATGTTCTGATTACTTTAATTAACACATTTTTTGTTTTCTTTATTAATGAAGTGTTTCTCAGCTTGTTGCTGCACATGCTCACTTTTTTCTTTATCCTGTCCAGAATGTGCCAATGTCACGGTGGCTGACATCGTCTTCCTGGTCGACGGCTCCTCCAGCATCGGCATCGATAACTTTACGTTGGTCCGGAACTTTCTCAAAAGTGTCGTTACAGGCCTCGACATCGGCCCTGACAAAGTTCGAATCGGCTTGGCTCAGTACAGCGATGAACCTCACCAGGAGTTCCTGCTGAAGGATCACATGGACAAGAGTTCCCTGCTGCCCGCATTGGATGAATTTCCCTACCGAACAGGAAACACAGCTACAGGCAAGGCCATGGATTTCCTTTTGAAGCGATACTTCACTGAAGAAGCGGGAAGCCGAGCCAGGGAGCGTGTGCCTCAGATCGCCGTGGTCATCACCGATGGAGACTCTGCCGATGATGTTGTAGCACCTGCCAAGAGCCTGAGGCAACAGCGGAGTCATAGTGTTTGGCATTGGGGTGGGACAAGCCAACCTGACGGAGCTCGATGGCCATCGCCAACCGGCCGTCACAGCGCTTCCTCTTCACCATCGATAGCTACCACGATCTGCAGAGGCTGACGGAGGGTCTGCTGCAAACTGTGTGCATCTCTGTGGAGGATCAGAGGCAAGGTGAGGCTAAGGCCAACAGGACACATTCAACAAGGAAACAAACATCTATTTGTTTGTATGTATTCAACAACTAACCTAAAGATCATCTCAAATCCAACTGAAAGTGTTGACTTACTTGCAGTTGTACTTCAGTTCAGTGACCAGGGTGTCACTACACCTTAACAGGTGTGACTACAGGTGTAACAGATGTAGGGCTGCAGCTATCGAATATTTTTAGAATCGAGTATTCTACTGATTATCCCATCGGTTACCCGAGTAATCTAATATACCATACGCTCTAACTAGCGATGGTAAGCTCCGTTAAATTAGCTAACATCAATGTTTACGTTAGCTTGAGTCGGCAACACTTGGGGAGCTGGTGTTAACAACTGGATGCTTTCGGTTCAGATGTTGAATCATAATTGAGGTGTTGTTGTGGTGCACCAGTTCTGCTTTGCAGTAGACACGTTGCACTTTGTTATCTTCTTTTTTATGAGTGAAATGATCCCAAACTTTGGACATTCTCCGACTTTTGCAGACAGCTTGTTGGCTCTCCGCCATCGCTAATGTAGCGGTGTGTGTCTGCAATAACAGTCCGTGTGGAAACATGGTCCCTGAGCTAAGCAGGCCACATAACGCGGGTGATAGGAATTAAACGAAGCCTCGAGGCAGAGATTTTGCCTCGATCATTATTTGTAATCGAATTATTTGAGTTACTCGAGGAATCGTTGCAGCCCTAAACATGTGCACTGCATCAGTATTGATTCTGTGTCGCCAGAGCTGCAAAACACTTTAAAGTTTGACAAAGATTGAGATGAATGCATACTATCTGTATCTTGACCAACTAACTAATAACTAATGAACTGGAAACTGGAACCGAAGAGCTTCAGTTACACTTAAAAGTGGGTTCTCAAGAAATGTTGAGGAGGCTGAGAAATGGGTCAAACCAAAAACAACACTACATTTCTACTTTCAGAGCCACAGAAATGCTCTGTTTTTCTCCACATGGCTTGCTATCAGCAATTCTTGAGTATTTAAAAGAAATGTTCCTTTTCCTTGATCATCATTTCTTCAATGGAGTGACAACTGAAAATATTTTAGCCTGCAGACACAACACACAGAGTCTCTGCACTGATAAATGCAACAAGCTCTGGTTCCAGTGACTTTTGAGGTCAGCCAGCAGCGATGAAGTGTCGGCCAAAACGTGCAACATTAAGAAAAATAAGTTGATGTTAAACAGGACACACAGGGTGAATTGAACTTGCTGTCATGAGAGTTCAGCACAGGAACTCTCGTGAGATCCCTCTGCAGCACCATTTGAACTGTCGACTTTTAAAAAGTTCAGTTGTAGGCATTCAGAAAGATTCATCTGGATTATTGTTTGTTTTTGGCATGATGCTCGTTCATGTTTTATTACTTATATTGAGCCTTTTGCTGTCCAAAGAAAAGTTGGTTCATTTGACATTTACCAGCCTTTGCAGCCTGAAAGAAAACAAAATATATTTGACCCACTGATAACGGCAGATCTCCACTCCTGCAAAGACAGAAATCCATGTGAGAGCTAAAGGTTGCAAATCAAAAATAACAGCGAAACAGATCCACTGCACCAGAATTGACTCTGTGTCACCAGAGCTGCAAAACACAGAAAGATTGAGACGAGCCAGTCCACCACTTTCTGTATATGACCAACCAACTAGATTATCCTCATCCATGTGTGCGATCGGCAGGACTTAAGACTCTCTGGAAGTTTTCTTATTTAAGACAGAAATGTAAGTTAAGATTAAAAGTTGATGTATTTATTATTTATGGAAAAACAGCCTCAGAATTGAGCTTCAAGAAGAAAAGACAATAAAACCAATGATCTGTTGATCTTTACCAACCCAGATGTGACAGTCTATCTATCTGAGATTTGTTATCTCGTAAAAAAAAAAAAAAGTAAGAAAACTTAAACTTATAAAAATTCTCTGTAACTGATGTAGATGTTTTCCAAAACTAAAAATGTATTCTACAAATGAAATGTGGAGGCAAATTAAAGACGGCCAATGATAGAGCCTTGAAGAACTACAGATGTCGTGATTTTCTGCATGGATGCATAGTTGTGACAAAATGGCTCCTGTCCTAGAGATGAGACATCACTCTGGACAGATTTGAGATCCTGAACTTTGTAAATAACTGAATTTCTCTGATTGTTCACTGAAGGCTGCTGTTTGCTCTTAAGTCAAGCTGTTGTTAACTACCATTATCTTTTAAGAAAAGAGAGAATGAAAATGTCAGGACATAAAACCTGTGATCTGTTGATCTTTACTAATCCAGATGATGACAGTCGGTCAGTGTCAAGCTTTATCATTTCTGATGGGGCTTTTTTGTTTTGAAGTGGTTCAACCATTCCAGCATCTGTTTTCACTGTTGTTTTTGGTTTGTTTTCTTTCAGCCTTGGAAGAGAAGTTTGCAGACATTGTCTTCCTGGTGGACAGTGGTGTGAGTGTGCAACAGTTCCAGCAGTTCAAGACCCAACTCAGCCGACTTGTCAATCAAATGAATTTTGGAGCGTCTGCCTACCGTCTGGGTTTGGCCCAGTATGGTCGAGATGTCCGGGTAGAATTTCTCCTTAAAGCTCACCAAACCAAAGAGGACTACAGGAAAGCCATCAGGGTTTTTCGCCAGCGCAGGCTGCAACCCAACGAGGCTCGTAACCTGGGCAGCGCGCTGGAGTACGTCTATGCCAACTTTTTCACCAGTGAGGCAGGAAGCCGGGCAGACCAAGGCTACCAACAGCATCTGGTTATTGTGGCTGGGAAAGATTCAGATGATCCCGTGTATAGTGAGACGCTACGTCTCATTAAATCATCAGGAATAAATGTGGTGGGGATTGGCGCTGGTGATTCATTGTCGGAATTGCCTATCAAAGCTAATCCAGCCGACATATACACAGGTGTCAACACTACTGTTCCCACACTGAAGACTATTTTTGAAGCAGAGAAAGTGGAGACAACATTTACTGGAGGTAAGACTTTTAAAAAGAATATTTATTTATATTTATCACTCGAGTGCATCTTTAAAATGTATTCAGTAACTGTTTATTCACAGTCACCTCAACATTTTACTATTAAGTAAAGTCTCAGATATTGATAAGTGAGTTGCTTCTTGCGGACAGATCAGTAAAGCACTTTGAACGCCGTGTTGGCTTCAGCTGTAGCTCGTTCGTCTTCCATCAACGCTTCACTTTGAATACACTGGCTGAGCTTCTCCCTTAAAGGGAGAATTTCAGTATTTTTGAACCTGGGTCTATCCTTACCAAACTTTCTGGAATCTCTCTAGTAGATCACAACAGCTGGCTGCAATGTAATCCTTTGGGGCAACCGTGACTGTCAAGGTTACGCCCACTGAACGTGTCTATGTCTGTGACAGCTTGAATTTATTGTTTCAAGGCAACATTACAGAAACAATTCCTATTCAGTTCAATATTCAGACATGACTTCAGAAATGAATTCTTGCTAGAAGTTCCTTTATACAAACTCCAAACTCCTCTCTTTAACTGTTACTCACGTTTCCATCGTCGTCTTCCTGCAACGACTCATCTCCTGTGAGATTACAGACAAGACTTTGCCTTGAACCAGTCTTGTGTTTCTAGTGTGTGGCATCTTCTGGCATTCTTCATGGTAGAGTTGGTTGCATCTCATCAAATCATCAGGAATAAATGTGGTGGGGATGAGCGCTGGTGCTTCATTGTCAGAATTGCGTATCATAGCTAATCCAGCCTACATATACACAGGTGTCATCAATGCTGTTCCCATACTGAAGACTATTTTTGAAGCAGAGAAAGTGGAGACACTTACTGGAGGTAAGACTGAAAAGAATATTTATTTGTATTTATCACTCGAGTGCATCTTTAAAATGTATTCACTAACTGTTTATTCACGGTCACCTCAACATTTTACTATTAAGTAAAGTCTCAGATATTGATAAGTGAGTTGCTTCTTGCGGACAGATCAGTAAAGCACTTTGTCTTCATGGTAGAGTAGAGAGAGCTCAACTAATTTCCAATAGCCCCCTGAGCCATCCAGCTGGCTTCATTTAAATGAATGACGGGGCTGTGTTTGTGTAAGATACAAATACAAGGGAGGATTGTTGACTTCATGGCCAAAGGTACAAGGAGTCAATTTCGGAAAACCAAGCACAATTATTTTTTAACATAGTCCCCTCTTAAGTTTCTGCACTTAAGTTGTGGAATATATATTCAGAATACAGATCCTTTCTTTTTAGAAGTCAAATTTGGACTAGATGTAGAATTTATCAATCATCCCTCCTACACTCATCTGTCGGTAAGAAAATGTTTACAAAACAGAATTTTACAGATTGTGCTTCGAAAGGAGTCGTCCTCATCTCAGTCAGTCCGTCAACTTGAAATGTATCTGAATGTTAAGTAGCTCACAG
The DNA here is from genome assembly GCA_963678695.2 of Diplodus puntazzo. Taxonomy (NCBI): domain Eukaryota; kingdom Metazoa; phylum Chordata; class Actinopteri; order Spariformes; family Sparidae; genus Diplodus; species Diplodus puntazzo. The sequence goes on from OZ023165.1 coordinate 31,114,183, forward strand.
GAGTTTTATGACTATACACTCCTTTCACAGATTGCAAAGAAGCCGACGTGGCCGACATTGTGTTCATCGTTGACGAGCCGGGAAGCATTGGAACAGCCAACTTCCAGATGGTGCGCGCTTTCCTGCACTCGATTGTGAGCGGCCTAGATATCAGCTCGGCCAAAGTCAGAGTGGGCATTGTGATGTACAACGACGGGGCCTCAGCACAGGTCTACCTCGACAGCTTCAACGACAAGAGTGAATTGCTGAATTTCATCAAAATCCTGCCTTATCGTGGAGGTGGTACGAACACTGGAGCTGCCCTTAACTATGCCAGGGAGAATGTTTTCATCAAGGCAAGAGGAAGCAGGAAAGAGCAGGGGGTCCAGCAGGTGGCGGTGGTGATCACAGATGGTGAATCCCAGGATGATGTGAGCACAGCAGCAGCTGATCTCCGTCGGGCTGGCGTTACCGTTTACGCTATAGGAGTCAAACAAGCCAACAAGGCCCAGCTCAAACAGATGGCGTCCTATCCCCACAATAAGCACGTGTTTAATGTGGACAACTTTGAGAAGCTGAAAGGTTTGGTGCTGAGCCTGCAGAAGATTCTGTGCCATAGCATCCTTCGGCAGGCGATCTCAGTCAGTAGAAGAAGATCTAGAATCAAAGAAGGTCTGAAATAATTTTATTTATATGATTTGCTTTGTTTCATTTAAATCGCATATTCATTGATGTATAAGGTTGATATTCAAGCAAAGTTTAAATAGTAGAATTATGAATTAATGTAAAAGGAGAAAACAAGACAATTTTGCTTTTCCTTTTCCAGGCTGCATACAAACCGAGGAAGCAGACATCTTCTTCCTGATTGATAACTCGGGAAGTATATACCCCGCTGACTTCCAGGACATGAAGAAGTTCATAATTGAGTTTACACATACCTTCCATATTAGTCCAGAGCATGTCCGCATTGGGGTTGTAAAATACGCAGATTCACCACAATTAGAATTTGATCTGGCACGATATTCAGATACCAAGTCACTGGAGAAGGCCATAGAGGATATAAAACAAATAGGAGGAGGCACGGAGACAGGAAGGGCACTGGAATTCATGGGCCCACTCTTTAATAGAACAGTGGTCACTCCTGATCACAAAGTCCCAGAGTACCTTGTGGTCCTCACTGACGGGGAGTCCTCTGACCAGGTCGAGGTTCCCGCAGAAAAACTGAGGGCCCAAGGAATCATCGTCTATGCCATCGGTGTGAAGAGTGCAGATCGAGACGAGCTGGAAGAGATTTCAGGAAACCCCAAGAGGACTTTCTTTGGCAATAATTTTGACTCTCTGTGGTCCATCAAGGATGACATCATGACAGACATCTGTTCTCAAGAAGGTAAGGAAAACTAAATCCACCTCTCTTATGTTCTATATGTGACAGTCAAGGACAACACACACCAGTGACACAGCTGATAGCCGAGAGGTGAAATTGAGACATTTGGGAACGACCTGCAACAAGTCTAGTCAGTTTTATCTAAAAAGCACAGTTTGCCTTTTCAATTAGAGCAGGTAAAGACTCTTAAATTCAAGACCCAATGAAGCACTTGGTAAGAAAAAACTGTGATCTGTGGATGGTCATGGTTCATTTGTGGTTCATGGTCCATGTCCGAAACCCTCCAGTCAGGTTCATGTCCCGTCTAACGGTCGACATACTGTCAGCTTAGAGCATGATGTGTGGCTCCCAGATTCCACTATAGCGATTCGTCAGTGCTCCATAACATAACCAACTGAAGATTTTAAACATTGCGCTAAAAGTTATTTGTCAAAACTGTGCAGCTCAACTTGTAGGCTCCCCTCCCATTGGTTTTCTACATTAGGGCGCAGACACACCCAACCCACATCAAAGAGCTAAAAGCACGTGAACACACCACAAAGACTGCAGTCAGCGGCCAACCAGCTCATATCTACTGTGCCTGAGGAAGAGGAAGTAACTCTCCATACCACCAGGTGGCAGTAGTCTATAATTGTTATGATAATGCAGCATTTTTTGACACCACTTTAGCTAATATAGCCATAATATGTCTGGCGATTTGGCACATTCCATCTACCATCAATCAGCTACCTTCACATTTAGTGTGTGTTTCATCAATTAATAATGAATTGTTCAATGCGAGTCTCCATATTGTCGTTTGTGTGTGTTCTTTTACTTACAGCTGGATGGATTTTGCTGTTATGGGTAAAAGAAATTAGAAAAATGGCAAGAAAAGTGCGACAAGGTAAGAAAGCAGGAAAAACAGGAACCACACTGACATGTTTGTGTTGGTGTGTCCACAGTTTGCAAAGATATACCAGGCGACCTCCTCTTCTTGGTTGACAGCTCTGGGAGTATCTTCCCTGAAGACTACCAGACGATGAAGGACTTCATGAAATCTGTGATCAGTAGGTCCATGATTGGGCAGGATGAGGTGCACGTTGGTGTCATGCAGTTCAGCTCCATCCAACAACTTGAGTTCCCGTTCAACCGCTACTACAGCAAAGATGAAATACTGAGTGCCATCGACAACATGAATCAGATCGGTGGAGGCACTGAGACAGGCGCAGCCATCACAGCGCTGTCGCGGTATTTTGATCCAGGCCAAGGAGGACGTCCTGACATGAGGCAGTGGCTGGTTGTGATAACAGATGGTGAATCCCAAGATGAGGTCAAGGCTCCTGCTGCTGCTCTCAGGGCAAAGGGAGTGGTGGTCTTCGCCATCGGAGTGATGGAGGCCAACACCACCCAGCTGCTGGAGATCAGTGGCTCACCAGAACGGATGTATGCTGAGAGGGACTTTGATGCTCTGAAGGACTTGGAGAGTCATGTGGCCTTCGAGCTCTGTGATCCAGAGAGAGGTAAGTGCCCAACAAGGCCCAACAGTCCACTTTAATCTAATCAAGCCATACTCTGTATCAAATTATGGAGCATTCAGACCAAACACAAGGCGAATTACTCACACATCTAGATTACAGCATAGCCCTGATCGTCTGGCCGACAGACCTGATGAGGTGTGAGTTCAGGCTTTCTTCAAGGCGGCATTATGATGTTGTTATTAAAATGTTTAAATGTTGAGGAGCTCTCATTCGTGAGTGTTTCATGATAATGTGATTGGTTCTTGAACTTTCCCGCACTCTCCACTCTAACCCCTTTTCTTCCTTTCATTTTTATTTCTAACCAGACTGTAAGAAGACAGAAAAAGCTGACATCATCTTCCTGGTGGACGGCTCCTCAAGTATCACGCCGGAAAAGTTCAGAAGCATGCAGAAGTTTATGAAGTCTGTGGTGGACGAAACCATAGTTGGCAAGGAACTGACCCGCTTTGGGGTCATCCTCTACTCCACCAACCCCCGATCTATTTTTACTCTGAAACAGTATGACTCCAAACGACAAGTTCTCAGAGCAATAGACGCACTGAAGTCGCCGTTCGGAGACACCTACACCGGCCGGGCTCTGGCCTACACTTTAGACTACTTTAATCAAGATAACGGAGGTCGGGCGGCTCTCTGGGTGCCACAGATTCTTATGGTGATCACAGATGGTGATGCGACCGACCCCTACAGTCTGGTTGCGCCATCAGTGGCACTGCGGGACAACGGGATCAGCGTCTTCAGTATCGGAGTGGAAGGAGCCAACAAGGCACAGCTGGAGGTCATAGCTGGTGGCGACAAATCCAAAGTGTTCTATGTGGACAACTTCAAGGCCCTGGAAAATCTGTACAAGAATGTTGCTCATGTCCTCTGCAATTCCACAAAGCCAGGTAAGAGACTCTGCGCAGCCTCTGCCGCCTCGCAGTCGAGCGACATTCAAACCTTCTTCGGCTCAACTCCGACGTTGAAAGCGGAGGCTTTCGATTTTGAACACCGTGAGGGGGATGGCAAGCTCCCTCTCTAAATTGTTGCGCCACTGAGAAAGGTGTGTGTGTGTGTCAGTGCGCGGAAAAATGCTCGTCAAAATGCAGCCTAGGCTTTTTTGTGAATGCATCAAACCTTCGTGTAAAAGCATAATTACGACGAAAGCGGCACTTTTAAGATTTACTGTATTTTCGTTTTCAGCTCAAACTCATTTTCAGTGGGAGTGCTACGGGCACTTTTACGCTAGCATCAATATCGCTATTTTTAAAACACCAAGAAGGCTCGACACAACATGAAACTTTGCTCGTAGTATCACCAGAGTCTCTACACATGAACATGAGCACTGAGAACATTGTTTGTGTACACAGAGTTTACTAAAAAGAAGGTTTTGGAACAACTTACGTTAGCAGTAGCTTGTTCCTCTAGCCGTCGTCATGGCAGCCCAGACGTACTCGGGGATCGACGCGTCTGGGCTGCCTCAGCTAGAAGAACAAGCTACTGCTAAGGTGAGCAAAGTTTCGTGTTGTGTCGAGCCTTCTTAGTGTTTTAAATACAGTGTGTTGCTCTGTGAATGGATATAAATTTTAGTTATTTTTGAAAGTAATTCGGGGACTTTATTTTCCTTACTTTTTCGTACTTCGTGTAGGTCTTAAATTTTGTTCAAAGTGGTCTTAAAAAGTCTTAAAAAGTCTTAAATTTGACTTGTTTAAACCTGCAGATACCCTGTTTAATCAGAATGCAGTATCTTACAGAAAGTAACTAATGTTTGGTCATCTTTCCAACAGCTATGCGGACTGGAATCCCCAATGCAGAAATCCCCATTTTCACTGAAAAGGTTGGAGGAAACATCACACATGAGTGTTCCTTCGTGTTCTCTGGAAGCAGGAAGATCTTCTGTAAGGAAAGATGTGAAGAAAAAGACATTCTTGTTGAAACAACTGGCGACAGAGCTCAGAGAGGCAGATATGGCATTAGATACGAAGGAGAAGTGTATGAATCATCTTCATTTCTGTTAGTGAGCATCACAAACCTGACCAAGTCTGACTCGGGGCGCTACAGATGTAGACTGGACAGAAATGTGTCTTCAAGTGCGCACAAGGACATTGAGATCAGAGTTGAAGATGGTGAGTTTGTCCTGAGACCCTTCGAACGGACTTTTTATGACATATTTTCACCATTGTCATCATCACACAAACAATCGATCTTAATAGAAAAGTAATCTCAACGTCAGTATTCCCCCGATCTGTACAATCAGTATCTAATCATTTCATTGTGTCACAGCTCCAACAACTTTCCAACCTTTTCCAGCATCAGCCTCCACACCGACACCAACACAGACAACTGCAGGTAAATGTCACATGAAAACTCTGAAAGAAAGAGGAACATACCTTTTTATTTTGAACCAGGAAGTGTAAAACAAACCTTTTTCTTCTGCTCAAACAGCCACAGGTGTGCAGCTGTATGTTCGTCTGACTCTGGTCGTCATCTTCATCGTATCAGCGGCAGCTGTGCTGATATTCTGCAGGAGGAGGGCCAGTAAAGCTGAAGGTGAGGCCACAGAAACACAAAACATTTCTCACAAAACTAATTATTTTCCCTGAATGAAATGAACTGTATGTGTTTTGAACAGTGGATCTAATCTTCTCAAATGGATGTTTTTCAGATCCTCCTGTGGAAGCTGAGTATGTTAATGTCACTGAGGTGAGACGGAGTAAATTTGGGACATTGAGCATCATGAGTGTTTGTGAAACCAGCTGATATTAATACAAACCAAACCCCTCTTCTCCTCCTGCAGGCCAACCCAGTGCACGAGGAGCTCAGAGAGGACAGACGGAGCAGATCTCCTCCTGTTGGAATATCTGCAGGTCACAATTTAACCTGCAGCCAGTTCGCTGAAGACAGTGTGTAAAAACTGACGAAGGTGGACTCGGAGCCACGAGCCCGTCAGGTTCTTCTCCATCATATCTCAACCTGTAAGCTTCTGTTGTTTTCTGAATGTCCTGAATGTTTAGTGAGAAAGAGGAAGGAAAAGCTGATGCACATATTTCATTTACTTGCTTTTATATGAAGTCACGTTTTTTAAACAGATTTTTCATCAATCAGTCTTTTCAGTCCTTCTACTGAACTTTAGTCTATTTATCTGTTCTAAATTCCTCTGATGTAATGTTGCCTTCTTATCATCCTTTATTGATTTTTATTTTGTATTTTATCTCCATTTTTTGTTTCTTTCCTTTTCTGTAATGATGCTGGTTTGAATACTGTTATTCCTGTTAAATTCTGATTTTTTGTGTTTTTACATTTTTGATTCTTGTTTCTCCTTCACTGTAGACGAGGCTTCCTTGTGTTTGGCTTGATGCTTGAGTGTTTTTTCTGTGATAATGTCTTTTCAAGTTTCTTATTTGCCAAATCACTCATACTCCGTCTTTACAGGAGCTATAAAGTTCATTTATATGCAGTCATTCTCAACTCAGTATTAAATCATATATTTGCAGATAAAGCACTGTGCTGAAATGATGATTATGTGATAAAACAGGCCAGTTTCATTTTGTTTTTATCGAATGATTTTATAGTGACATCTTTTTCAAGCAGGAAAGACAAAGTAAACGTACAGGTATACAAAGTATTTTTAAATATCAGCATGTTTACCCTGTGAATTGTGTAGCTGAGACAAAAATATGTTGATGTTGAAAAGTTCATCCTCTTGTAAAAATACAGCATTAAAAAAAAAGGTTTTCAAGAAGAAGGAAACGTTAAATCATCAGCCTGTGTTTTCGTCCTGTTTTATTACAAAAAAACGAACCACAACAGAATTCAAGTAGATCAAATAGATACTACTGACACTGACTCTTGCCCTCTGGCACTCAAACCCACCGCTGCCCTTGAATCCTTCCATCACAATAATGCAGAATTTGTACATTTTTATAACTTTGACCTTTTTGCACATTCCTGTACAGCTCTTCCATCTTTATTTATCTCATCTCACACTTCATGTGTCTGTTTGTTTATATTGTATATATCATAGTCACTGTTTGTTTATTGTTTATTGTCTTAAATATGTGCACCTTCCCCACCAAGATAATTCCTCAGATCTGTTTCTGGTTCTGATTCTTTGTGATTCTGAAAGCAGTAGGAGGTTTTGCTGCCCCCTGTAGTTTATGAGCTGCCTTTTAACTCTGGCCATCTCCTACAAACACCTTTAAGAAAAAAAAGGATAAATATGATGATGAAGACAGAGATTTTCTAGAAGTGTAGACATAGTGTAGTAATTCTTTGTATTTATGTACAAACATATGACATGTAGTGTGACTTAAAGTTACAACCAAGCCTCACATTTGACTCTGTAGCAGAAAAAGAGTCTAATAAAGAGGGAGGAGAGTTGAGTGTGTGTGGTTTGGAGGACGGACTCATCATGAACAAGTTCCTGGTTTACCAGAGAAGAAGAAGAAGAAGAAGAAGAAGAGAGACGGTCTGAAGCCTCAAACATGAAAGTCCATCAGATGTTGATCTGCATCTTCATCCTCTGTGAGTACACTCTGTTTATATATTTCATCATCCTCTGTGTTTATTGTGTCATTTTTCTTTAGTTTCTGTAGTTTGTCCGTTGGTTTTGTTGAACAGTTGAACAGCGGACTCTGTTTTGTCACTTCTCATACAGGCCAGTATTTCCGTCTGTCTCTGTCTCACTTTGTTGTTTCTGTGGTTGAACATGATGTTCAGTTCTGATTTATGAACCACTTTGAAATTAAGTCCTTTACAAATAGTTATCTCATCAAAATCTAACGACAGACAATCAATTGTTCGTCTGTACTTGTTTCATCGTTGCATTTTGTCTTATTTGTGTGACTGTTATAGACGTACAGTTATTTTTTGCTTCAGCCTGCCTGCTGACACTGATCAACCTTTATAACACAGGAAACTACCTCACTTCTTTCGAAGAAAGAAACCGAAGTATCATCTTAGTGAAATAGAGAAGTCGATGCTTCTTGCTCTTGTTAACGTGCAGTTTCCCAGGCCTGTTCCATTGTTCACAAATTCAAGTGGTTACGTAAAAAATATGTAAAGCTGAATAGATTACACACATTTGGATCAATTACCATGATCATTTATTAGTAACAGGGATCTGATTGTATCAATGAAAAACAGCAACAAAACAAAAAGACCCAGCTGAGCAGGTTTATGTTGACTTGAAGACAACAACAAGTCTTAAATGGCACATTTACAGATTTTGTGATTGGTGTGAAAAGTAAAACATGAACTGCTCTCAGTAACAACTTCTGTGTCTCTGATACTGATTATTGAATAAAAATCAATCAGCTGACCTGAACACAAAGTCAGACTGAGTGACTGAAGATTCAGTCTGATTATCAGACAGTCTGGTCCAATCTGAATGAACGATTCTTCACACTGATGCTGAAGTCTGAAGTTTAGATTGTGTTCAGTTGAATCTGTCAAATACTTTTTACAATCAGCACAGTTTTTCTTTCTGTCTCTGTCAATAATAAACATGAATTACAGTTAATCAAAGTGAATGAAATGGTAGTAAATGACATTTCATGATGCTCTGAATCTGCTGACAGTGTTTGAACTGAGCAGCTCCCAGTTTGACTCTGTGGATCTGTTAATTATCATCAAACTCAAGTATGTTACAGGAACATAGTAACTATTGACTGTTTATCTTTTCAACAGCACTGCAGGATGGAAACACTGGACTCATCAATGCACAAACTATTATTACAGGAAAGGAAGGAGGAAACATCAGACATGGGTGCGACTTCTTGTTCTCTGGAACAACAAAGATCTTCTGTAAGGAAGGATGTGAAGAAAAAGACATTCTTCTTGAAACATATGATGACAGAGCTCAGAGAGGCAGATACAGCATCGAATGGAAAGAAGAAAGTGGATTATATGGAGTTATGACTGTGAGCATCACAAACCTGACCAAGTCTGACTCAGGGCGCTACAGATGTAGACTGGGCAGACCGTGGTTTCAAGATTCAAACATGGACTTTGAGATCAGAGTTGAAGATGGTGAGTTTGAGAGTCTATGAATTTAATGTTAACTGACAGCTGCGCAAATAACCAAGTCTGTTTATTTTAATAACATTATTTATAGCTGCATATTTTCATCATTGTTAAGTTTTCCTTCATTCATCTGTAAAATATCTGATGAACTCAAACTGTCTCACTGCAGTTGACTTGAATATTGTTGCACCAAACACAGTGATGACCTGCAATTAGCTCTGGAATAAAAATACACTCAGTGATTCTACCGGTTAATCTTCGTCCCTACCCTCACCTATGGTCATGAACGAAAGAATGAGACTGCTAGTACAAGCGGCCGAAATGGGTTTTCTTTGCAGGGTGGCTGGGGTCTCACTCAGAGAGAAGGTGAGAAGCTTGGCCATCTGGGAGGGACTCGGAGCAGAGCCGCTGCTTCTTTGCGTGGAAAGGAGCCAGTTGAGGTGGTTCGGGCATCTATGAGGATGCCACCAGGGCGCCTTCCTAGGGAGGTGTTCCTGGCAGGTCCAACTGGGAGGAGACCTAGGGGTAGAACCAGGACCAGGTGGAGGGATTACATCTCCTCTCTGGAGCGCCTGGGGATTCCCCAGTCAGAGTTAGCCGATGTGGCTGCTGCTGAAGCGACAAGTTGGGTCGCCCCGCGACCCAACTTCAAATAAGCGGTTGACGATGACAATGATGATGATGACAGTGATTTAAATGAAAGTCATGGTCAGGATTTGTTTTGTGTCTTTACAATCCAACGCAATCTACGTTGTGTTTTTGTTTCACAGCTCCATTAATCTTGAAACCCACCCGGACTCTCCCCCCTCCTCCAACATCAGGCGCATCAGCCTCCACACCAACACCATCAGCCTCCACACCAACACCATCAGCCTCCACACCAACACCATCAGCCTCCACACCGACACCATCAGCCTCCACACCAACACCATCAGCCTCCACACTGACACTATCAGCTGCAGGTATTTAGTCAATGTTACTTTTGGTTTCCACATGAATGGACTCTCAGGTCTCACATGGACCTGGATGTCAGTTATGAGACTCCCAGACACATTTGAGAATGAATCAAAGTGATTAATATAATTGTACTGTGCTGCTCAAACAACCACAGGTGTGCCGCTGTATGTTCGTCTGACTCTGGTCGTCATCTTCATCGTATCAGCAGCAGCTGTGCTGATATTCTGCAGGAGGAGGGCCAGTAAAGCTGAAGGTGAGGCCACAGAAACACAAAACATTTCTCACAAAACTAATTATTTTCCCTGAATGAAATGAACTGTATGTGTTTTGAACAGTGGATCTAATCTTCTCAACTGGATGTTTTTCAGATCCTCCTGTGGAAGCTGATTATGTTAATGTCACTGAGGTGAGACGGAGTAAATTTGGGACATTGAGCATCATTAGTGTTTGTGAAACCAGCTGATATTAATACAAACCAAACCCCTCTTCTCCTCCTGCAGGCCAACCCAGTGCACGAGGAGCTCAGAGAGGACAGACGGAGCAGATCTCCTCCTGTTGGAATATCTGCAGGTCACAATTTAACCTGCAGCCAGTTCGCTGAAGACAGTGTGTAAAAACTGACGAAGGTGGACTCGGAGCCACGAGCCCGTCAGGTTCTTCTCGATCATATCTCAACCTGTAAGCTTCTGTTGTTTTGAGGAGGAAGTCCTGAATGTTTAGTGAGAAAGAGGAAGGAAAAGCTGATGCTCATATTTTATCGACTTGCTTTTATGTGAAGTCACGTTTTTTTAAACAGATTTTTCATCGATCAGTCTTTTCAGTCCTTCTACTGAACTTTAGTCTATTTATCTGTTCTAAATTCCTGATATAATGTTGCCTTCTTATTGATTTTTATTTTATTGTTTTATCTCCATTTTATTGTTTCTTTCCTTTTCTGTAATGATGCTGGTTTGAATACTGTTATTCCTGTTAAATACTGATTTTTTGTGTTTTTACATTTTTGATTCTTGTTTTTCCTTCACTGTAGACGAGGCTTCCTTGTGTTTGGCTTGATGGTTGAGTGATTATTCTGTGATAATGTCTTCCCAAGTTTCTTATCTGTCAAATCATTCATACTCCGTTTTTACAGGAACTATAAATATAAAGTTCATTTATATGCAGTCATTCTCAACTCAATATTAAATCATAGATTTGGAGATACAGCACTGTGCTGAAATGATGATTATGTGACAAAACAGGCCAGTTTCATTTTGTTTTTATCGAATGATTTTATAGTGACCTCTTTTTCCAGCAGGGAAGACAAAGTAAACGTACAGGTATAAAAAATATTTTTAAATATCACCATGTTTACCCTGTGAATTGTGTAGCTGAGACAAAAATATGTTGATGTTGAAAAGTTCATCCTCTTGTAAAAATACAGCATTAAAAAAAAAGGTTTTCCAGAAGAAGGAAACGTTAAATCATCAGCCTGTGTTGTCGACCTGTTTTATTACAAAAAAAACGAACCACAACAGAATTCAAGTAGATCAAGTAGATACTACTGACACTGACTCTTGCTCTCTGGCACTCAAACCCACCACCACCCTTGAATACTTGTATCACAATAATGCAGAATTTGTACATTTTTATATAACTTTGAACTTTTTGCACATTCCTGTACAGCTCTTCCATCTTTATTTATCTCATCTCACACTTCATGTGTCTGTTTGTTTATATTGTATATATCATAGTCACTGTTTGTTTATTGTTTATTGTCTTAAATATATGCACCTTCCCCACCAAGATAATTCCTCAGTTCTGTTTCTGGTTCTGATTCTTTGTGATTCTGAAAGCAGTTGGAGGTTTTGCTGCCCCCTGTAGTTTATGAGCTGCCTTTTAACTCTGGCCGTCTCCTACAAACAACACTTTTTCGAAAAAAAAGGATAAATATGTTAATGAAGACAGATTTTCTAGAAGTGTAGACATACTGTAGTCATTTTTTGTATTTATTTACAAATTATGACATGTAGTGTCGCTTTAAGTTCCGATCAAGCCTCACATTTTACTCTTTAGCGTAAAAAGAGTCTAATAAAGAAGGAGGAGAGTTGAGTGTGTGTGGTTTCGAGGACTGACTCATCATGAACAAGTTCCTGGTTTACCACAGAAGAAGAAGAAGTGAGAGAGTCTGAAACCACCAGAGCCTCAAACATGAAAGTCCGTCAGATGTTGATCTGCATCTTCATCCTCTGTGAGTACACTCTGTTTATATATTTCATCATCTGCTGTGTTTATTGTGTCATTTTTCTTTAGTTTCTGTAGTTTGTCAGTTAGTTTTGTTGAACAGTTGAACAGCGGACTCTGTTTTGTCACTTCTCCTACAGGCCAGTGTTTCCGTCTGTCTCTCACTTTTTTGTTTCTGTGGTTGAACATGATGTTCAGTTCTGATTCATGAGTCACTTTAAAAATAAGTTCTTAACCGTTATCTCCTCAAAATCTAGCAAAGAAACTCTTTTTTGTCTGTACTTGTTTTATTGTTTCTTTTTGTTGTATTTGTGTGACTCTTACAGAAGTATGTTTATTTTTTGCTTCAGCCTGCCTGCTGACACTGATCAAATCCTATAACACAGGAAACCTCATTTCTTTCGAAGAAAGAAACAGAAGTGACGACTTCGAAATAGAGAAGTCGATGCTTCTTGCTCTCCTTATGTTCACTTGAAGACAGCAAGAAAAGTAAAACATGAACTGCTCTCAGTAACAACTTCTGTGTCTCTGATACTGATTATTTAATAAAAACCAATCAGCTGACCTGAACACAAAGTCAGACTGAGTGACTGAAGATTCAGTCTGATTATCAGACAGTCTGGTCCAATCTGAATGAACGATTCTTCACACTGAAGCTGAAGTCTGAAGTTTAGATGTGTTCAGTTGAATCTGTCAAAAACTTTACATCGCACTGTTTTTTGTCTCTGTCAAAAATAAAGATAAATTACAGTTAATCAAAGTGAATGAAATGGTTGTAAATGACATTTCATAATGCTCTGAATCTGCTGACAGTGTTTGAACTGAGCAGCTCCCAGTTTGACTCTGTGGATCTGTTAATTATCATCAAACTTAAGTATGTTACAGGAACATAGTAACTATTGACTGTTCATCTTTTCAACAGCTCTGCAGGATGGAAACACTGGACTCATCAATGCACAAACTATTATTACAGAAAAGGAAGGAGGAAAGATCAGACAGGGCTGTTCCTTGTCCTTCTCTTCAAGCAGGAAGATCTTCTGTAAGGAAGAATGTGAAGAAAAAGACATTCTTGTTGAAACAACTGGTGACAGAGCTCAGAGAGGCAGATACAGCATCGAATATAAACAAATAGGTAGATTATCTTCAGTTCTGTATGTGAGCATCACAAACCTGACCAAGTCTGACTCGGGGAGCTACACATGTAGACTGGTCAGGAACTTCTCTCCAGATTCAGACGAGGAGTTTGAGATCAGAGTTGTAGATGGTGAGTTTCTACTGAGAGTCTTTGAATCAACTGTTCACTGTCAGCTGCTGCGGATTCAAATGAACCAACATTTTTATTCTGTTTCTTTTTTCATTCATAGCTGCAAATTTTCTGATTAAGTCTCCTTCATCATCATCTTAAACTGTCTCACTGCAGTTAAATATTGTTGCTCCAGAAACATTTTATCTCCAGTATTTAGCTGTATGATTATAAACACATAGACGGGTTTGCAGAGAATAAATGAGTAACATCAGATTGTTTTATTGTGACTTTCATATTTCACAGCTCTGATCCTAGAACCAACCCGCCCCCTCACTACTCATCCACCATCAGTCCCGTCAACATCCACACCGACAACAACACAGAGTTCAAACTTCTTTCCAGGAAGCTCCACACCTTCATCAGCCTCCACTGACACCAGCAGCCAGTCTGGACCACGACAAAGAACTGCAGGTCCAGGTACATTTACATGATTCAACTAAAGTTTGTGTTCGTTAGTGTAAATACATGCACACTCTGCAAATACCTGAATGTGGAACATGATGATTAACTTTTTTTTGTTAGAAAGTGTTGATTTATGACATCATTTTACAGCTGATGTCACTATTGAGAAATGATAAGGTATTCTCTTAAACAAGGAGTTTGAGGTCAGAGTTGAAGATGGTGAGTTTGAGAGTCTATGAATTAAATGTTAACTGAAGCTGCTCAGATAACCAAGTCTGTTTAGTTTAATAGTTTTATTTATAGCTGCATATTTTTGTCATTGTTAACACTTATAAGTTTTCCTTCATTCATCTGTAAAATATCTGATGAACTCAAACTGTCTCACTGCAATTGACTTGAATATTGTTGCACCAAACACAGTGATGACCTGCAATCAGCTCTGGAATAAAAACACACTCAGTGATTTTAGTGAAAAGTCATCGTCAGGATTGTTTTGTGTCTTTACAATCCAACGCAATCTATGTTGTTTTTTTGTTTTACAGCTCCATTCACACCGACACCATCAGCTGCAGGTAAAAGTTTAATATTTCGTTAATGTTACTTTTGGTTTCCACATGAATGGACCCTCAGGTCTCACATGGACCTGCAGGTCAGCTGTGAGACTCCCAGACACATTTCATAATGAACCAAAGTGATTAACATAATTGTACTGTGCTGCTCAAACAGCCACAGGTGTGCAGCTGTATGTTCGTCTGACTCTGGTCGTCATCTTCATCGTATCATCAGCAGCTGTGCTGATATTCTGCAGGAGGAGGGCCAGTAAAGCTGAAGGTGAGGCCACAGAAACACAAAATATTTCTCACAAAACTAATTATTTTCCCTGAATGAAATGAGCTGTGTGTGTTTTTAACAGTGGATCTAATCTTCTCAACTGGATGTTTTTCAGATCCTCCTGTGGAAGCTGATTATGTTAATGTCACTGAGGTGAGACGGAGTAAATTTGGGACATTGAGCATCATGAGTGTTTGTGAAACCAGCTGATATTAATACAAACCAAACCCCTCTTCTCCTCCTGCAGGCCAACCCAGTGCACGAGGAGCTCAGAGAGGACAGACGGAGCAGATCTCCTCCTGTTGGAATATCTGCAGGTCACAATTTAACCTGCAGCCAGTTTGCTGAAGACAGTGTGTAAAAACTGATGTAGGTGGACTCAGAGCCACGAGCCCGTCAGGTTCTTCTCCATACTTCTTCTCCTGTTAAATACTCTTGTTTTTTTTTTGTCTTTTTACATGTTCTGTTCTGGATTCTTGTTTTTACTTCACTGTAGACGAGGCTTCTTTGCATTTGACTGGATGCTTGAGTGTTTATTCTGTGATATTGTCTTCCCGAGTTCATTCTCATTTTCAACTTAATAAAACAGGCCAGTTTTATTTTGTTTTTGTAAAATGATGTTACAGTGTGACTTCTTTTTCCACCAGGGGAGACAAAGTGAATATCTTGGTTTTAAAAGTATTTTCAAATATAAGCCTGTTTACCCTGTGAATTGTATAGCGGAGACAAAAATATGTTGATGTTGTTCATTTTCTTGTAGGAATATAGAATGATAAAAAAAAAGGTTCAGTGTTGTCGTCCTACGGAAGAGGATTAGGGCCACATGTGAATTTTTTTTGTAGTTCTGACTTGAAAGTCAGAATTCTGAGAAAAAAGTCAGAATTCTGAGAAAAAGTGAGAGAGTGACATGAGAGTTGATGAAGGAGGGAAGACACAAAAAACCTGATTATGTCGGATTTATCGGAGTTTCTGCATGTTCGAGGGGTCCCAGAGGAAGCCATTGCAGTAATGGAAGAGCAAAAGGTGAGTGCAAAAGAAATACACGTTGGTTTGGTGCCTTAGCATCCTTCATATCCGTAGCCTTTCTTTGTTTTTACAAACGCAAGGCACCAAACCAACGTGTATTTCTTTTGCACTCACCTTTTGCTCTTCCATTACTAGATAGTTTACCCATAATTCTCACTTCATTCTGACTTTAATCTCAGAATTCTGACTTTTTTCTCAGAATTCTGACTTTAATCTCAGAATTATGACTTTAATCTCAGAATTCTGACTTTTTCTCAGAATTCTGACTTATTCTCAGAATTCTGACTTTTTTCTCAGAATTCTGACTTTAATCTCAGAATTCTGACTTTTTTCTCAGAATTCTGACTTTAATCTCAGAATTCTGACTTTAATCTCAGAATTCTGACTTTTTTCTCAGAATTCTGACTTTATTCTCAGAATTCTGACTTTAATCTCAGAATTCTGACTTTTTTCTCAGAATTCTGACTTTATTCTCAGAATTCTGACTTTTTTCTCAGAATTCTGACTTTAATCTCAGAATTCTGACTTTAATCTCAGAATTCTGACTTTTTTCTCAGAATTCTGACTTTAATCTCAGAATTCTGACTTTTTTCTCAGAATTCTGACTTTATTCTCAGAATTCTGACTTTTTTCTCAGAATTCTGACTTTAATCTCAGAATTCTGACTTTATTCTCAGAATTCTGACTTTTTTCTCAGAATTCTGACTTTAATCTCAGAATTCTGACTTTTTTCTCAGAATTCTGACTTTAATCTCAGAATTCTGACTTTAAAGTCAGAACTACAAAAAAAAATTCACATGTGGCCCTAATCCTCTTCCGTATAGGAAGAGCAAAAGGTGAGTGCAAAAGAAATACACGTTGGTTTGGTGCCTTAGCATCCTTCATATCCGTAGCCTTTCTTTGTTTTTACAAACGCAAGGCACCAAACCAACGTGTATTTCTTTTGCACTCACCTTTTGCTCTTCCATTACTAGATAGTTTACCCATAATTCTCACTTCATTCTGACTTTTTTCTCAGAATTCTGACTTTAATCTCAGAATTCTGACTTTATTCTCAGAATTCTGACTTTAATCTCAGAATTCTGACTTTTTTCTCAGAATTCTGACTTTTCTCAGAATTCTGACTTTTTTCTCAGAATTCTGACTTTAATCTCAGAATTCTGACTTTTTTCTCAGAATTCTGACTTTATTCTCAGAATTCTGACTTTAATCTCAGAATTCTGACTTTTTTCTCAGAATTCTGACTTTATTCTCAGAATTCTGACTTTTTTCTCAGAATTCTGACTTTAAAGTCAGAACTCAAAAAAAAAATTCACATGTGGCCCTAATCCTCTTCCGTATCGTCCTGTTTTATTCTACTGGAGCACAAAAAACTAACCACAACAGAATTCATGTAGATTTTTATTGGAAACAGGTTAAACTGGCAGATTTTCCACTTATTTTAAAGGAACAATCTGTGAGATATGAGCAGAATTTTAGTTTCGAAACATCATAAGATGAACTGACATCATCAGCAGAAGAAACAACAGTGTTGATGTTACATCAATTACTTCTATGTGTTGTTTTGCAAAGATGTTTACTGAAGTTAGCATGCTAAACAGTCCCGTCTCCTAATAACCAACTTGTACCGGCAAGATGCTACAGCCCCCATAGTTTCAGCTGGGACATGTGAGGAAAAAGCAAGTTCACCAGATTGATTTACCATACAGCTTCTGAGCTCTAGTTTCTCTCTTTGACAGCACTAAGATGAACTGAATCTCCTTGTTAACTCATTATCAAACACACTTCATTCAAACTGGACATGAGCAATATAAAACTCACCAACACAGTCCTGATTTTTCTTTACACAATCAGCTCTAATGAGGTCAAAATAAATCATCAATTGACAGAGTAAGACGTGAAAATAATCTGGCTCTATACTGATACTGTCCAACTCTCTCCAGCTCACCACTTCACCCGTCTCCTGTCCTCGTCTGCTGGCGTCTTCTCGTCCTCAGAGTTCCAGTCCTGGTCAGAGCTGCTGTTCATCACCTCTGTATTCAAACTGACCTGTGTCAGTCACAGAGGCTGTGTTCAGTCCCAGTCTGGAGTCCAATCATGTGAAGACTTCAGACTTCAGTCACTGAGCTCCACGGCTACCTGAGGTACTTGCTAACTGCAGCTAGTTGCTACAGTAAAGAGAAGCAAGTCCAGTATAATGAGCAGCAGTAGGAGGTTTTGCTGCCCCTGTAGTTTATGAGCTGCCTTTTAATTCTGGCCATCTCCTACAAACAGCCTTTAAGAAAAAAAGACATTCAATAATGAATATGATGATGAAGACAGATTTTCTACAAGTGTAGACATACTGTCGTCATTCTTTGTATTTATTTACAAACCTATGACATGTAGTGTCTCTTAAAGTTACAACCAAGCCTCACATTTGACTCTGTAGCGTAAAAAGAGTCTAATAAAGAAGGAGGAGAGTTGAGTGTGTGTGGTTTGGAGGACGGACTCGTCATGAACAAGTTCCTGGTTTACCAGAGAAGAAGAAGAAGAGAGACGGTCTGAAACCACCAGAGCCTCAAACATGAAAGTCCATCAGATGTTGATCTGCATCTTCATCCTCAGTGAGTACACTCTGTTTATATATTTCATCATCTTCTGTGTTTATTGTGTCATTTTTCTTTAGTTTCTGTAGTTTGTCAGTTAGTTTTGTTGAACAGTTGAACAGCGGACTCTGTTTTGTCACTTCTCATACAGGCCAGTATTTCCGTCTGTCTCTGTCTCACTTTTTTATTTCTGTGGCTGAACATGATGTTCAGTTTTGAGTCATGAGTCACTTTAAAAAGAAGTTCTTAACAGTTATCTCCTCAAAATCTAACAAAGAAACATTTTTTTGTCTGTACCTGTTTTATTGTTGCTTTTCGCTGTATTTGTGTGACTGTTACAGAAGAACAGTTATTTTTGCTTCAGCCTGCCTGCTGACAGTGATCAAGTCCTATAACACAGGAAACCTCATTTCTTTCGAAGAAAGAAACAGAAGTGACAACTTCGAATTAGAGAAGTTGATGCTTCTTGCTCTTGTTAACTTGCTGTTTCCCAGGCTTGATAGATTGTTCACAAATTCAAGCAGTTACATAAAACGTGTAAAGCTCGATAGATTTTACAAATTTGGATCAATTACAATGATTGGTTATAAGTAACGGGGATCTGAATGTATCAATGAAAAACAGCAACAAAAGAAAAAGACGCAGCTGAGCAGGTTTATGTTGACTTGAAGACAGCAACAAGTCTTAAATGGCACATTTACAGTTTTTGTGATTGGTGTGAAAAGTAAAACATGAACTGCTCTCAGTAACAACTTCTGTGTCTCTGATACTGATTATTGAATAAAAACAATCAGCTGACCTGAACACAAAGTCAGACTGAGTGACTGAAGATTCAGTCTGATTATCAGACAGTCTGAAGTTCAGATGTGTTCAGTTGAATCGGTCAAATACTTCTTACAATTAGCACAGTTTTTTTTGTCTCTGTCGAACATAAAGATAAATTACAGTTAATCAAAGTGAATGAAATGGTTGTAAATTAAATTTCATGATGCTCTGAATCTGCTGACAGTGTTTGAACTGAGCAGCTCCCAGTTTGACTCTGTGGATCTGTTAATTATCATCAAACTTAAGTATGTTACAGGAACATAGTAACTATTGACTGTTCATCTTTTCAACAGCTCTGCAGGATGGAAACACTGGACTTATTAATGCACAAATTATTATTTTGGGAATAGAAGGAGGAAACATCACATATGGCTGTTACTTCTTTGACTCTGGAAGCAGGAAGATCTTCTGTAAGGAAAGATGTGAAGAAAACAACATTCTTGTTGAAACAACTGGTGACAGAGCTCAGAGAGGCAGATACAGCATCAAATATGAAGATGTCAATCTATCTGATATGTACACTCCTTCAGTTCTGTATGTCAGCATCACTAACCTGACCAAGTCTGACTCGGGGCGCTACACATGTAGATTGGACAGAGAATTGTCTCCAGGTTCAGATGAGGAGTTTGAGATCAGAGTTGTTGATGGTGAGTTTGAGATTCTATGAATTAAATGTTAACTGACAGATGCTGAAATAACCAAGTTTGTTTAGTTCAATTACTTTTTTATAGCTGCACATTTTCCCCATTATTAATACTTAAATTTTTCTTCATTGATCTGTAAAATATTTGATGAACTCAGGCAGAATGGACACAGAATGGTTCGATTACGACTACCATAACTACCATGAGTACAGATTTGAAGGTGGTGAGTTTGAGATTCTATGAATTAAATGTTCACTGACAGCTGCTCAAATAACCAAGTCTGTTTAGTTCAGTAACTTTATTTATAGCTGCATATTTTTATCATTATTAATACTTATACATTTTCCTTCATCCCTTCGAAAATATCTGATGAACTCAGGTGAAAACGACACAGAATGGCTCCCAGAAGACTTTGAGATCAGAGTTGAAGATGGTGAGTTTCTGCTGAGAGTCTTTGAGTTAACTGTTCACTGTCAGCTGCTCAGATGAACTAACATGTTTAGTCTAGTGGATTTTATTGATAGTTGCATATTTACATTCTAAATGTTCCTTCATTCATCTGTAAAATATCTGATGAACTCAAGCTGTCTCACTGCAGCTGATTTGAATATTGTTGCACCAAACACAGTGATGACCTGCAACTAGCTCTGGAATAAAAATACACTCAGTGATTTTAGTGAAAAGTCATCATAAGGATTTGTTTTGTGTCTCTACAATCCAACACAAGCTATGTTGCTTTGAGTTTTTTTCCGGTTTCATGGCTCCACTAATGTTGAAAGTTAAAGTCACCTGAAATGTTCCTGCTTAACTGTCTGAAAGAAAGATTTAAGTTTTTTCATATTTTTCTTCTTGTATATTTAATTGTACATTTAATCAATGCTACTTTTGGTTTCCACATGAATGGACCCTCAGGTCTCACATGGACCTGGAGGTCAGCTGTGAGACTCCCAGATAAATCTGCCACCTGTAGTTTATGAGCTGCCTTTTAATTCTGGCCATCTCCTACAAACAGCCTAAGTGTTTAATATAATTGCACTGTGCTGTTCAAACAGCCACAGGTGTGCCGCTGTATGTTCGTCTGACTCTGGTCGTCATCTTCATCGTATCATCAGCAGCTGTGCTGATATTCTGCAGGAGGAGGGCCAGTAAAGCTGAAGGTGAGGCCACAGAAACACAAAACATTTCTCACCAAACAAATTGTTTTCCCTGAATGAAATGAGCTTTATGTGTTTTTAACAGTGGATCTAATCTTCTCGACTGGATGTTTTTCAGATCCTCCTGTGGAAGCTGATTATGTTAATGTCACTGAGGTGAGACGGAGTAAATTTGGGACATTGAGCATCATGAGTGTTTGTGAAACCAGCTGATATTAATACAAACCAAACCCCTCTTCTCCTCCTGCAGGCCAACCCAGTGTACGAGGAGCTCAGAGAGGACAGACGGAGCAGATCTCCTCCTGTTGGAATATCTGCAGGTCAAAATTTAACCTGCAGCCAGTTCGCTGAAGACAGTGTGTAAAAACTGATGAAGGCACCACGAGGGGTCTGAAGCCCCGTCAGTTTCATTTGATCATATCTCAATCATATATGTTGTTGTTTTGAGGAGCAAGTCCTGAAAGTTTCAGTGTGAGAGAGGGAGGAAAGGTGATGCACATATTCAGCTCAATATTAAATCATAGATTTGGAGATAAAACCCTGTCAACAGTTTACATGAAGCATCACACATCTGCTGAAACGATGCTTATGTAACAAAACAGGCCAGTTTTATTTTTGTTTTTACATGAGAAGAGACTTAATAAATCCCTCAGTGGGAAAATTCACGTGTTAAAACAGCTTAAGAGTCACAGATGGAGGGAAAAGAAGAACAGTGACTGAGTTATAGATGAGAACAGAATACTGTTCTGAAGTGAAAAATAAGACTATACACAATATTTTTACAGTGTGATTTCAATACTGTAAGACCAAACAGCACTTTTAAAACCTACATGTTCACCTGTTTTTCCAGCAACGAAGACAAAGTTAACATATAGGTTTAAAAAGTATTTTTTAAATATATATATTTAAATATATTGTTTACCCTGTGAATTGTTTAGCTGAGAAAAAAAATATGTTGATGTTGAAAGGTTAATCCTCTTGTGAAAAAACAGAATAAAAATAGGTTTTCCAACAGAAGGAAACATTAAATCACCAGCCTGTGTGTTCATCCCGTTTTTTTCTACTGGAGCACAAAAAACAACTAAAACAGAAACCAAGTAGATTTTTATTGGAAACAGGTTAAACTGGCAGAATTTCCACTTGTTTTGAGCAGAATGAGCAGAATGTTAGTTTTAAACATCAAAAAATGTATTAAAATCATTAACAGAAGAAACAACAATGTTGATGTTACATCAATTACTTCCATGTGATGTGTTGCAGAGATGTCTACTGAAGTTAGCATGCTGAACAGTCTCGTCTCATATAAAACTCACCAACACAGTCCTGGTTCTTCTTTACACAATCAGCTCTAATGAGGTCAAAATAAATCCTCAATTCACAGAGTAAAACGTGTAAATAATCCGGCTCTACAAGCCATTTTCACCCACTGCTGATGTCCAACTCTCTCCAGCTCCATCACCACTTCACCCGTCTCCTGTCCTCGTCTGCGGGCGTCTTCTCGTCCTCAGAGTTCCAGTCCTGGTCAGAGCTGCTGTTCATCACCTCTGTATTCAAACTGACCTGTGTCAGTCACAGAGGCTGTGTTCAGTCCCAGTCTGGAGTCCAATCATGTGAAGACTTTAGACTTCAGTCACTGAGCTCCACAGCTACCTGAGGTACTTGCTAACTGCAGCTAGTTGCTACAGTAAAGAGAAGCAAGTCCAGTATAATAAGCAGCAGTAAGAGGTTTTGCTGCCCCCTGTAGTTTATGAGCTGCTTTTAATTCTGGCCATCTCCTACAAACAGCCTTTAAAATAAAAAGACACTCAATAGTGAACAAATATGTTAATGAAGACAGATTTTCTAGAAGTGTAGACAAACTGAAGTCATTCTTTGTATTCATGTACAAATGTATGACATGTAGTGTCTCTTTAAGTTCCGACCAAGCCTCACATTTGACTCTGTAGAGGAAAAAGAGTCTAATAAAGAGGGAGGAGAGTTGAGTGTGTGTGGTTTGGAGGACTGACTCGTCATAAACAAGTTCCTGGTTTACCAGAGAAGAAGAAGAGAGACGGTCTGAAACCACCAGAGCCTCAAACATGAAAGTCCATCAGATGTTGATCTGCATCTTCATCCTCTGTGAGTACACTCTGTTTATATATTTCATCATCTTCTGTGTTTATTGTCTTATTTTTCTTTAGTTTCTGTAGTTTGTCCGTTAGTTTTGTTGAACAGTTGAACAGCGGGCAGTTTTGTCAATTCTCATATCAGCCAGTATTTCTGTCTGTCTGCCACCTAATTTGTCGGTTCCTGTGATTAAACATGATTTTCAGAGTCTGTATGAGTCACTTTAAAAGGTAATAATTTACAAAAATCACCTTCCTGAAATCTAAAGACAAGCTCGTTTTTATTTAGCCCGACGATCTGCATTCAACGTTTGTTCATCGGTACTTGTTTTATTCGTTACTTTTTGTTGTATTTGTGTGACTGTTATAGACGTACGGTTGTTTTTTGCTTCAGCCTGCCTGCTGACACTGACTAAGCTTTATAACACAGGAAACCTAATTTCTTTATCAGAAAGAAACAGAAGTGACAACTTCGAAATAGAGAAGTCGATGCTTCTTGCTCTTGTTATCTGGCAGTTTGTTAAATCACTGTGGTTCCAACCTCAGAGCTGAGGAACAATTGTTATCTTTCATTATTCTATGTTGATCAAATCTCTAGCAGAAGAGCTGCAGCAGTGAACTGTTGTTAGCAGCCTGAGAGAAAAACTACGAACAACACACCCAAAATAATTAACAATTAAAATGTTTACATAAGAAATGGGAATTCCTCTTTTCAGCTTTTCAGGATCTTTAATTTCATCTCGAGTCTTTTTCTGCAGAAGGTTTGTTCCATTGTTCACAAATTCAAGTGGTTACATAAAACATATGTAAAGCTGCATAGATTATACAAATTTGGATCAATTAACATGATCATTTATTAGTAACAGAGATCTGATTGTATCAATGAAAAACAGCAACAAAAGAAAAAGACGCAGCTGAGCAGGTTTTATGTTGACTTGAAGACAACAAGTCTTAAATGGCACATTTACAGATTTTGTGATTGGTGTGAAAAGTAAAACATGAACTGCTCTCAGTAACAACTTCTGTGTCTCTGATACTGATTATTTAATAAAATCAATCAGCTGACCTGAACACAAAGTCAGACTGAATGACTGAAGATTCAGTCTGATTATCAGACAGTCTGGTCCAATCTGAATGAACGATTCTTCACACTGAAGCAGAAGTCTGAAGTTTAGATGTGTTTAGCTGAATCTGTCAAATACTTTTTACAATTAGCACAGTTGTTCTTCTGTCTCTGTCAATAATAAACATGAATTACAGTTAAAGTGAATGAAATGGTAGTAAATGACATTTCATAATGCTCTGAATCTGCTGACAGTGTTTGAACTGAGCAGCTCCCAGTTTGACTCTGTGGATCTGTTAATTATCATCAAACTTAAGTATGTTACAGGAACATAGTAACTATTGACTGTTCATCTTTTCAACAGCTCTGCAGGATGGAAACACTGGACTCATCAATGCACAAACTGTTATCACAGAAAAGGAAGGAGGAAACATCACACAGGGCTATTACTTCCCCTTCCCTGGAAGCAGGAAGATCTTCTGTAAGGAAGGATGTGAAGAAAAAGACATTCTTGTTGAAACAACTGGTGACAGAGCTCAGAGAGGCAGATACAGCATCGAATATAAACAAACAGGTCTATTTTCTTCAGTTCTGTATGTGAGCATCACAAACCTGATCAAGTCTGATTCAGGGCGCTACACATGTAGAATGGACGGAGGTTATCTCTCAAACAAGGAGTTTGAGGTCAGAGTTGAAGATGGTGAGTTTGAGAGTCTATGAATTAAATGTTAACTGACAGATGCTGAAAGTACCAAGTTTGTTTAGTTTAATAACTTTATAGCTGCAAATTTTCCTTCATTCATCTGTAAAATATCTGATGATCTCAAAAGGAATAGACACAGAGTTGCTCCCATACGACAAATATGAGATCGGATTTGAAGGTGGTGAGTTTCTGCTGAGACTCTTTGGATCAACTGTTCGCTGCTGCTGCTGATTCGAACAAACCAAAATGTTTAATGTATTTCTTTTTTATTTAGAGCTGCAAATTTTCTTATTCAATCTCCTTCATTCATCGGTAAAATGCCTCATGAACTCAAACTGTCTCACTGCAGTTAAATGTTGTTGCTCCAGAAACATTCATCTCCAGTATTTAGTTGTATGATAAAAACACATAGACGGTTTGCAGAGAATAAATGATTAACATAAGATGTTTTATTGTGACTTTCAGTTTTCACAGCTCTGATCACGGAACCAAACCGCCCCCTCACTACTCATCCACCATCAGTCCCGTCAACATCCACACCGACAACAACACGGAGTTCAAACGTTGTTCCAGGAAGCTCCACACCTTCATCAGCCTCCACTGACACCAGCAGCCAGTCTGGACCACGACAAAGAACTGCAGGTCCAGGTACATTTACATGATTCAACAAGAGTTTGTGTTTGTTAGTGTAAATACATGCACACTCTGCAAATATCTGAATGTGTAGTCGTCTCTGTGTGGAACATGATGATTAACCTTTTTTGTTAGAAAGTGTTGATTTATGACATCATTTTACAGCTGATGTCACTATTAAGAAATGATAAGTTGTTCTCTTAAACAAGGAGTTTGAGGTCAGAGTTGAAGATGGTGAGTTTGAGAGTCTATGAATTAAATGTTAACTGAAGCTGCTCAGATAACCAAGTCTGTTTAGTCTAATAGTTTTATTTATAGCTGCATATTTTTGTCATTGTTAACACTTATAAATGTTCCTTAATTCATCTGTAAAATATCTGATGAACTCAAACTGTCTCACTGCAATTGACTTGAATATTGTTGCACCAAACACAGTGATGACCTGCAATCAGCTCTGGAATAAAAACACACACAGTGATTCTACCAGTCAATCTTCGTCCCTACCCTCACCTATGGTCATGACCGAAAGAATAAGACTGCTAGTACAAGCGGCCGAAATGGGTTTTCAGGTCTCACATGGACCTGCAGTTCAGCTGTGAGACTCCCAGATGAATCTGATAATGAACCAAAGTGATTAATATAATTGTACTGTGCTGCTCAAACAGCCACAGGTGTGCAGCTGTATGTTCGTCTGACTCTGGTCGTCATCTTCATCGTATCAGCAGCAGCTGTGCTGATATTCTGCAGGAGGAGGGCCAGTAAAGCTGAAGGTGAGGCCACAGAAACACAAAACATTTCTCACAAAACTAATTATTTTCTCTGAATGAAATGAGCTGTATGTGTTTTTAACAGTGGATCCAATCTTCTCAACTGGATGTTTTTCAGATCCTCCTGTGGAAGCTGAGTATGTTAATGTCACTGAGGTGAGACGGAGTGAATTTGGGACATTGAGCATCATGAGCGTTTGTGAAACCAGCTGATATTAATACAAACCAAACCCCTCTTCTCCTCCTGCAGGCCAACCCAGTGTACAAGGAGCTCAGAGAGGACAGATGGAGCAGATCTCCTCCTGTTGGAATATCTGCAGGTCACAATTTGTCCTGCAGCCAGTTCGCTGAAGACAGTGTGTAAAAACTGACGTAGGTGGACTCGGAGCCACGAGCCCGTCAGGTTCTTCTCCATCATATCTCAACCTGTAAGTTTCTGTTGGTTTGAGGAGGAAGTCCTGAATGTTTAGTGTGAAAGAGGAAGGAAAAGCTGATGCACATATTTTATCGACTTGCTTTTATGTGAAGTTGCTGTTTTTTAACTGATTTGTATTTTAGTCTATTTACCTGTTCTAAATTCCTCTGATGTAATGTTGCCTGCATATCGTCCTTTACCAACTTTTTTCTATTCTATGTAAACAAAGCAATTATGCCACAATAAACTAACAAAATGTCAAGAAGAGTAATCTTTTTACCTCCATTTTCTTGACTAAACAGAAAAATGTCCTACCGTACAGCTTCTGAATTCTAGCTTTTATCATTGACAGCACTAAGAGGAGCTTAATCTCCTCATCAACTCATCCTCAAACACACTTCATTTAAACTGGACATGAACAATATAAAACTCACCAACACAGTCCTGATTCTTCTTAACGCAATCACCTTTGATGAGGTCAAAATAAATCATCAATTGACTGAGAAAGACGTGAAAATAATTCAGCTCCTGAAGCCAGTCACTGAGCTCCACGGCTACCTGAGGTACTTGCTAACTGCAGCTAGTTGCTACAGTAAAGAGAAGCAAGTCCAGTATAATGAGCAGCAGTAGGAGGTTTTGCTGCCCCCTGTAGTTTATGAGCTGCCTTTTAATTCTGGCCATCTCCTACAAACAGCCTTTAAGAAAAAAAGACATTCAATAATGAATATGATGATGAAGACAGATTTTCTACAAGTGTAGACATACTGTCGTCATTCTTTGTATTCATGTACAAATAAATGAGATGTAGTGTGACTTTAAGTTGCGATCAAGTCTTACATTTGACTCTGTAGCAGAAAAAAAGTCTAATAAAGAAGGAGGAGAGTTGAGTGTGTGTGGTTTGGAGGACGGACTCATCATGAACAAGTTCCTGGTTTACCAGAGAAGAAGAAGAAGAGAGACGGTCTGAAACCACCAGAGCCTCAAACATGAAAGTACATCAGATGTTGATCTGCATCTTCATCCTCTGTGAGTACACTCTGTTTATATATTTCATCATCTTCTGTGTTTATTGTGTCATTTTTCTTTAGTTTCTGTAGTTTGTCCGTTGGTTTTGTTGAACAGTTGAACAGCGGACTCTGTTTTGTCACTTCTCCTACAGGCCAGTATTTCCGTCTGTCTCTGTCTCATTTTTTTGTTTCAGTGGTTGAACATGATGTTCAGTTATTAGTTACGAGTCACTTTAAAATGAAGTTCTTTACAAATAGTTATCTCATCACAATCTAACAACAGACAATCAATTGTTCGTCGGTACTTGTTTCATCGTTGCTTTTTGTCTTATTTGTGTGACTGTTACAGAAGTACGGTTATTTTTTTCTTCAGCCTGCCCGCTGACACTGATCAAGTTTTATAACACAGGAAACTACCTCATTTCTTTAGCTGAAAGAAACCGAAGTGACGTCTTAGAGAAATAGAGAAGTCGATGCTTCTTGCTCTTGTTAACTTGCAGTTTCCCAGGCCTGATCAATTGTTCACAAATTCAAGCGGTTACGTAAAACATGTGTAAAGCTGCATAGATTATACAAATTTGGATCAATTAAAATGATCAGTTATTAGTAACAGCGATCTGAATGTATCAATGAAAAACAGCAACAAAAGAAAAAGACGCAGCTGAGCAGGTTTATGTTGACTTGAAGACAACAAGTCTTAAATGGCACATTTACACTTTTTGTGATTGGTGTGAAAAGTAAAACATGAACTGCTCTCAGTAACAACTTCTGTGTCTCTGATACTGATTATTTAATAAAATCAATCAGCTGACCTGAACACAAAGTCAGACTGAGTGACTGAAGATTCAGTCTGATTATCAGACAGTCTGGTCGAATCTGAATGAACGATTCTTCACACTGAAGCTGAAGTCTGAAGTTTAGATGTGTTTAGCTGAATCTGTCAAATACTTTTTACAATTAGCACAGCTGTTCTTCTGTCTCTGTCAATAATAAACATGAATTACAGTTAAAGTGAATGAAATGGTAGTAAATGACATTTCATAATGCTCTGAATCTGCTGACAGTGTTTGAACTGAGCAGCTCCCAGTTTGACTCTGTGGATCTGTTAATTATCATCAAACTTAAGTATGTTACAGGAACATAGTAACTATTGACTGTTCATCTTTTCAACAGCTCTGCAGGATGGAAACACTGGACTCATCAATGCACAAACTATTATCACAGGAATGGAAGGAGGAAACATCACACAGGGCTTTTCCTTCTCTTTCTCTGGAAGCAGGAAGATCTTCTGTAAGGAAGAATGTGAAGAAAAAGACATTCTTGTTGAAACAACTGGTGACAGAGCTCAGAGAGGCAGATACAGCATTGAATATAAATATATAGGTGGATTATTTTCAGTTCTGTTTGTGAGCATCACAAACCTGACCAAGTCTGACTCGGGGAGCTACACATGTAGACTGGACAGAGGTTATTTCTCAAACAAGGAGTTTGAGATCAGAGTTGAAGATGGTGAGTTTCTGCTGAGAGTCTTTGAATCAACTGTTCAGTCAGCTGCTGCTTATTCAAATATTCAAATAAACCAACATGTTCATTCTATTAAACCAAATAAACCAACATGTTCATTCTATTTTTTTATTTTTATTTAGAGCTGCAAATTTTCTGATTAAATCTCTATCATCATCTTAAACTGTCTCACTGCAGTTGACTTGAATATTGTTGCACCAAACACAGTGATGACCTGCAATTAGCTCTGGAATAAAAACACACTCAGTGATTTTAGTGAAAAGTCATCGTCAGGATTGTTTTGTGTCTTTATAATTCAACGCAATCCTCGTTGTTTTTTTGTTTTACAGCTCCATTCACACCGACACCATCAGCAGCAGGTAAAAGTTTAATATTTAGTCAATGTTACTTTTGGTTTCCACATGAATGGACCCTCAGGTCTCACATGGACCTGGAGGTCAGCTGTGAGACTCCCAGATAAATCTGATAACCTGTAGTTTATGAGCTGCCTTTTAATTCTGGCCATCTCCTACAAACAGCCTTTAAGAAAAAAAGACATTCAATAATGAATATGATGATGAAGACAGATTTTCTACAAGTGTAGACATACTGTCGTCATTCTTTTTACAGCTCCATTCACACCGACACCATCAGCTGCAGGTAAAAGTTTAATATTTAGTCAATGTTACTTTTGGTTTCCACATGAATGGACCCTCAGGTCTCACATGGACCTGGAGGTCAGCTGTGAGACTCCCAGATAAATCTGCCACCTGTAGTTTATGAGCTGCCTTTTAATTCTGGCCATCTCCTACAAACAGCCTAAGTGTTTAATATAATTGCACTGTGCTGCTCAAACAGCCACAGGTGTGCCGCTGTATGTTCGTCTGACTCTGGTCGTCATCTTCATCGTATCATCAGCAGCTGTGCTGATATTCTGCAGGAGGAGGGCCAGTAAAGCTGAAGGTGAGGCCACAGAAACACAAAACATTTCTCACAAAACAAATTATTTTCCCTGAATGAAATGAGCTGTATGTGTTTTTAACAGTGGATCTAATCTTCTCAACTGGATGTTTTTCAGATCCTCCTGTGGAAGCTGAGCTTGTTGATGTCACTGAGGTGAGACGGAGTAAATTTGGGACATTGAGCATCATGAGTGTTTGTGAAACCAGCTGATATTAATACAAACCAAACCCCTCTTCTCCTCCTGCAGGCCAACCCAGTGCACAAGGAGCTCAGAGAGGACAGATGGAGCAGATATCCTCCTGTTGGAATATTTACAATTTACAATTTACCTTGGAGCCAGTTGTAAAAACTGTGGTAGGTGGACACGAGCTCTTCAGGTTCTTCTTGATCATATCTCAACCTGTAAGCTTCTGTGGTTTTGAGGAGGAAGTTCTGAATCGTGGGCGGCGGGTAATGGAGGCTAGGGAAGGCTGAGCCTTCCCAAATGTTATGCTGGAAAATTGTGAAAATCATGTATAATAATATGCACATAATGTGTGCATATTATTATACATGATTTCCTATTATGAACGGGCCGCAGCTGCAGCACAACCTCAGTGTGTGTGAGGTTGTCGCTGCAGCCGTCACAATGTTGACAAATATGAGAACGTGTTGCCATGGTGACAGTCAAAAAGAGCCAGTCAACACCCGCTGTCGCTTTGGCGCGTGATTTTTGAAATCCAACGTGGATATCCGATCCTTTTTTAAACAGGAGGAAAAACCGAATGAAAATATTTCAAAAGCGGCCAGCCACACCGACCGGAATCCGGAATTTTTTATTATTACCGTTTATTTGTTTCAATCACTGAACAGACCAGGCGGCAATTTGGTACAGGTGTTTAATTCCTTCCTCTCAAAAATCCGGGATTAATTCGCCAGCTTCTCGGTGAATTCTCTGGCATCCTTCTGCAAGTGAAGTTGTTGCAGCGGAGGAAACGATTCAGCCAACCAGCACTCGCTGCAAACAATCATCTCTGCTGTCACTCACGGTGGCGCACATTTGTTTCTCCATCGCCCTGATCATTTTGCGGGACACTCTCTGGTGGCGTGCCCGTTTGCTGATAACTCATCCCCGCATGTTTATCTCAGGCTCCTTGCTAACCTTCTTCCTCCCTCCAGCAGGCAGCCCGGCCCTGCTGCTGTCCTCCTCAGACAGACGCTGAAGCTCGTTTGATTTTTTCAACAACCTTTCACTCTATGGAAGAGAAACGTCTAGCGGCTGCTTCTCCCGAGTTTTCCTCTGCATATTTTACGACAGAAAGTTTGAATTTCAAGTCGAACTTTTTTTTTTTTTTTTTGCTGCACCGGAGCCATGGCGACCATCAGTGTGATACTGACTGACAGAAAGCAGCACAATACGTGAAAAAGGCGAAGAAGAAAAACGTGCAGAGTCAGTGGTTGCGTGTCCTTCCTTTATTTAAAAAAAATATATAAATTAGACCCGACATTTATTTGGAACCGGCGGTTATGTATCAGAATATAAAAAGTAATAAATAAATAAATAAAGTAGAACAAAATAAAATAATTATTGATTATTGATCGGCCCACCGGGGGCCGATCAATAATCAATAATAATCAATAATGTGTGTGTGTGTGTGTGTGTGTGTGTGTGTGTGTGTGTGTGTGTGTGTGCGTGTGCCGTGCAGTGCGCACGAGCATGCGCTTGTGTTTAGGGGCACAAAAAAAAATATTTGCACCGCGGCCCATCACCATGATGTTACGCTACTGACTGAGACTATTGCATATAGTTAATTATATATTTAATGATCAGCAGTTTCATCCTTGCGCTGTGTGATCAGGCAGCCTTCCCAAACCTCAGGCCCACCCGCCGCTTATGTTCTGAATGTTTAATGTGAAAGAGGAAGGAAAAGCTGATGCACTGTGGCTACGTTCACACTGCAGTTACAAGTGACTTGAATCCGATTTTTTCGCTCATATGTTACCAGTGGCGTGCACAGACTTTTTGAAGGGCAGGGGCAGAAGAAGGGCACTTTAGTGCGCGTTTTGGCTCCCAAGAGGGCACTTTATCATGTTTTAACCAGCCAAGGGGGCAGTTTAGTGTGTTTTGCCAACCAAGAGGGCATTTTGGCACGCTTTTTTGGCTCCCAAGAGGGCACTTTTAGCACACGTTTTGGCTCCCAGGAGGGCACTTTAGCCCGCGTTTTTCAACAACTGGGCCACGAGGGGAGGCGACTGCCCCCCCTGCCCCCCCCCTTGTGCACATCACTGTATGTGACCCATATCTGATTTGCTTTTGACAGTGTGAACAGCACAAGTCGCATTGAATCCGACATTTTCTAATCAGACTCATGCCACATTTAAATGTGGTACTGAATCGGATACGTATCGGATTTTTTTTGAATGCGACCGCAATCTGAACAGCCAGGTCGCATTTAATGCGACTTTGACGTCATTCTGACCCGCGCTGCACTGTTTTGTAAATTAATGACAAATAAAGTTGATTGGAAAAAAAAAGTGTGCCACAGGCGGGAGCCACGACCATAATCAAAACAAACATGGAGGACAGCAGTGAAGCAGGCGGCCAGCGGAGGGACAGTGAGGTTTTAGACCTCATAAGTATTTGGGGGGACGCTTCTGTGCACACACTGTTTTTAGCATTAAGCCACACAGTCCCACGTTACCGGTTGCCGTTGCCATGTTCGCTTCCGTAAACACCGCTGCGGCGTGATGTCATCAATGATCAACTGCGCATGCGGGTCACTTCAGGAGCGTGAGCTGTTCACACAGCAATCCGTAGACAGGCCGCATTAAAAGAGGTAATGTGAACAGCCAGACAAAAAATCGGAATTGTGCATTAAGACTTGCGGTGTGAACGTAGCAATATTGTTTTTACGACTTGCTTTTATGTGACGTCACTGTTTTTTTAAAACTGATTTGTCATCAATCAGTCTTTTTAATCTGTTTACTGAGCTTTATTCTATTTATCTGTTTTAAAGTCCTCTGATGTAATGTTGCCTTCTTCTTGATTGATTTTATTCCATATTTCTATCTCCATTTTTTGTTTCTTTCTTTTTTGTGAGGTTGCTGGTTTAAATACTTTTTATTCCTGTTAATGTCGTTTTGGTGTTTTTACATTTTCTGTTCTGCCTTCTTGTTTTTACTTCACTGTAGACGAGGCTTCCTTGTGTTTGGCTTGATGCTTGAGTGTTTATTCTGTGATAATGTCTTCCTGAGTTCATTCTCATTCTCAACTCAATATTAAATCATAGATTTGCAGATACAGCACTGTACAGAATTGATGATTATGTGACAAAACAAGCCAGTTTTATTTTGTTTTCATCAAATGATTTTACAGTGTGTCCTCCTTTTCCAGCAGGGGAGACAAAGTAAATATATAAGTGTAAAAAGTATTTTTAAATATCAGCCTATTTACCGTGTGAATTGTATAGACAAAAATATGTTGATGTTGAAAAGTTCATTCTCTTGTAAAAACACAGAATTAAAAAAAGTTTTTCCAACAGACGGAAACATAAAAACATCAGTCTGTTTTTAATTCCACGGAAACACAAAACTAACCACAACAGAACTTTTACATCTATTTTAATCTGTTTCGAACCAAAGTTTCTCTCCCATGATGATGA
The DNA here is from genome assembly GCA_963678695.2 of Diplodus puntazzo. Taxonomy (NCBI): domain Eukaryota; kingdom Metazoa; phylum Chordata; class Actinopteri; order Spariformes; family Sparidae; genus Diplodus; species Diplodus puntazzo. Next base: position 31,147,816 of record OZ023165.1, read on the forward strand.
TCTGCTGTTCAGTGGAACCACCAGCCATTTGTTCCCAGGCCTTCACTGAGCCCGACTGTCAGGTGAGGTGTGTTGATGCCATCACTTGCTTTTTTTGTCCTAAATCTAATACCTGTGTACTTTATTAATATTGTCATGTACATTAGAATCATTTTTTTCATGTGCATCGCAGTTTCTGTAAGCTGCTGCTGCAGCGTTCTGCGAAAATCACAATGGAAACTGTGCGAAGTGACGACGCCACATCCGGTGGTGGTGCGTAAATAAATAAGGATTTTGGGATGCGGACGATTCAAGGACGTTTTATTACTGGACACAGTCCCGTCAGTACCTGTGAAGGTTGCTTAGTGGTGTTTTGAAGCTAAAAAGGCTCGACCGAGTGACTTGAAGGAGGATAACATATTAAACCATGCGGATCTTTAAGAGTCGTTTACAGCCGTTTGTACTTAATTACACGACCGTTGACTCTGAGCTGAGACCAGGAGAATCTTTCTTTTTTTCCGTCTGTAAAAATATTTATATTCACACAAAAACGAGTGATAAAAATTTCTCTTTCAGCAGAATTTTGTTTTCATGTGAGTGATTTATTTTTTTTTAATCTGGAAAAAGACATTTCTAAAAATTCTAAACTTTTATTTGTACTGTCAATAAAAAATGCACTTATTTTACTCATAATAAAGAAAGGAAAAAGATTTATTTGGTTTTACACATGAATTTTGTTTTTCACAGGAGAAAATAGTTTCTGATGTTTTCACAGGAGGAACCTAAAAGATTATCGTAGCATTCCCACCAGAACAGGACATTTTTCTGGACATTGTTCTGTCACTCTGTCTCACACATGGAAAACAAAATTACCTAACCACTTTTTGAAAAAAACAAAAACAAAACACTCTGTTCCACGCACAAAAAAAAGTCAAAACTTTTTAAATTTTTTCTAAAAAAATTTTTTTAATTTTCTTTTTAAAAAATTCTCTTATTTTAAAATTTTACAGAAGCCCTTTTTTTTCTGGAGATTAATTTTCAAAGTCTTATTTAAATTGTTGTTCTCTCCTTAGTTTATGACTTCAGAACTGATGGACAAAATTTTTCCTGGATAATCTGTGAAAACATCTAAAAAAAAAATTAAAAAAATTCAGAAACATTTTTTTCTGCGTGAAACTGACTGAAAACAAAACATCTCTTACAGCAGAATAGTTGTTGTCACATGAGTCTTCTTTTATTTAAATCTTTTTTCTCCTGTAATTTACGTGTCTACCTGGAAAAAAAGATGGACTTCGTTCAGTCATGAAAAAAAAAAAAAAAAAATTTCAGCAGGTTTTTTTCTTCACGTGTGAAACTGAAATAAATGTTTTATTTGTTTTTCTGGTGATTCGTTTTCTTATTTGATCAAAATCTGATTTAAATTGTTTTCTCACCTTTTGTTTAAGACTTTACTGAACTGACATAACACATATCAATAAAACATGTTTTTTTAATTCAATTTCAAAATCTTTTTCAATTTTCTTCTGTGAATACAAACAAATTACTTGGTTTACTTCTGAAAAACATTTTCTCATCAACATCATTATTCTTTGTTTTAAACATAAAAATATTTCTGATGTTTTTTCACATAAGGAACTTCAAAGATTTTCCTGCCCAAACATTATTTCCAACCAGTTTTAAAGTCATAAACACAGAAAACTATTCAAATCAGACAGAAAGTGGTTGACCAGATCAGTTCTCATTGGTTTGAACAGTTTGAACATCTTTACATCTGGTTTCTATTTCTTCTATATAGATCTACGACTATTCTGAATACAGCTGGAGAAACACTTCCTCTTCTGTTGTATCTGTTATATCAGATTCGATGCTTCACAGCAGGCGGAACAGAAGTTTTATTCTGACTGAGTGCTTATTCTGCATTTTATGAAATAATAGTGGTGAATCTGGTCACTGTGGAACAATTCTGTACTCATAACATAAAGACATAAACATCATCTGATTGAAGTGAAAGAATGAAGAAGGTCAGAAGTTGTAATTTACATATTTTTAATGAAAATAAACTCAACATGAATTGAACGTTGGCAGTTTAAACAGTTTACGGTCTTTTACAAAATATTGTTATAAATACTTTCCGCCTCTGCTCCAGTTGTGTCCTGCAGCGTCACCAACAACACTGTAAACAGCAGCTGTCCACAGTGGAGTTAATACAAGACACTGCTGATGAACTCTCTACAAAAATATGACCCACTCTCGTCACGAGTTGACGTCCTGAAACCTCTGATTTCATCATCGGCATCACGACACGAGCTGCGAACAAAGTGGCATCGACGGCTGAGCCCGAAACATAAATAATATTTCCACACGTTAACTTCTCGTGAAGCCTCGACGGCAACGCTGCCAAAAAGAAACTGCTGCGTGGCTCGTCCATGTTGTCCGTTAAGAAAGAGACAAAAACACAATACAAAAACCTAAAATTAACTTAACTAGAAATATAACTTAAAATGTAAAAACCATAATTATAAATGGAAGACAAACACTGGTAAATATTTCCCTTTTACGGCCGTACAGTGCTGAAATTAAACGATACAAAACAATGAACTGAAAAACAACACGTGAGGTTTAAATAACGGAGTGTCGGGTGAAAGTAAATGCTGTGGCACATTACAGGTAAACACACCAATGTGGAGGAAGAGGAGGAAGGTGACGGAATAAAAGCTGCATAGAATCAATATCTGAAATCTCTAATGTAGAGAAGACGACTTTGGAAGATCGTGTGTCGTTCCTACTCTCGAGCAGAGTCGTGTATTCATCACGTCGTCTGGTGTTGTGCTTCTTTAACGTTGATCGTATTTCATCAGCTTCAACACAGGAAGCATTGCTGCTTATTTAAATTATCGTTGCCAAAATAATCTCTCAAGATTTCACAAGTATAAGAAGTTAAATATACGACTCTGCTCTGAAGTTTCTCAGTGCAAATTGTGAAGCGAGAGTTCTTCTTCACGTGTTTCGTCAGAGCAGGAGAGAGACAAACGAAACAGAAGCTTTAAAAAGGAACAAGTGCTTTAGAAAGTTTTAGCTCCGTAAATACATTGTGTACATTTTATATTCAGTGGATGTGCTGCAGGTTTCTGAATGTGTCTCATCTGGTTTTATTTACCAGCACAATAAAAATATGAACCGACTCTTGTGGCTTGTTTTAATGTGTCAACACAGAAAACTATTAAAATCACACAGAAAGAAATGGACACATGGAAAACTAAATTATTTTTGTCTCTTAAAAAAAGAACATTTTTTTTCCCCCAGACTCATTTTTCGGGGGTGAAACTGAGTCATTTCTTTATTCAGAAGAAATCTTTTTTTTTTTCAAAAATTCTTCTACAAAAAGTAATTTTTAATATTTTTTTTTCTACTGGGAATAAAAAAATAACTTTGTTTACTCATGAAAATAAAAAAAAAAATCTCCTCAAATTAATTTTGAATTAAATGACATTTTTCCCAGGAGAAAACTGTTTCTGATGTTTTCATGGTAGGAACTTATCCTGCCAAAACCTTTTACAACAACTATTTAAATGAGATCAGAAAGTGGACCACCAGAAAAAAGAGGAGATGTTTCTGTCACTTGTGCCGTGTTCTGATATTCATACTTCCCGTACTTGCTATACTTAGTTTGAGTACTTAGGGAGTTCCGATATCGATCGCGGCGAAAAGAAGTGTACCTAAAGGACCCGGATGTTGCCCTCATAACGGCAAAAACATTGAGCGTGCAACGATGTACACTTTACGCATTCAACGGCCGCCATCTTGGCTACGTAGCGGAAGAAGCGGAGTCAGGCAGAGGCGCTCAGCTCAGATTTTTAATTTTTTTTTAAATAGCTACCGAGACGACAGCGCCTGCAGTGGAGCCATATTGCAGGATTGTAGGATTGTAATTGTTAAAAAGTAAAGTCGTAGATGTCTTTACTCGTTTGGCGGGTGACGAGCCGCGGCGGCTGTCGAGATCATAATTTCCGGTAAGGGCACCACGGAGTATTAGATTTGGAACAACACTCACCGGCTGAAATCTGCGTACTTAGTAAGTGCAGATAGTGTACTACGTTTAAGTGTACTCATGGAAGAATGGATATTGGAACACAGCACTGGAAGACAAAATTACTTTTGCCTGTTTTCCAAAAAAAAAAAGAACTAACTTGCCTCTCAGGACGTCCAGCTGTTGTAATAAATCACTGAACTCTATTTCTCTTCTTTATAATTGAGCGCTGTTTTAAAGATTTCAACCTTCAGCAGGAGAAGCTACAGAGAGGATGGAGAAGTCATTGTGAGATCGGTCTTTTCATGGAATTGGTTGATAACTAAAACAATTATTTAAGCTTTAAGACTAAACTCAACTGGATTTGCCAAATTCGGCTCAGCAGGTGTTGATGCAGAGAGAGAACGAGATAAATTCCTGATCAGTTCTGAGTGAAACAACCAACAGAAGACCACATGATTCATTTAGTCTCTGCAGTCGCTCTCCTGCTCCGACATTCGAGTGCAGATGAACCCGAACTCCAAAACACAACAAAGTCCCTTTAACACACGAGGAAAACAACATCAGTGGAAGAACATAGATGTACAAACTCCAGATTTAGAATCATAGTTTTGATCTGAAACATCAGCTGAAATGTTTTTCTTTTTAAATTAAAACATCTGGCGTGAAGATGCTTTGCATCGCCTGCAGGTTCACAACCGCGTCTGAAAACACGACTCTTCATCTGAAGATTATTAGCAATAAATAAATTTCAGTGACGGTCAGTTTTTAAAAGTACAATAACACAATAACACTTCACACATTTAATGTAGAAAAATATTATTACCCTCGTTACTTGGTGTAAAATAAAGATTCAGGATTGTGAAGTGAAAAGGCAAAGTGCAAAAACAACAGAGGCGACAGGGAGCGTTTGTGCAGTCTGTCCTCCAACATGGCCGCCTGTAACCGATGGTTACCGCTTCTGATTTAAAACAAAATATCTGCTTTATTTTTGCGTCAAGCAGATAAAATGTTTTTCCTGCACAGACGTCCTGTCGGAGCCTCTGTCGGGTTAAATATTTGTCCCTTTATGATACAGTGAAAACAGAATAAATAATGTCTGAGTGAAACCGTTTTTCTAAGGTAGTTCATGAACAGGAAGGTGTTTCTGGTAGCTGATGTTCCTTCACAGTTCAGACAGAACGAACATGTACGTAGCTACAGAGGAACATGAATACTGTCTTTGCGTCCACGCTGAGAGGCGTCGGTGTTCGGCACCGGCCCGCTCCAAACATATGACGGTACCGTATGTGAGCTGTGTTGTGAGAATGAGTAAAAATCTGTTCTGCAGCACGAAACGGTTAACTACAGCTGCAGCTAATGATAATTCTTCTTTCCAATTCGCTGATTAATCATTTGGTCTACGAAATATCGGGAAAAAGTCAAGTTACCTCTCACAATTTGTCAAGGCCGAACATATCCTTATTTGTCCGACTAGTGTAACATCATAGAAGACAGTAAACTTTTGCATAAAACACGACTAATTATCAGAAAAGATATAATTAATCACATCAGGCAGGGTATCGTAGTGATTCCCACCTCTCTGTGACATTAACGACGGGCTGCGTCCTGACTTTGGGATGAAGGACGCTGCAGTTCAGGTTTCATATGAAGAAATGTTTTAAACTTGCTTCGTCGTTCTGACGTTTTTCAGTCTTTAAACGCTGGAAATAACGGACACGCTGCTTCTGTGAGACCTCCAGAGTGAAACCAAACCAGCAACACGGAGGGACGACGACATGAGAGGAGAGGTGAGCATAAAGTTGCTGGTTTGAATCTCTGGATCAAAGGACGGACAGACAAGGAACATCTACAGTTCACATGCCCTCGGGCAAGGCACTTAAACATCTAAAGTCCTCCAGTGGAGCTCCTGACAGCAGCACACTGCAGCTCCGTGTGTTACTGTGAAGGAGGTGAAACTGAACTACGATCAGAGCAGTGAAGAAGAAGAGGGAGTGTCGACGCTCTGAGAGGGTTCAGACAGAATCAAGTGCTTCAGTTCAGTTTGGAAACACAGCTTCTCAATTTGAGCACAAACCCAAACCAACTTGCACGATCAGAATCAAGTCTCACGTTTTTTAAACAAACGTGTCGACGAGTTCAGCCGACGCGGCCGCTCAAACTGCAAACATGTCGCATCTAACGATTTCCCTGCAGGTCTGACACCAACGACTGTGACACAATGTGCTTCATCACTGCTGAGTATCTCATGTTGATTCAACATGCGTCAGTCATGTTGGATCTGTGGACACAGCAGAGACAGCCTTTAGGAACAGGTTTACAATTTCTCAAGTCTCGTGTTAAAACAAAAGTCAGGCGTCCGTATGGCCACTGGAACTGGTTTTGCTCGCTGTGATGATTCCTCATGTTCATACTGGCTGTTAAGATGTCTTAAAGGTTTAACATTTATTCTGAAATGTTCTTCTGAAGCCAACAGGAGGCTTCAGCAGTCTGAATCCTACAAATCAAGTGAATATCTTGCAGTGTCAGTCCTTTTTAGTGTATGTTTAATGTAAAATAAGAATATTAGCTTATGTTTCTCGGAGCACCTGACTACTGTTTAAAGACAGATTTGAAAAAAATGGTGAAGCTGTCCTTTAAAACACTTTAAACAAACGAGTGTTGTGGTGAAACCTGAAGGGAAACCTTTTGCAGAGATTTAGAAGCAAGGACTCCAAATTACTTAATAAAAAAAACTCAGCTTTAACTAAAAATGATCGAAAACTGTCAACAAACCTTCAGGAGTGTCCATGATTAAACTCTGTGTGAGGAGCTGGTGACGGAAACCTTTTCAAAACTGACAGCGAAGACAAACGGATGAAAATCAGGAAGAAAAACAACGACGTGATTTTGTGGGGTTGTGATGGATTTGACCTCCAGTGATTCTCGTGGTGCCGCTGAGCCAGGCACCGGCCGAACCATCGATCACAGTGTGCCGTCACTTTGGTGTTGGAAGGAGGAAGAGAAGGCGCCGTCTCTCTCCGCTCCTCGCTGCTGTCGTGCCTCCGTCACAGTGTGAAGAGCTTTGGTGTCTGAGGTGAGGACGAGTCCTCAGCGTGGAGCTGGACGCTGCTGGAGTCTCTGGACGGAGGCGCGTCACCACCGCTATAACTGCTGCTGCTGGACCAGCCGTCTGTAATGTGGCATGACTTTACTCTCGGGGAGGTACAGCGCCATCTCCAGGGCGACGAGGATGGTGAACTCGAAGGATATCAGCTCCCTCCTGCTGATCCTGAAACGCTCCTCCAGCTTCTACAGACACGACAGAAACCAACGTATGAGACAAACACGTCAATGATCTGAGTCCAAGTCATAAAAGTCTTATTATCTGTTTGAATGTTGCTCCTCAGTCCCGTGTTTACATGTTCTCTGCTGGACTGACTCCAAAACTTTTGTTAGATATGAATCATTCACACCAAAACATGTAAACGTGGGCCCAGGTTTAAAAATACAGGAAATTTTATCTTTAAATTGTGTATAACACGCAGTATATACATACTGAGATGACTAATTAAATGTATTCAAAAGTAATTATCTAAGTTGTCAGTTTAAAGTTTTGAGGATTTGCTCGCTTTTTATTTCAAAAAGTAATTTTTTAAAAAAATGTTAAATCTGGGATCAGATTGTCAATAACTTTTGATATTTTACATGAAACAGTGAATCAATTTTGGGATTATTTTTTATTACAGATCAATGTTTTTTTTTCATTTTCCCTGCAGCAGACTGGTTCACCTAGAAGCTGCCATCTTTGTCAAGAGGAGAAACGTATGTCACAGAAAGAACACAGCCGGAAAATAATCCCGTTATGTTATTTATATGGGACATTTTTAATTTTGATTGGGTTATGAAAAGGTTAAATCTTCCCCTCTGTAAATGTTGAGCCAATAACAGCCGCTGTGTCACTGAACCAGTTCGTACAGAATGACAACAACCCTGCTGAGGTTTGATGTTGAGCTGTGTGAGGACAGAAACTGTCCTGCAGGTTGTTTTCCACCTGCTCAGGTAGATCAGCTTCACAAACACCTGAGCAAGAGCAACATGATCGGACGGACAGGCAGAGATAACCACCATGATACTACCGTGTGTGTGTGTGTGTGTGTGTGTGTGTCTTACATCAATGAGGTGTTTGACCTCCTGCTTCTTGAGGTCACTGCTGATCTTAGCCGCCAGGAGGATGCAGGCCGCTGACACCAACTTCCTGTAACATAACGATCAGGGTTAGTGACCCGAAGTCGTTCTGCAGCGTGAACACGTGTGATCACATCAAAAACTGTAGACGGTGAATGAAAGCAGCGCCTCAGTTAGTGCTCTGGTACAGTGATGATTTTCTAAATGTGGAGATGAAACATGTTGAAATATTAACCACAACCAGGGCTGGTTCATATACTGACATTATATCACTATCGCAATATGAGACTAAATATCATCTTTGATTTTGTTTAATCTTTATTCTTCTTTGATGGCAGTTACTGAACACAAACACAAGGGGGAGCCACTCCCACACCTCCACACAGCAGCATGCTGGGAAAGAAAGCTCATTCACCCTGCCTTCCAATAACCATACTACCACACTGCTTAGTACGCCAGAAAAAGATTCAGTACGTCTCATTACGATGTACGTCTGATCACATTTCATGCTTTTCTGGCTACTGTGACCCACAATCCTCTGCAGAGAGGAAGATACGTCACAGTGAGAGAGCACAAACATGTGACAGCTCCCTGACAGATGAAAGTACGTTTAAGTACAAGCATTAGATTGTTTGTACTACGAAATTTCGTGCCGAGGCTGCAAATGATTATCAAGGTTCAAGTCAGCTGTCATGATGAAGGAGTATGTCCAAAATGTATGCATACTGCAAATGCTGCAAAGTAAGTATGTGATCCACAACGTTCCCTTAACATTTATTGTGTCAAAAATCTCTCATTCCAGGATATCATGGTTGTTGTTTTCTGGGACGGCTCCACGATGCCAAAAACACTTCAGCGTTCAGCTCTTACAAATGATTATGCTGAGAGGAAATTGCTACAACTCATGGAATCCATCTGTGAGAAACCACTGCAGAATAATGAACCATCAGTGTAGCACGTCAGTCAGAACACCAGTCTGCACCATCGGAAAGACTTCTGAGTCTCTGACCAATCAGGTTGCATACCGAGGTTATATGAGGCTCAGACGTTAAAGTACCTGTTCTGTTTATTGAGTCGACCCTGCAGCACCAACTTCTCAAAGTAGACGAAGGCCATCGCGATGGTGACGGGCTGCATGCCGCAGTCCTCCCCGACGCCTTTCATCTCTCTCTTCAGACTGTGAGACAGAGTCACAAAGTCAAAGACATTCAAACCATGACTGCGTTATATCGCCACGTTACTGAAGTCCGTTACCTGCGTATCTTGCTGAGAGTGAGTTTGACGTGAGGGAACTTCTCCTTAAACGTCTCGTTCATGTCTTTCTTCAGATCGGACGGTTTGACGTATTCTATTACCGTCGTCTGGAGGGAAAAATATGTAAATTAAGAGACAGAAAAATAAACAGCACAGAAGAAAAGGAGTGAAGGGAGAGAGGAATGACGATCTCTTTCTTTGTTTATTCAAAGTGTCGGGAGAAAAATCTAAAAGTCAAACAACGGTCACTGAATGTAAATGAACCCCATGAGGAGGTCAACACTGGCGAGGGTGTAGTTCTCTTCTCTGCTATCAGCTGCTTTACTCTGAGCCCACAGACATTAATATATAATATACTGGTTGTGTTTGTGCACAGGTCTGATCCTCTGTTACACATCTGAATGGTGAAGTAGTATTAGTAGAGCAGATCATCATAAAGACATCATGTATGGAAGAGGATAAGGGCCACTGTAAAAAAAATAAAAAATCTTCGCTATTTTGACTTTTCTCAGAGTTTAAAATCAGAATTCTGAGAAAAAAGTCAGACACACACACACACACACACACACACACACACACACACACACACACACACACACACACACACACACACACACACACACACACACACACACACACACACACACCTCAGCAGTAATCTTTTCTGATGGATTAAACAGTACTGATAATTTTGTGTGTGTGTGTGTGTGTGTCTCTCCATAGTTTTTAATTCATCTCAGTGGAGGGATCAAAGTAAGCTGCTGCCTATAGGATAATTATGTTGATGTAAAAGAACTGTGTGTGTGTGTGTGTGTGTGTGTGTGTGTGTGTGTGTGTGTGTGTGTGTGTGTGTGTGTCGGTCGTGATTATTCTGCTCTCGGCGCTCTATAATCCTCCTCCTGCTCTCTCCTCTATACTTCTGTCGTCTCATCTTTATTCCTCTCTGCCTCGCTCTCCTTCGATTTTTCATTCTGCGTCTTCTACTCCTGTTTCTTAGAATGAGGAAATTAAAATGTGGCTGTAACCTTTGGACAAATACTACATATCGTTTTCTGACAGCTGTTGGATAGTTAAAGCTTTTTTAAAGGTAGCACACACTTGATGAATAAAAACTGTCTTCTTACCATGTAGGAGGCGAAGACCAGCACCCGCTTGTGTTTCCCACAAGGCCACTGGGGGTCGCTGAGGAGGTTGGGGTCGTATTCTGTCACGTCTTCCAGACCTACACAAAATCATAAGTGAGTGGGTAGAAGTCATGCTGACATGGAAGACGAATGTGTGAAATATAAAATACATCACAAAAAATTATGTAAATGTAATAAATGTATATCCCTGTTTATGTTCATTTTGATCTGATTGGATATAAATTTGTCTCTCAAAGGAACGCTTCTTATATAGAGCCAGATACAAAGACGGCTACAGAGTGTCAGTGACGTGTTTATCCTAGCTTAGCATAACGACTGAACACAGGGGGAAATGCTAACCGGGACCGATTACAAACAACTCCATCGGTCTCCTAATTTCATTTCTGTAGAAATGAAATAAAACTTCTGCAGCCGTTTGCTGACCAACAGCTGGCCACAGTGATGCAAGCAACAGCACCTGACCTCATGGTGACGCTGATGACGTCACACAGTTCCATTAATCTGAATAAAAACAAAGGAGTGTCTGGAGGTTTTGGCCACCTGACATATTGTGTGTAAATACAACAGCTTTGACGGCAGAGGCTGAACAGATACGTCACACGGAAACTAAAAATATAAGCCTGTTATCAATGTGCACACCAACACGTGTGTGTGTGTGTGTAGTCTCATGTGTTTATCTAACTCTACAATACACATCTGCACACACATGCACGCACAGCTGTGTTGTGTTGTGTTAATGAAAGGTTCCGGATTAGAGAGTGAGGTTTAGAGGCTAATACAGGGCTATGTCACTGTGGCTGTGTGTGTGTGTGTGTGTGTGTGTTTATAGATAGCGGAGCCATGACACACAGTGTGTACCATACACATGTGTTTAAAATATAGAGAGAGCGGCACTCGAGCACAGCTGCAACAACTCTCCCTCCACTCATCTCCTCATCCCAACGCTTTTCCCTCCATCCTGTGTTTGTTTTCTGTTTTTCTCTTGCATGCTACATGCATCCTCTTCTTCTTCTATGACTACCTTCTTCTTCTTCTGCTACCTTCTCCTTTTCTACTACTACCTTCATTTCCCACAACTACTTTAATCTTCTACTACTACGTTCTTCTTCTTCAGACTTCTTTATTTTCATTCTTTCTTCATTTTCCTCCACCCTTTTCTTGTCTCCCTTCTTCCACCTTGTTTTACCCTTTTCCTCCTTTATTTTTCATTCATTTCTCTCTCTGCAGTCACAATCACACCCCTCTGCCTTTACTTCCTGTATGAATCACTCGGTCTAAATGCAGAAACACAGTCTTTCACCCTAAATGTGACTTGACAGTTGTCTGGTGAATTACTGACATCACAAGATGGCATGACCGTGATATAATCCTAAATTTAGGGATACGGCACCATTGCTGTTGAGTAAGTATGTGTGTGCATGGGTGTGTGCTACCTAGGTCCAGTCCCACAGTGCTGTTCAGTCTGCTGGGTGGGCAGCTCCGGCCCGGCATGCTGTGTGTGCTCCTGGACACGGGAATCTGCAGCATCAGGTCGCTGGTGGACGACTGCTTGTGCCTCACCAGGGCGTTGGTGGGGTACAGGAACTGGGCGTACGACACTGACTGAGACAGACAGAGAGAGAGAGAGAGAGGGCAGAGATGAATCTCCTTCTGATCATGACAACATGTAACTGTGGATGTCTGAGGGGGTTCTTATCTACCCTGCCGTAGGCCTCCAGCTGAAAGCCCTCCAGCCCCGGCAGCATCTCCAGGGTGGTGGAGATGTTTCCAGACGAGTGCCTCCTCCTCGGGTGGTTTAATGTGGGGTCACTGTAGAGAGAGAGAGCAGGATTTAAATCAAGAACAGCACGAATAAACTAATGACACAACACTTGTGATAAAGATATTAAAGGAGGCAAGATATTTTACAGTTTAACAATAAACTTTATTGTATAAAAATATATCAGTTTACCAAAACTGTAAACTTTACAGTGGATTCAGTCATCATAAATTACCCCAAGCATCTTTTTCTGCATTATAATCTGATACAAAATATCTGTAATATTAATAAATTGCTTTAAAACGTTCGAAAGACATCTAAACTGTTCTAGTCTCGAGGTGTAATGACCTTTGCAGCCTCTAGAGGCCGCAACTGGTGCTTTAGATTTCTACTGTGGACGTGAGTCATTTTCAATAGTTGTCCCTCCTCCTGCCTGTAGCATTTAAAAAGGTGACAGGGTGGGACATGTGGCTCAGTGACATTCCTGTGAGTGAGAGGTCAAAAGTCACTTCCTGCCACAGCCACACGTTCTGCTGAGCACGCTGAACTTTCACACCGTCTCGTATCGACTACGAAAGAGAAGTGGAAGTGTTGATGTGCGAGGTCACTTCCTCTGAGGGAGAAAATGCGTTAAGACGACCTGTATGTATACGTATGAAAGTGTGTGTGTGTGTGAATGGACACAGATGGAGCAAGTCTGGTGTGTGTCTATAATCTGTTTGTACGTAAAAGATTAGTTTTTACTTGTGAACTGATACTTCAATGGTGGTGTGAGCGTGACATGACGATAAGAATGCACAAGGGCTGTTGTAGATTACTGTTTGAAACTATGTGTGTGTGTGTGTGTGTGTGAAAAACAAAGGAAGGGATTAGAAGACGTTTACATAACTGTTACTCTGTATTTTTATCTGTGTTTCTGCAGAATCTGAGTATTTGTGTGTGTTTAAGATAACAGGAGAACATGATAAGTGAACGTTCTGCTCCATGTTTATCTGTCGATGTGTCTATAATGACCTAAGTGTGTTTCTGCGGGGAAGTTTTTGTGTGATTTTGTCCGTTAAGGTCAAGTCCGGAGGCTCTGAGGCACATGGGAAAATCAACGCAAACCTCTCTTCCTCACTGATTGTTGCTTGTTACCCCTCTTCCTCCTCTTCCTGTTTTCCTCCGTAAGCAACTTTCTCTTCTCCTTCTTCACCTCTCCTCCACCTTTCTTTTCTGTGGCAGACTCTACCTCTTTCCCTTAAGTCTCCTCTGACTCTTTGTCCTGCCTGACAAGATGCTAAAGCCGGTTGTGTGTGTTGGTTACCTGAGGTAGATGCTTTCTCCGTAGGGCAGGACAGAGAAGGCAGCACACAGAGATCTCTTAGCACAGATCAGCACGATCCTGCAACACAAACAAGAACACACACAGACACATTAGTGGTTCTGTTGTTGTAACAGTTGAATATTTTTATATGTGCAAAAAACAGGAATCAACTTGGAAATCACTGTTGAGCAACAGCCTCCCAGATCAGACAGTTAAACTGAAAAAACATAAAAAAATAACTCCAAGGCAGGGTTGATCAAACATTTAATAAAGCTGACCTACTTTTAGTCACGTCATTGTGTTCATTAATTCATTAGTTCATACAGGCTGCGTCCTACACATGAAATACAACAATAGACTTGACTCTACACTCCTTTACACAAGTCCAGTCATGTAATCAAATCCACAAATCTTGTTCGTGGGAAATTAAAAACATGTTTGTTTGGTACAGACAGCAACAAATGTCACATCATCAGGGTTTTAAGTTAGTTCTGTGGCGTGAACATTCACATTTTGATTCCCACTTATCGTGAAAAAAACATCGCAATTGTAGTATCAGTAAAAATAACTGCAATCTGATTTTTTAACGACATTGTGCAGCCTGATAATTCAAATTAAATGCTACAGCTTCTCAATAACCCGCCATCTGGAAGCTGAGACAGCAGTCCGTTACACAAGAGATTTTTAAAATAATGTCACTCTGTATGGGAATAATGAATATTCAATGAATGAAGCACATTTTTATTTGAATTCTTATGTTTTAGCAAATACTTCCAAATGTCTTAACTGCTGTACATGTTGAATACCAGCTCTGCCATGAGAACAGAGAATCTTAAGCGCAGCTGTATTTTGTTATGACGAAGTTCATTAATCGTTACCAGGGTAAATGTGATCAGACGTCAATATTTTCATCTTGCTTTTGAAATGATAATCCAAAGCATGCTCTGTTACAAAATCCCTGCGGACAGAGATACAGACTTCTGTAAAATAACAAGACTTCTTAGTCAAAGTGCAATAAAGTTCCAGAAACAGGAAGATATTTTATCTCTTCTATCATCTTTTAATTTGTGTATTGATTGTATTTTTATTGCATGAGTAACATTTATACTTTTATTGCCTCCCTCCAGGGACAATAAACATCAAAACTGAACTGAGCTGATTTCATTCTGTTCACCGTGTTCCTGTTTTACCTGTTTTTTTTCTCTTTCCAACCTCAGTCTAAACGGTTGTGTCTGGTACCAGACTCCGGCTGTAAAAATCTCCACTACACATGTGTGTTTGATGACTAACAGGCAGGTTATTTTTACATTACTGCTAAAAGCAAGTCAGGTTCTAGTGTAAAAATAAATCTATTTTCCCCGCCTCAGGTTCTTTACAGTGTAAGCATGTTTTCTATAAGTGGAAATAAAACACGATTAAACCAAAATATAAAACGATCACAGACATAATTCACATTCACAGGATAATATTCCACTCTACAGGGACTTGAATGTTTTGGCAACACATGCAGACGCACACTGGCACCTTCACCAGAGCCGCTGCCCAACAACGACACGTTATAAAGGGATTTCATTGGAACAGAGTGAGAGTGTGTGTGTTTGTGTGTTTGTCTGTGTGCGTCTTCTCATTGGGTTTCCTCTGGAGTATAAACCCCTGTGGAGCAGAAACTGGTGTGTGTCTTAGAGGAAAATGTTTACAGTCATTAAGTTTGGCTCGGGGACCAAAGAGACTGGAAGATGATTCACAGTGTGTGAAAACATAAACACACTTATCTCTGAGTTCATCATGTTTTGATGAAGCATTTGTTTTTTTTCTGTTTACACACACAGACACACAAGTCCTACATTGCAGCCACTAGGAGATCTCCACTCCTTGACCTCGTATTTTTCTGACAGCATGAAAACATTAAAAACACAGAGGCCACACACTGAGCTCCACAGAGATCTGAGGCTGACCACAAAAACAACATCAAGTCAATCATGAGACCGTCAGAGGGAACAGCGATGGAAGCATTTAGCCAAATCTGACGAAGACATCGACCAGCTCTGCAGTTAATCAGAATACTGGCAGAAAGAGCAGCAAATCTAGTAGTTACATAACCTGGATTAAACAATATGGGGCAAATAAAAAGCAGGCTTTAACGGAGAAAACTGTCATCTTAAAACCTGCTGAGTAGGGCTGGGCAGATTTTCAGTTTCAAACTGCTTGGATATGAGGCTTTATTCTGGACCGGACTGACGAGAGAACATGAGTGACAGCAGCTCCACAATCCATCATGTCAACTGTGACACATCACGTCTTTATTTCTCACATCAACAATTCAACTCAACTTGTTCTTATGTTTAAAGCTGAAGATTAAATTAATAAATACGACTTCAGCTGAGCGAAAACTGGAGGAAAGATTACAGAAGCCACATACCAGGGAGCTCATGTATGTGAATATTGCAAGTCAATGAGTTCCTTCAAATGTTTCACAATAAAAGCCTTGTTAAGTTATCTCTGTCCACTGAAAGACTAAAGGGCTTTTCATTTGACATGGATACATGAATTTAGTTTGTATTAACAGCGTGATGTGGTGGCTTTAACGGGGCAAACAGGAGCAGCTGATTAAAAACAGGCTTCGTACTGCAGGCTGCAAAAACAACCTTTTATTGCTAATGAGCTGCAGCATAACCAGCACCAACCCAGCACTGATGAGTTTTCTCTTGTGGACTTCAGTCTGAGTCGTACTGTGTCGCTGTGTGCACAGCTCTCGACTGCAGTACACCATAACGAGATGTAAACAATGCACAGACAATGTGTGGAGCCGAGCTCCCCGGCTATCCTTGGGGAAGGGGAAGTTTCGGGGACTATTCTGGACTACACTGTTCTGTCTTCTAAAGGTTGTGAGCTGAACTCAAAGAAACACCTGTTATGGAGAAGCCTTCCACCTGGAGCCCTGTGTACTGACTGCACCATCACACTCACAGGAAAGATGGCTTTCATTCCATATAATCATAATTCCAAAAACATTTCTCATACCAGAGACTGTTCCTGTTGCCACAGCAGGAAGATGATACTGCTCACCGAGCCAGAGGGACCACAGGCGCAACTTAAATTAATAAGATTAAATAATCGTTTCTTATCAATCTAATTTATAAAGTGATGAGACCTGATGCTATCTCAGTTCACACTAGTCTTAACATGGAGTCGTATATACTGTAGTTTGTTTATAAAAGTCCCACTGGGATAAACTTGTGAAGAGGGCCCCAGCTTATGTAAACACTGTTGTTATGTTCACAGACATGACTTGATCCTGGTCAAACATACAGTGTTTTTAATGAGGATCCACCTCGGGAGATGATTCGATGTACTTTAATCCTAATAAAACACACAAACAATCTCATCATGTGGCTGTAGTTTATCAATCCAGGAGGCAGAACTGTTTTGTGAAGTGATTTATATTCAAAGGAGACAAAAAAAGGGAAACTAAATTAAGTACTTTGGTGCTTAATGTGTAGTTGTCTGCTGGAATGTTGGAAATGAGTGCGAGTTTAGGATTTCAATGTGAAAAAATCATGACAACATGAATTTGGACGCATCTCTGTGACTGGCTTTATAAACCATCTTTGATTTTAATGCTGTTGTTTGTGTTAACACGCACGTACGCAGGCAGGCAGGCAGGCAGGCGCGCACACATGCACACGTGCGCGCGCGCACACACACACACACGCACAGCTCGTTCCCTATGGTGCATGGGAAAGTGAAGAGCAGGAAGTCACCAGGGAGTGCGGTGGAAACAGCATCACAACAGGGCTGCTGGAAACGTGACTGCTGGGGACATTCAGTCATGAACACACATTTCATGACTCTGGGGGAACATTATTCCATGATCACCTCAAAGCAAAACACCAGACTGGTCCCACTGGGAAGTGAACCCCTGACCCAGGGCTTGTAGCGTTCTGAGCAACACAATGAGCAACCCATGAAAAACAAACCTCTGAAAAAAGTTTGTGGGAAATTCTAACATCTCTTTAAAGGAAACATCCATGCAGAAAAAAGTTCAGCAATGCCCAAGAGAGCAACGTGACCAGTGACTTTACATTATTGTCTTTTATTTATCTGGTCAAGGTTCAGAGTCTCACAGGATGTATGCTCCCGAGCTGTATTTTCTTTAACCGTAGGCTGTTTTTGTTCCGGTCTCACTCCCTTTATTCACAGGCTTATGACAAAATTACAAAATGTCTAAATTTGGAATTATTGTTTTTTTGGGAAAGATAGACTAGTCACAGAACCATCAACTGGCACATACATCACACTTCATTTCTTCCAGGACAACAGAACAGAACACAATTTGGATTTTGAATAGTTTTTCCCTGCAAGTTTGTAGTTTTTAAACCTGACTTGCCAAATGGTCTGTTACAAAGAACAGAGCTGAAAATAAAAGGGCGGGCACTTTCAAGAAATTCTTGACAGGTAATTGGAGGAATCATCTCTCTGTCACCATCATTACGGGCCAACTTCAACCACTCAGACCACCAACAGGAGAGTGCTACCACCAGCAGAGTGATTTGGTAAATGCACCTCTGAGCAAAGGCTAACAGGCTATCCAACAGTTTAACAATAAACTTTGTGGGCTGAAACAGTAAACTTAATTGGAAAATGCATAATATAAATTACCTCACGCAACGTTTCTGCATTATAATATTAAAAGTTACATTGGCGTATATCTGAGAACATATACTGCGATACGATACATCTGTCATCACCTGAGAATATTGGCTGATGTATCAGTCAGGCTGTAATCTGCACTAGGAAAAGCTTTGCTACTTTAACTATATTTACAGATGTTAATCAATACATTTTCCTCCTGTTCTACTTTAACCATGACAGTGAAACACTGCTGGAAGCAGAGGCTTGCTGTAAGCACTTTTATTGACAAGCAGATCCACACTTTATGTTGGTGACCCATTTAAAATCTCCCAAGCCGTAAAAGAAGATTATCAACAGCTGCAGTTTTGAGGCACTCACTTTTCTGTGTAAGCTGATGTTTTTTTCTCTATGATGACATGAAGCTCTGTTGCTCTTAGCTGGATTTATTCTAAAACAATCAGCCTCTCAGTCTATTATTATCTGATGAGTTGTCCTGTGCTCCTTTGACCCAAAGGTCTGATTTATACAGCCTGCAAGGAAGGACCAGAATAGAACACAATAGAGGAAGAACTGAGGAGAATGACACTGTTCAGGCTGCACAAGACAAACCAACAGTTCAGTCGTCCTCCTGCATCAGAGTAAAGGCTGCACACTGCTGCTTGTAAGTGAGCTGAGCATATAGCGGAAAAATCAGATTTATGACCTGTGAGACATTTCACAAAATCTTACAAGCATGAACTTAAATGTCTATAAATAGATGATGTACTATTTCAGGACATATTTTACACATTGTAGACAGTTACCTCCATGGGAAGGGTTAGGGTCATTCCACTGACGGACAGAGTTATTGGCTGACGGCTAATAGCAAAGATTCCAGGACCCTTTATTTTTATTTTTTCCTTCATAGACAGCTTACTAAAAAGTCCACTACTCTGACCTTGCTGTGCTTCGGTGCTGCTCTGTAACTCTAGATGCTGTGAACATCAGGGATCAACATGCTGCTATATATGCTGTCTACACCTGGACAAAGACTTGGCTGAAGCTTTGGACCAATGTGATGGTTGCTACTTTTAACGTTTACCTTCAATGTCATTGTGAGGGTTAGGGGTCTTGCAGTCAGGTGAAATGCAGAGCACGCTTAAAGGGTATCCATTGCAGGATATTCCTAAAATGCATAATTCATATAAAAGCAATCCCTCTCAGCCACCACTTATGATCTACTACAAGTGTGTGTCAGTGCCTTCTGCCTGTATTTTCTTATTTTCTGGGTTTTGCTGGGTGTCAAACTTTTGGCAGTGGGTGTGTAGCCCCTGGTCGATAACAGTGTGAGGTCAGGAGAAGGTAGCAACCAGGTTATCCAACCATCACTGTCTCTTTTTCTGCTCACAGTCTGTCATGAAGAGCAAAAAGTCTGTGTGTCTGTTCGACCGAGGGTGAAATTGAGCTACAGACACACATAGAGCAGACAGGATCAAGTGTCAACTTCAGCTATATTCACACCAAATCTGGAGGATGTTGTGGAGGCGTTGGCGGATTTAAAGCGTAACTGCTAAGAAACAATCAGAAAATACTAAACTATTTCGGGACAATGAAAACAACAAATAAAGGACAGGTTCTTATCTGTAGATCTGTGATGTTACAGACAACAGTAACTGCAGAATAATGTGTTTCTGTGTGTGTGTGTGTGTGTGTGTGTGTGTGTGTGTGTGTGTGTGTGTGTCTCCCACCTGCTGCCTCTTGTGTCGTATTGTTTCATGTTTTTGATGAAGTGGATCTTCTTGGTGTGTCGAGGTCTGGGAGAACCACCAGAGAGGTTTCGAGACCTACAGAGAGAGAGAGAGAGAGTCAGGTAAAATCATGATGTCAGAAGACAAATTCTCTATTTCAGTAAAGCATACACATACTCATGCAGACAAACAAAATTCAGCCTGAAATCAAATAAACATAGTGGAGAACATCAGCCCCATTCACTCTGCCGTTTGTAATGCAGGGATCCTGCACCAATTCTCCGCCTCCTCCTCTGTGTAAAAATCTCAGAGGCAGCGAGGGGTGAAATTTCGCTCAGGCGCTGGATGCGATGCAGAGCGGGGAGCGTTGATCTGATGGGGCTCACACTAAACAGATAATTCACTCAGCAAAATATAGAGAAATGTCCACAAAGCAACGCTACAGGAGCAAACAACAGTAACGTAGTAACTGTAACTGTCTTTGACAACTTATATGAGGAAAATAATCCTGCAGTTATATGTGGAGAAGTGCTCATCCTCCCGCCTGTCCAACCGACTCTTCGTCACATTTCTGCCCGAAAAACAGCGTCTGTCTGAAATACAGCCTTACATGAACTGTATTTGGCCTTTAAAGGTATTTCAACAGGTAAAACGGCCTGGATTGGTTTTAAATCTGTTACATATAACCACCGAGAGTGAAATCAAGTCAATTTGATGCATATATAACCTTTCAGTAACAAGGTAGGAGCTGTAATCACTTTTAAGCAGGTGAAATACAGCCTTTTATGGGTTGTACTGGCCCTTTAAAAAGTATTTCAACAGGTAAAACGGCCTGGATTGGTTTAAATCTGTTACATATAACCACCGAGAGTGAAATCAAGTCAATTTGATGCATATATAACCTTTCAGTAACAAGGTAGGAGCTGTAATCACTTTTAAGCAGGTGAAATACAGCCTTTTATGGGTTGTACTGGCCCTTTAAAAGGTATTTCAACAGGTAAAAAGGACTGGATTGGTTATAATCCAGGACAAGAGCAGGTAAAATAATGGACAGTCATAAGGATAATTGGAATAGAGATCAATTCTTTATTTTGTACATAACCCATCATGTTAATAACAGTCTAGTTTCCAAATACAGGCCTAAATCAAGGGGATTAGACATACAAACACATAATAACTATTTCCTGTGATCACGTAAATGTCACTCCCTGATTATGATATAAACTCGCTGCTGCGGCGATAATGCATCTCTTTGTGTAAAACACAAAACGCTTAATACACCAACGCTGAGGCTGTGTGTGTGTACGTGTGTGTGTGTGTGTGCACGTGTGTGTCTGTGTGTGAGTGCGTGCTCACTGAAGGTCAGGTTATGATCCAGGTTGTTTTGCTGTGTCAACCTTGCAGATTAAAACAGGCCTCGGCATGAAAGCGGGCCAAGGCGCTTAGCTCACTGACATCATGGCAGTTACATAACATTACTGACATTACAGCATAGTGTGTCACACACACACACACACACACACACACACACACACACACACGCAACACTTGCGCAAACTACCTTCATGTTTTGCACAGTGTGCATGTATTTCTTATAATCCACACTCTCACATTTACATATGGGGCACGTGCATAATCTCATGACACACACACACACACACACACACACACACACACACACCACACAGAACACATTCTCCACTCAGTCCTTCATATATGCAACCATACATTAACATCACCATCAGACTTTTCTCATCTTCAGCCATATTCCCTTTAGTAAAATCTTCTGTTTTAGATCGTTTCATTCAAAGTAAACATAAATATCTTATTTTTATAACATCACATTGCACAGAAATGCCTATATTGATACTGCGATATTCTGCGTATATTCTAGCTCTAATTTGCTAACATATCCAATTTTATGGTTGGATTTTCATATTTTATATCATGTGATATGAGCTTTTACAATTAAAGCAGCTTCATAATTTCATAAAGAACAATCTCAGTCACAGTACTGGTACTACAATAAATGTATTGCTCAGGTTTATGGGAAGGACAACATGACAGATAATGTAACACAAATACACACACTCACACACAAAACAAACAAATCAAATACACCCACACACACACAGCATCTGTCACTGTTTTTCTCTGTCTGACCTGCTGATTCTCTAACACATGGAGTTTAAATCACTGCTGCTCACTATCTGAGTGACACACACACACACACACACACACACACACACATACACACACACACACATACACACACACACACACACACACACACACACACACACACACACACACACACACTGCAGTAACATCTGGGCTGTGAGATGAGTCTCCTCCGACAGTCACGTTGAGTTGCTGGTCCTTTAACATTACACCCAAAATATGTAAATCAATCTGTCTGAAGGAGATTTCAGCCGACTATGACACACTTTGAAGAATACTCCGACCACAACAGTCTCGGCTGTCACTTCACTCCAGTAGTATTAAACCACAGAGTCTATTTCTGACGACTCTACTGTAACCCTCGGTCACATGACGGAATCTTCTCAGCATTCAATTTCCACGGGAAAAAGTCATTCTGCAGCATACCGGAATGTTGTGGAATGTTACTATCGTGTGGGAATGGAAAGAAAAGCCATCGGCCAACGGCCCTGACGGATGATGATGGTGACGGTGGAGATGATAGCGGCTGGTGTGGAAGATAAAGACAAATATAGCCACGAGGCTCAACACAGTGACACATTTCGTGTCATGTGTTTGATCCTCATTACAGCCGACACACCGCTTCCTGTGGTGAAGGGTGAAACATGCAAATTCCAATCTGCAGTTCATACTTTTACGAAAATCAACAGAAAGAAATGATTAAATCTTTCTCAAAATGTATTTTGTCAAGTGAAACCAGCACCACATACACATTACCGTACACGGTACCGAAACACCACATGATGTCCTCAGTACAATAGTTACTCCAAAATCATCTCCAAATAGAGTTCCACGATAACATTTTTACATCAAAAATTGATCACAATCAGTCTTCAATATCGACAATCAAAATTAAAACGCAGTACCAATGACACTTCCTCACCCCCACGCGCATCCGCCGCATGTCGAAAGGAAATTAAACATTTCAAAGGAGGACACAGGTGCACTTCCAGACACTTATCCTGTGTATGGGGAGACAAACAGACTTGTTCGAAGGTAATGAAGAATTTGAAAATGTAAATGAAAGTCGTCATAGCAAAAAGTCTAAGTAACTGTCTCACTAGCTGAGAAACCTGTCATACGTCCCCGTGCCGGGTTTAAGAGGCTCCCCTCGTCTCTTCACCACATAACTTAGCTGGGTTCAACCCAAGAAGCCTTACGCAAATTTAGCCAGCCAGCGATACTGTGAAAACTAAGCTAAGACAACACAAATAATAATGGCAAGATGTTACAGACACAGCAGCCAACAGGAGCTTGGAGATGTAAAATTAGTGCATCGAGCTCTCTCATGTCACAAACGTAAACAACTTATTCCTTACATCAACTCTGAGGGGACTTCTCTGTGCTCTCTGTTGGAAGGCCTTTTAAATCTCCTAAATAATTACCAGCCTATGAGCAATTAAATAACCTGAATCTGCAAAGTAACAAGTAACGTAATGTATAAAATAAATGTAGTAGAGAGGAAGTATTTTCTGCTATATATTAAGTAGCAGAAAAAGGAAATGTTCAAGTAATGTACCTCAAGATTGAAGAAAAACAACAAAACTGGAGTGAATTCTACTTATTTTGACACCAAGATCATCATGTTTTACTGCAAATGAGTATTGGTTCCAAATATCGGTTATATGTAATAGAGTGAAAAGTTTTTCCAATATCCGATGTTTGTTATCTTGTTACCAAAAAAGTATTTAGGTTTGAGGTAGCATGGCAGAGTAATGAGCAGGGTTATTCAATACTGCAGTAATGACTAACTTAGCAGCTAAATCATCATAATTGGCAGCTGCAAGTAACAATTATGACTTAACAACATGTCTGGATGGACCACAAACAAACCCCCACACACCATTATGGTCATAATAGTTCTTCAGCGGGAGTGTGACTGACACTGAACAGGGAAGTTTAATTATAGCGAATGCTACACGGTCACAATAAACATCCCTCCTTATCTTTAAATTATTTTCTCAGCTTGGAGGCTTCTGAGAAAGACGCTGTAGTCGTAAACATCAACAGTAACTGGGTAGAAGTGCCAGAGCCGACGCCGGTTCTCTCCCAGTCCTTTCTAAATCTGTCCCAGTATCGAAGCTCTGGATCTCCAAACAGTCTGACCAGTGGCCTATTTCCATGAGAACCAACCTGCTCCCGCTCTCTGGGATGTTGTGGAAAGTTTCCCTACTGTGGGAACGGAAAAATCCAGTTAGCAGTTTCCCTCACTGCTGAGGACGATGATGATGATGATGATGATGATCTGTGTTTAGATAAGTCACACACTGACTGCATGTTCACTAATATCCTGAGGGGTTTGAGTAAGCTGCACAGTCACGTTCTGAGGAGATTTAACCAGTAATCTCTGCAGTCCATCCATCACCCCCCTGATATTATTCACATGAAAAAGGACACAAAAAAGAGTACACATAACTTTTTTCTACACTTGGGAATATTTTCTGACTGTGACATTATTCTGTAAATATTTTTAGCGCTGTGGCATTAAACTAAAGGCCAAGGGGCAAAAACAAAACAGCAAAGCTCTTCCACACCGCAATCACATTAAGTTTGGCAGATGCCCTTTTCCACAGTAACTTAACATGCTGGGGCAGATAAGAGCTTCAGACTTTAGGAAAATATTTAGGTTGCTATGGTACAACAAATAAAAGAATTAATCAGTGCATGAATATATGAATACATGAATAAATAAACAGAAGAGTGAAACGAGCAAGTTCTCTTTATTTTACCATCACATGGACTGAAGATTTAGTGGTGACGGATCATGTACAGACACTGAGCCTTATACCTTCTCCAGCCACACTAAATAAGAATGACTACACCTTTCAAATGTTTGTGATGGTGTCAAGTCATTGTATCTGACATTCCCACGTGCCAGGTAACAAATACTGTTAGGAATTAGGAGGAGTTAGGAATAGTGTTTAAATCATTGAAATGTTATTCTTCGTCATATAAAATAAACTGAGGGTGTTATGACATAAATGCTGCTTCATTCAAAATTAAAGTTTGTATTTAATTTAGTACTGAATATCTAGAGAGTTTTTGCAGCTTTTCTATCTATACAGATATTTTTCTGTATATCATTCATGGTGTCCATCCAGCATAACTGCAGAGCAGCCGCCTGAACTAAACTTAGAGTTAGAGAAGATAAAGACTCTAAAATAAGAGTCTTTATCTTCAGTGACAGGATGTATTTCTGGATGAAACTAAGTATGTCAGTAGATATTACGTAGGGTTTAAGTGGAATATTTTAGAAATGAAGGAGCTGTAGAGAGATACAGAGCTAATAAGTTGCAGAGCTTGACTAACTGTGAAAGCCTTTATTTTAACGGTTTTACCTGATGGAATCCAAACACACACCTTCTTACTACGATATCCTCTGTAACAACTGATATAGTCACAGGATTAGAACAGTGAAGAGGTATTTTTCATTTCACTGTCTTTACACTACAACAGCCGACATTGTTAGTAGAGCCGACAGCGTCAGAGCTGTGGACATAAGACACAAGGTGAGCTGCAGAGGGCTGCTCTTCCCTCTGCACTGCACTGCTGCCCTCTTTTTATTACATCACTTCATCATTAAGGGCATTTTGAGACAAGAACATGGTATGTTTGTAAAACTTTGAAGCCTGTCAGCTGTTTAAAACGACAACATGACGTCCGATGGTGGTGGTTCTTGTACTGATGATCTGAATCATCAGCGGTCTCATGAGTGAAACAGTTCTGGATTAATAGCAGTGATGGGATGTAACAGAGTAATGTAGCAATGACTCATTTTTGTAGGCTAACCCAGAACCCGCCCTGGTTCCCTGAACAAAAAAGCCTATGGGAATTCGCAATTGGATTTTGGATTATCACCCAAAAATAGGGTTGTGGCAAAGACAGCTTCAACATTAACTGACACTTACATATTAGTCCTCCTTATAATCTAAATATATACGATCCTAAAATATGCCATTCTGTCCAAGTACTTTTACTTTTAGCACTTTGAGTACATTAAGGCCGAATTCAAGTGTCCACCCTTTGGACTTAAGCACTGAGTCCTCACGATCTTCAGTCATACATACAAATGTTCACTGTCAGTACGTAACGTGTGAGAGGGCGTAACACTGCAAGGCTTTATAAACCGCTGACTGACAGGCCAAAAACTACAGTAATTAAATGCATTTTGATGACCTCCACAGCCTGTAGGTCAACATATTCCTGTATCATAACTGGCTAACACCAAATCAATATTATTTATATAGCCCAAAATAACAATCACATTGCTTCAGTGGGCTTTGAAATCTGTACAGTGAATGACATCCTCTGTCCTTAGACGCTCGATTTAAATGAGGAAAAACTTATATTGAGGGAAAAAAAAGAAATGAACGGAAAATAAGATGGATGAAACCTCAGGAAGAGCCACAGCAGAGAGAACCCTCCTGCCGTGATTCAAGTCGTGTTTTAAAATAATAACTGTTTTACACATTCGTAATACGTTTTACAACATCGCTTTAAATTGCAATGAATTATGGGTAATTAAATCAGTGGAGCGTGGTGAAGTCCGCACCCCAAGTGGATTCTGAAAGCGTCCTCGAGGGCCCTTGTGGTCTGGATAAACTGTGCAGTCGGACAGCCCTCAACAATCACAGACTTCCTGTTAACACGCCCGCAAAGTACACGAGTGGATGCAGCCTAAGCAAAAGATCTCAGTAGTTCTTCTGCCACTGAATAATTGTATTTATTAAAATATGAAACAGCAACTACTACATGTGTCAGTATGATGTGAAACAGAAAATGACCTTCAAACACCATTAAATCTCACAGGGAACAGTGAGTCTGCAGGTCAGGGCCCTGAAGCAGCCTCTGGTCTGTTTTTGGGGACTGAAGTGATGGATTTGTCTGGGACGCAGAGTCATTTTATCCAGTTTGAGTCATCAGCAGAGTCACACTAATAATAGCTGCTGTCGTTTTTTGCCTAAAATAAACCAATGCAAACACACCGTCAGAACCCTGCACGCTTAAAATAGTATGAAACAATTTCTGTTGGATGTTTTCATTCTGTACTATTTCGGCTCGATCTCAGCTTGCATTCATCTGTCCCTCTTTTTTTAAACTTCCTGTCCCCATTTTCTATGTTCTCTCTTTCTTTATCTTGCCTGTTCCAGTCCATTTAACTGTGTTTACTGTAATTCTGAAGTTCTGTTTTACATTTACACAGATAAAAGTAACTGAACACTAACATAAACTGTCCCAATACTTTACCCAGAATACTTAGCCTCTTTCTGTGTCTATTTTCCTTGATTTTAACATGCAAATGTGCATTAGAACAGGTGTAATCTGTATCTCTTGTTAAATCCACCTGTACACTTTTGTCGCCACGGCATAACTGCATATCTAACAAATGTCAGATCCCCTTCCACACAAATCACACAACTCATCTCTTGACATTTTCATTTTGTAATTTGGTTCCTGCCTTGACAAAACTGTGAACTAAATCTCTGTCATCCTTCTCAGTGCTGCGAGCTGTGGACCAGACTGAACCAGTGAGCGGCCCGTCAGTCCGTCACTACACTACAAAGAAAAATGTCAGATTATCGAGGAAGTCTGAAAAACAGCTATAATCTTCTCGTGTGCACCACTTTTAACTCTGAGCTTGTATCTTTTTTTCCTCGCGTCTTATCTCTCCCAGTCTTTATCGCTCCAAAAATAACTGCTTTTATTCCAAAATTATAGGACTTGATGAGCAGCATGACATTTTTTAAGCAGCTGCTTCCCATTTCTTCAACACCACAGACTTTAAAAGAGACATCATGAAACAGAAATTATTTTGCTGACTTAGACTCGATGACTTCATTACAATAACTGACCGTATATCGCAGATGTGGCCGAGTTCCTCACACGGCAGTTACTGTCGCCATCAAAGTCTTTTTCTAGGCAATGAAAAACTTTTAATCAATCAAGAAGAATTGTCCGATTGTCTTGATGTACACCAACTGCTGGGCGCTGTTATTATTTCATACTGTAGTGAACACATTGTCTCTTGTCATCTCGTCTTTGTCCTGCTGCGTCCTGATTCTCCCTCGAGGATCAATGACATTTTGCTTTTGTTGTATCTTGATGGAGGAGCTGACAGCTGCTTCCTCCTCACATACAGAGGCAGAGTGGTTCAGCTCAGAATAGATTGAGCTCACACACACACACACACACACACATAAACACACACACACACCACTGGTTTATATCAACACACACTGACTTAATCTGTCTCTGCAGATCTCTTGCTCTGCGGGGACAAGAATCAATATCGATTCTTCAGGTCGCCTACCATGTTTATTTTAGATTTTGCTCTTCGTGTTCATACATCACTGAACCGACTGTGTTGTTTCAGCAGCAACCTTTTAGTGTTTGAACATTTACTGTTTCTGTCCACTGTGTTTATTGTCCGTTTAACCCACAGTAAGACTAGTTTCACCAATCAGCCAACTGCTAACAGAGCCTGGCGCATCAGAAGCATCAGAACCGTTGCTATGGTTACCTGTTTACCTGCAGTTTAATAAACATTGAGTAGTGACTGAAACAGGTGGTTCAATTGTTGTTATACAATTTCAACTTGCCAGCCATTTAGAAATAAATGTTTATCGCTGTCATGATATTATTGAATTTGTAAGTATGATCAGTACTGGCGCCAACACTGACCTTGTTAAGCTGGTCAGATATCCAGATGTGACCAATTCATGTACAGTCTTGTTCTCTGTAATACTCCTCTGCCGCGGTGAAACTCTAATTAAAATTTGGATATGTACAACCAGCACATTTGTGTGTTAACTCTCAAGTCTCTAAAGAATGAAGTGATTGAGTAGTTACAGTCAGGAACTGAAGGGACCGTCTAAAGTCCTTGTTGGAAAAGAAAAGGGAAGAAATTGACTTGACATCTGGGAATTTATCTGTCTCTGTACCTCAGTGTGTGACATCACCAAGGCTATTAAATCTCTCCACACACACAGGGAGAGAGAGGGAGAGAGAGAGAGAGAGAGAGAGAGAGAGAGAGAGAGAGAGAGAGAGAGAGAGAGAGAGAGAGAGAGAGAGAGAGAGAGAGAGAGAGAGAGAGAGCTTTACTTAAATAACTCCCATACTAAATCCTTGCCACACACACTTATACACATTTTGTCCGACCACCAACCATAGATTAAATGTTCGGTTGTATAAATCCTCATTCTACTCAAACATGCACACGCACGTGCACAACACACTCACACACACACACACAGCTGGCAGCAGTGTGTTAGTACAGTCTGTCCACACCTCTGAAATTGACAGACAGATGCTGAACGTTCCACAGATTAAACTACATGGACCTCTGACTAAGCAACACACACACACACACCCTCTCAAACACACACACACACCCTCAAACACACACACACACACACACACATACCCTAACACACACCCTCTCTCACAAACACACCCTCTCTCTCACACACACACACACACACACACCCTCACACACACCCTCTCTCTCACAAACACACACACACACACACCGACCCTCACACACACCCTCTCTCTCACAAACACACATACACACACACCGACCCTCACACACACCCTCTCTCTCACAAACACACATACACACACCGACCCTAACACACACCCTATCTCACAAACACACACACACACCCTCACACACACCCTCTCTCTCACAAACACACACACACACCGACCCTCACACACACCCTCTCTCTCACAAACACACACACACACACACACACCCTCACACACACGCAGCAGGCCTGTTGTGTGGTCTTACATCACCAGATTTACAGACTCCTCCTGCTTTGTCGCCTGACTGAAATACTGAAAAAAATCTTCTTCTTCTCCTCATTTCTTTCTTCGTTCCAAATATCCTGGACATGAGCGCCGGTCTCATCATTTGGAGCTTTCTGACTGCCGTAAATTATGGCAAGCTATGGTCAGGACCAGATGAAGTGTTGACTGTTGATCTTTGACTTGTCATACAGATCATTTAATCATCACTTCACAGACAGTGAGTTCACTGGCCTCTACCTGCAGTGCTGTGTAGACGCCCAGAGTATCTTTGATAGATTAATCTGTATAATCCAGCTCTGCTAATGTGGTTGTTCTCACTCTGATTATAATCCAAACATGATGTAACCTGGTTAAGGTGTTTATATGGCAGACCTGATTACTTAAATGGCTATAACGGAATTATGAGAGTGTGTGTACACACTCTGTCTGCATATGAAGTCGTGTGTCTTTGGAGCATGACAGGCCAGCTCAGCTGACTTCAGTTATTTTAAATAATGACAATGAAGTGAGCGATTTAGCAGAAGTGAAAGTCCTTTTATCAGTCAGCTGAGGACACTCGTGTTCACAGCGAACAGAACTGGATGTGACTGATAAGATTCTGTGTGTGTGTGTGTGTGTGTGTGTGTGTGTGTGTGTGTGTGTGCGTGTGTGTGTGTGTGGGAGGGAGGATAGCAGTGATGAGCATCTGTCCTCTAACCACAGCACACACAGCTAAACACGAAAAGGTCACAGGAAGACTGCGGCCTGTTCACACTGATAGTGATACATTTAAAACCACATTAACCTGTCAAATGTTCCACACCAGAGTTTTCAGGATGTTTATTAAAGTCGCTGTCTCACCGTGACAAACACGACTTCTCAAACACACTACTAGACAGATGCAAGAACTGTTGACGATAAAGATGGACGACGCCAAAGTCTAGCCACTCAGCAGCCGTCTGCAGTTATTTCAGGCCAGCGAGTAGATGAATGTGGAGAGAGAGCCATTCATTGCCAAAACACTGCATGTATAGAATCACCAGTCAAAGCTGTTAAAACCTGCCTGTTAAGTTTATTTTTCCCCTCCACAGGTTATAGTTTTACTACAACATCTGGTTACACTTTCAAAACAAAAGCTCACGTTAGCAGCAATACGCAAGATACAACAACTGTTAGACTTTCAAAATAAAGCATGCCAGCAAACATTTCACAAAGTATGACACAGACTTTTGGAATGTTATTAACGTTGTCAAACTGCTGAGGTTTTGTTAGGCTAGTAAAAAAAAAACTTGGTTAGGGTGCGATCATACTTTTGGAAGTGATGTCACTCACCTCACATACGTGGAATTCGCTTACATAATTGACGTATGTTCACTTACTTATGTTACAGAAATGAAAAACAAATCACTCTTGACTCGGAATGAATGCTGTAAGGGTACATAGAGTGTCAAACTTTGAAGCGTAGGACTAATGAACAGGCTTCTGGATTATTATGGATGTTATCGTGACATCATCCTTATTCTTAGAAGTCTGTCTCAAACTGCACTAAATCGCTTAAAAATCTCAACCGTGGCTTCTTGATTCAGCTGTGATAAATTAGATGATTGGCTTTTGGGGAGAAGGGGTGAGATATGTGTCATACAACTGCCGTCCCTGGTGTTACAGTGTTTTCATTCAAAATGCTCTCTCTCTCTCTCTTTTATAACGTCTCTGAAGACGTGTCTCCACTTCCTCCCACCATGAAGCCACAGTGATGGCTCCTCTTTATAGCAACATATAACTAATTAAGACTAAACTTAGCAGAAATTAACACTTGAAAATACATCAGGATGACAAGAACTACCCAAAAACAAACCATTTTTTGGTAATACATATTGCAGCCGGCCACCGTGTGGCGACTGAGATGTTCTGGCTTCATTGTTTGGGAGTTTTCATGTCAGTGGTATAAACTATCATGCTCCTGAGCAGTCAGGTTTTCCCACATACACTCAGTATGATTGTCAGTCTTCACAGATAGGGTCATTCTGATGGGTTTCAGTGTTCACCGTAAGCAAACTTTTCACTGCCGCAGCAGCCATGGATTTACAGCTATCAGTAAGCTTTTATGAGCCTCAATAACATCACATATGACCGATGATGCATTTATAATCTGACAACAGACACCTGACTGTGTGAACAGCTATAACAAGCCCACAAAAAGTCAGAGTGGACCGACTGTACCTTCCAAACAACAGATGAGAATAAAGGACAGTTTTAGTTTGTTGTGTTACAGTGTGGACAGTGAGTTTAGAAGCAAGCTGAAAAGGTTTGTAAGGCTCAAACCTCAACAGACTGAAGGTGATCGATGCTTTCTGATTTATACACGAGTGTGAAAATGGTCTGAAGTGAAAAAGAGTGAAGAGAAATCATGTGTGTGCTCAGGGTGTGGATGGGAGTGGGGTTCAGCTCTGTTTTCACTGGAGAGGCATGCATGTTTAGACAAACACACACACACACACACACGCACACACGCACAAGGCACACAGATGATGTCAATCAGATTACATCTCCTCTCTGGGTTCAGTGTATGTATGTGTGTGTGTGTGTGTGTGTTAGTCTGGTGGGTGTGTCTAATCAGTGTTCCTGCTGAATCTGATAAGTTTTCTGCTTCAGGCAACAGCATGAAGTTTCATGAACAAAGCAGCTCACTGCTCCAACTGGTTTAACATTCAGTGGATTTAGTGTGTGTGTGTGTGTGTGTGTGATTGAGGAGAAGGAGTTTGGATAAATCAAGACAAAATGTATCTGCTATGATGCTTGTATCTGCTTATTGCTTCTAGCAATCTTAAAGTTACACCTGGAGGGTTCCTTAGGGCGGCAGCGACCAATTACTGGATCAGACAATCCAAAGAAAAATAGGTGCCAACTATTGTGATAATCAATAATAATTTGTAACCAGCACACTTTTTACATGTTTTCTTGACAAATTAAAGCGTCTTTAACTTTAATTGGACAAAAGAGACAACCTGAAGACGTCACATTATACTCGGGGAAATCATAATGAACCTTTTTCAGAATTTGACATTATGGGACTTTTCATTCATTTTCATTCATTATTTCACGATCATGTAATTGTGAAAATAAGCGACACATTAATTGATCTATTTTTTTCTGTAAAGTCTTTGCCTCAAAGATTCATCTTTATGTGCACATTTTTTTCTCATGGTGTCCCTCCCTTCTTGTTTTAGGGTTTGGTTCTTCATGGTTGTTAATCAGCTTCTCATTTATCTTTCATCTGTCAGTTTTCTCGTAGGTTTCTTTCGTACTCCCTTGCGTGTTTCTTATCCATATCTTCATCTTTCACAGTTCATTCACTACTTACGTCACACACTGGTTGCATTGATACGACAAGCTGAAGGTTGGTACTTTCAATTTAGATGACAAAAGCAGCTGAAAAATTGCATTAATGTATGTAATGTATTATCAATATACACATGTGGCATACCCAGTTATAAAACACAAGGTTGGAAATTGAAAGACCAGCCCTTTCTTTCAGTGGTTGGAGTGTTGTAAGGTCGAGGCATGATTTTGTCTGCCAGATACATTTGGAAAATAGCCTTAGACCGAGCATTTGCACTGGGTATAGGACCATGGATGTTCATTTTAATTTGACTGACTTTACCGAACCAGGAGAGAGGGATGTTAAACCACATGAGTGGGGCACTTTTAATTAAGATGTAATGGGGGCAAAATTAATCTTATTTACATTATTAAAGTTGGCAGAGATTTTAACATTAAAATACATGAAATCAAACTATTTGAAGGGAATGTGACCAGGGCACTTTTGTACCAAAGGTCGCTCAGTGGCAAAGCTTTGGATTTTTCATAATCAATTCTGTAGCCTGAGAAACTGCCAAAGGCATCTATAGTTGAAAGAAGGGCAGGAATAGAAATTTTGGGTTTAGTCCAGAAGAGAATGATGTCGTCAGCATAAAGTGCCAATTTATGAACAATTCGACTCACACTAGAGATATCATTTTTGAACCTTACGTCCTCTGCAAGTTGCACAATAGCCAGACAGAACACCAAAGGGGACAAGGGACAGCCTTGTCTCATGCCACATCCTAAATGAAAGACCTATGAAGCACTGCAATTGACCTATATTCTTGCCATTGGGGTACTATAGAGCAGCATCACACATTCAATAAATAATTGTTTAAATAGTAGTTTAGGGGGATACGATGCTGACTATATACAACAACCTTCCCACAGTCGTGTGCTCTCCACTGTCTGTAATGAAGGTATAAAAGTCCCATGAAATACTTTGAAAAATAGTGTTGCTGTAGTTTATTAATCTATAAAGTGTTTGCCCCTCAGTCTCATCTTTATGTGCACATTTTTTCTCCTGGTGTCCCTCCCTTCTTTTCTGCCAGCAGAGTAAATAAAGTTTTAGGGTTTGGTTTGCCATGGTTGTTAATCAGTCTCTCTTTTATCTGGCATCTGTCAGTCTCCTCTTTGATTTCTTTTGTTCTCCCTTGCGTGTTTCTTATCCTCATCTTCATCTTTCGTAGTTCATTCTCTACTTACGTCACACATTGTTTCCATTGATACGACAAGCTGAAGATGGTACTTTTAATTTAGGTGACAAAAGCAGATGCATTAATTTATTATCAATACATATGCATGTGGCATGCCCACTTAAACTTAAGGTTGGTCATTGAAAGACCACCCCTTTCTTTTAGCAGCTGGAACATTTTAAGGTTGAGGCGTAATTTGTTTCGGCCAGATACATTTCCAAAATAGCCTTATCAATATCAGAAAACACAGATTTATTAATCCTTAGAGGGAAAATTTGCATTATGGCCTCTGCAAGTGGCTCAACAGCCAGTCAGAATAGGGGTCAAGGGACAGCCTTGTCTTGTGCCTGTCCCAAATGAAAGACCTCTGAAGTACTGCCGTTGACCAATACTCTTGGCCATGGTGCACTATAGAGCAGCCTACCCCATTTAATAAATTCACCCAAGTCCAAATGTCTAAAGAATATCAAAGAGATATTAAAATTCCACCCTATTGAAAGCCTTAACTTCATCAAAAGCTAAAAGTCAAATTCTTTCTTGACTTAAGTGTGCATATTGTGAGTAAAGGAATTCAGCTCTGTACTTAGTATGCCACTTCTCTCATTTATTTTCAATAAGATGCTTTATAGATAATACTGCATCATTCACATGGGAAGCATGAGTAAACACGTGCCTCAGTGAGGTGTAATATTACATGCAGGGCATTGGACAGTGTATGAGGGGTAAAAATGGAAAAACTGGATTGACTTCTTTAAGGCTTATATAAGGAGTCAAGTAGGAACCAGATTTTCAGTAGCTGAACATCAACAATTCAGGTCACGGGTCGAAGTCATACATTGACGACAAATTGTTGTTTCTGTTCCAGTATCATCTGTTACAACATCAAGAAGATGTGTAAGTTGAGGTTACTTTTCTCTTCTGTTTTTATCACTACTCTTTTGTTTAATGGCGCATATTTTTTTAAACTTTTGGAATTACAGTATAATGTGCTTCAATTCTGACCATTTACCACAGAAAAATGTTGTTTTCAAGCACATTGAATATAGTTTGTCAAAAACTTTTGGTAAATAGTAATACTTACAATTTGTTGGGAGTAATCAAAAATCGATTCAAAGATGAGCTAGAATTGCAGCACACCATAATACTTTTTCCAGTTGAGTGAGCGTGCTGGCAAACGTCAGACCACAAAGGGATGTGAGACGTAGAGAGAGAGAGTGAGTGTTCAAGGATTCGTATGATGAGGGCATGAGAGGGGTAAATGTGGTGTCATGGATTTTCTCCAAAAAGAACATCATGTTGAAACTTTAATTAAATTCATGGGACTTTGTAAATTGCTATAGCTGCACTCCAAATACTATTTAAGCTATACATTTCTTAAATTAACCCTCTGAGCTGAATTTCAGTGTTTTTGGGAATCCTTTCATGTTTATTCTCAATCCCACCAATCTATTATTTTTCACTGGATGGGGTTGATATTTGTCCCAAACATCATAAAGACCCTAAGGGTTAAACAGGTCTTGCTGATTGCTAACAGTAAACAAATTAGTAACAGGAAGTCATTTTTACCAGAACAAAGAATCTGTCATCTTTTGACATAATAACACTGGAGCTGGCACTGGTTCAGGATAGAATTACAGAATTACATTGAACATGGCAGATAGTATGATGAGCAGAGTGGAGAGGCCAGGACAGTTTGAGGAAGCAACTGTCCTCTTCCAAATCTTAGATGTGGGGTGTTGGTTTTGGTGTTGAATAAAACAATGAGGGAAGTAGGCCCATGGAAAGAACAGTTGCTGTCTGCAAAAACTGCTTCACCTGTGTCACCTACACGAGAGGAAACACTACAAACATAAGCACATTTCTGTGCCACCGGCATCCAGCAAAATCGCTGTTTGACCAGAAATTTGAAATGCTTTTTGTTGTTGCTAGTAAGCAAAATCAAGAAAGAATTTTGGATAGTGATAACGTTGGTTTTGTCTCTCCTCACACAAAAAATGCAAACCAAAACCAAAGCAAATTGAAACTGTGATCCAAAAACCGAGGTACATGTAAGTAATGTCACACATGTAGTAATTTAAGTATATATTTTTCATGCTGTGTTGAGATATCTCCAAACATTGCATTCTATCTATGTATGTGAATGATGGTCGATAATAGCATCAATCTTTTTCTTATTTTTTGCTACAGTTTTCAAGGATCACCATGGATACTCAACATGACTGTGAATCAATTGAAGAAATTAAAGAAGCACTAAAAAACAACAATCAAGTCTTAGCTATTGCAAAGATCAAAAAGTATTTGGACAAGGAGAAGAACACTCCACTAAATATTGCAATCACAGGAGAGTCCGGCTCTGGTAAATCCACTCTTGTGAATGTCTTTAGAGGCATAGACAACACGGCTGAGGGAGCTGCTCCTACTGGTTGTGTAGAAACCACCTCAGTTGTTACACCATACCCCCATCCAAACTATCCCAATGTTACACTGTGGGATCTTCCGGGTGTTGGCACCACCAAGTTTCCAGCTGATCAGTACCTGAACCATGTTGGATTTGAGAAGTTTGACTTCTTCATCATCATCTCAGACACACGCTTCAGAGAAAATGATGTGAAATTGGCTCGGGAGATCCAGAAGATGGGGAAACATTTCTTCTTTGTTCGCTCAAAGATTGACGATGTTTTACGAGCTCAGAAACGGAGTCAGAGAGACTTCAGTGAGACCAGGACTAAGGAACGAATCAAAGAAAACTGCATTGAAGGTATAAGTGCCTTATGGAGTCACCAACAATACCTATGATAGTCATTATGTTGATCTGACCACAATACAACTTCTAGTATATATCCTCTCACTTTACATATGTATGTTGTTGTCATCACCAGTTAAAAATGGCATTTTTATTTATTGAGACAATTTACCATATACTTGCATACTTACACTCAACATAATTTCAGTATATTTGAAAATTCGAAACAAAAACATGGAACACTTTTTTTCTAGCAGATCAGGCTCAGTGGCTTAGTGTAGTGCAGAAATACTATTTGGAGGAATGCTCAGTCAAAGGAACAGCAACAATAAGTCACCCAATGCAGGCGTCTGACTTTCACAATAAAAGCTAATAGTTAATAGTTAACTAAAAGCTAATAGTTTCAAAGTTCTTATTAGTTATTCAATTCACCCATCTAGGAAAATGAAAGCACAGGACATTACAGCACTGATGAGAAAGAAAATTGGGCAGAGCAAAAAAAAAAACACACTCAACTTAAAAGTGCATATTATTGAGTATATTTAAAAAGAAGAAAATTTGATTTATTTTTCCTTTTCTAAAATGAATAATCATAACATTTATTCCTTTTGTGACACAGGACTTCAGGAACAAGGTATTCAGTCTCCACAGGTCTTCCTGGTGTCCAGCTTTGAGCTCCACCTGCATGACTTCAGTCTCTTACACGACGCACTACAGAGAGAACTTCCTGAACACAAGAGGAACGCTCTGCTGTTTGCCATGCCCAACATCAGCCAGGAGATCATCAACAAGAAGAAAGAGGCTTTCCAAGCCAAAATAAAGTATGTTGCTTATATTTCTGCAGCTGCAGCAGGAGTACCAGTTCCTGGGCTTTCAATTGCTGTTGATGCAGCTTTGCTGGTTGGTGTTGCCACACAATATACAGCTGGTTTTGGTCTTGACATCCCATCACTGAAGATTCTGACTGAAACCACAGGTGTGTTATTTAATGATTTGACAGCTGTAATTACTTCACCCCTGGCTGCAACCAAAATAACCACCGATCTTATCCTCAAGGTGTTAACTGAATCTGCAAGCACAGCTTCACTATTGTTAGCAGAGGAATGGTCCAGATTCATTCCAATATTTGGAATTCCAGTAGCAATGGGCCTATCTTTTAAGATAACCTCCAGGATTTTGAATGTCTTACTTGACAAGCTTGCTGATGATGCACAGAGGGTGTTTGAAAAGGCCCTGGGCTGTAACACCACAGAGTGATATTATAATATACAGTAGGGGTAGAACTAGTTATCTGTTAGCAGCCAGGGAGCAGCAGTGCCCTGCACTGTGTGCGGCTGTGGCATTTCTAGCAGTGCACAAACAAACGTTCTTGTGTCTTTATCAACAGGCAACAGACAGATTGTACTGCAACTGTTCAGTTTACTGCAACTATGATGAGCAGATCTATAGTAGTTCTCTAGAAGCAGTTGAAAGTAAGTCTTTTAAACAATTTAAATCAAATTATCATTTTTTATTTTTTTCTAAAAAAAATGTATTGCCATGTAAAGGACTCGAATCAGAAGTAATTTCATCTAGATCATGTCACTGGAGTGGGTTCACCTGGAGCCTTTAATTGTTTTACTGTTTAATATAACTTTTTTTTTTTTACAAGTTTACAGTTACATTTAATCTTGATTTCTAAAGTAGAATTTGTCATTGAAATCAAAACCTGTGTACATATATTTGAGATGGTAAGCCACACAGATCATGACGACAGCATTAAGTTGAGCTAAATTAAGAAAAAAAAAAAACAACTGACAGCCACACTTTGCTGTGTAAAATTGTGCTTGTGCTTGTTTCCTTATAGGGTTATGTTTTGTTTCGTTAAAGTGTGTGACTTAAATGTGTTTTTTTTGTTTTGGGTGAGGTGGATCATTTGTGCCATAAAACACTGGGAGATCCTGAAGTATGTTTACGTTCATCAAGTCAATAAAATTATTGGTGTATAAAATGTCATACTTAATTATAACAAATTCTCTGTCTCTCAATTATGTCTTGATTATTTTTTCAGTTGCTCATTTTGATTGACTAGCAGTTTTAATGCTAAAAATATGATGTTTCCAATTATATGAACTATATGGATATTTGTCATTTTTGTCTGATCCAAATTGTTTACATATTATTTTCTGCCTTAAAACACGTTTTTTCAGCGCTAACTAAGTGAATGAAATCCTAGAAGTGGCTCAACAGTGGAAGGTTTATCTGTGTCTGAGAGGACGCAGGCTGAGATCCTGTTAACTAACTCAGAATAGCAGTGTGCAGCAGAAACAATCTTAGCCAGGTGCGTCGTGGGGATTCTTCAGTGTCACGGTGGCTTTGGTCACAGAGAACATGTTCACTCTGAAGCTGAATGAAGAGGAGACATTAATCCTGCACAGTTCACATACAGGTCACTGAGGACTCAACCTGACGTCTTAATTTGAATGTGCATGCAGTCAGGCTGAGTGTGAACCTGAATCAGCAGGTGGAAAATGAAGATAGGCAGGAGGGCAAGGCTCAACGTGAAGAACTCCTTTCTAATATAGCAGGTATTGCTATAAAACTATGAAAATAAACATGTGAGTTTAGACTAAACAAAACATTGGGACTAAAGAAAAAGGAGCAGTGCAGTTCACTGAGTTTACTTGTTGTATAAATAAAACAAATTTGATCAAAAAAGAGGTGAGTATACTGCCTGAAGCAGGCAAAAGAAACAGCCAGCAGTATGAGACAATGTGACGAATAACAGACAAACCACTGACAGCTGGCATGCTAATGAAATTAAAAACTGAGACGACAATGGAGCAAAACAGTTTTTAGTTAAAGAGGAAGTGTCACTTTTTTATGCATCAAAGCCTGTTAACAGGTGTTTGGGAGTATTTCTGCATAATAGAAACAGTTGTATGAAGGCCCTTTGTACTGTGTGAAGTCTGATATATGGTGTAAATTGAGTCTGCATAGTTTGAAAGAAACAGCCCATATTTTCCAACCAATACAAAGTACTCTTTGAGTCTTGTGGACAACAATGTGGATACCATACTGATATATCAGTGACAGATCAGTAGCAGCTGATAATATCAGCAAACTGAAATATTGGTCGGACTCTAATCAAATTGCAGTGTTTCCAGAAATTACATTTTTACAATCCGTGGTCTCATGTTACTAACATAAAAATTAGAGGTGTAACAATACATCGTTCAACGAGAAGCGTGTGGAGTGGCTGCACAAAAAAGGCAGAGATGCTGGGCAAAGCGCTTTTTCTCTATGCAGCGGCGTGCACTCTCTTCTCATTGGGAACAACTGAAAAAAGATGCTGGCGCCTACAAAACAAACGTTGTGTGAACACGGGCTCTTAGTCTATGCACACATACACAAGCGACATAACTGACACCTAAACAAACTCACACAGGCAGGTTACTCCAAACACCTGCTGTCACAATAAAGCACAGTCATCTCTTTTATTTAATGCTCTCTTAGCAACAACATGACACACAACCTTCTCAAGTCCTGTCAAAACCCTTCAGTGAGGACCAGTCTGAGTTTTAAACCTTCAGAATGAGGACATTCATATCTGCTCTTCATCTAAGAGCTGCCTGGGAGCTATGACTCAGTGGAAGGTTAAGGTCAGCCTTTAGGTTTAGACCAAAGTCAGAGTTTGTCTGACTGTCAAGGTTTTGGAAATGCACAACATCATCGTGCACTTACCGAATGCATCACAAACATTTGTGTGGTCTCTGTTTTTATCCTCTAAAAGTGTTTGAGGTTGTTGTAGTTCTTAGCCAAACTCATGAGTGTTTAATGTTCAGTTTAAATTAAAAAATCTGACACAGCAGGAACATCCTGTAGGCCTCCTGAACTACGATTCTGTCGTTTCTTATTCTCACACTTCTCTCAAACATGACACTATTACATAACCATTAATCTTCTTGTAGACTTAGCATCCTCTGTAGTGTTCTCACTTTATTATGCATCAAAATGTCACACTAAAAGATGCAGATTCTCTCATCTGAGGTGGGGATGCTGAAGCTTGTGTAGTAGTCGAATGCCTCTACGGACACACTGAAGGTGAGGAATGGAAAACTGTAACCAACTGCAATCACAAGTTCATTCCTTTCAGCAGCCAAAGTGTGTACATTACCAGCCAAGTGTCCTCGCTCACTGTATATAAGAGCATCTGTTAAACAGCTAAGTGCTGAAATGTGTGAGTAAGTGTGTGTTCATGAGCAGGCTAATGAAGCAGTTGGCTGGTCGGTTAGCTCGCTGGCAGGACTTCACACAACGAGTCTAGTTACAGACAGAGAGGCTAAACAGAGCACGACTGATGATCGTATCTGATGACTGCCAACTTCATCACGCCAGGAAGTGTGTAGGTGAGAAGAAGGCTGCTTTTAAATTCAGCCACTTTAGTCCCAGTGAGCACAGGAAACTCAACGTTAAATGTGTTGAGCCGTCAGGAAAGCTCCTGTCGCCAAAGCTCATCAGATCACCGTCACTCTTCGACCTGCTGGTAAGATCTTCAGCAGGGATCAGATGAAAGTTTAATGACTTCTATGGAGGACTGGACTCCTACAGCAGCAAACAGTAATAGTGCTCATGACCAGGGATGTCGGTTTCAGTTCATTTTGCTTTCATTCCCCCGACATCTATTAACCTGTCACTAACTGAGTGATTATTGAAAGATATCCACTCAGATTATCTACTGACCCAAATGCTGAGGGAACATCAGGGAAGTTTTGTAGTCCACAAAACATTTCTGGAGCGTCACAGCAAAACACTTTTGCAGATTCACAGCTAATGTGGATGCAGACTTGATTTAAAATGTAAAAAAAACAACTGAAAAAAAACTAAAATGGCTCCTAAATTGATCTGATATTACATTATTTGAACACTAGATACGCGGTCAAGCTTGTGCACCACCAGGTTGCATTCTAGGTCTTTAAGCGTAGGGACTACAGTTGAGATGTCATCTTTAAAAAAGGGTGTAAATAACATCTTTTCTCTTTTCACTTTTATTGTGCTGGATCAGCTGTATGGAGCCATTTTATGGTCATTTTCAGTTCTTTTCTTTCGTCCATCTACCTCAGCTGTTTTAGAGAATGCTTCAACAGTGTTTTGCTGTGAAGGTCCAGAAATGTTTTGTGGATGACTTTTCATCGGCATGGGGGAGAGTAGGTGATGACTGAATATTCATGTATTGTGTGAACTTATCCTTTATGGAAATGACTCACATGATATACAAGAGGTACTTTCCCTTCAGTCCACTCCACAGAGAGGCTCTGAGTGAGGAGCGCAGTCCAGACTAACTCAACTTATTTCCACTCTTCATTTCTTGCGGAGCACACTGACTGCAGCTGACTACAGACTTAATATTTAGCTCATCCTTCTCCTCCTAAAAATGCTTTTCGGTGACATATCTCCTAATACTTTCTCCCGCTGCAGTATACTGCACGTGCTACTAGTAAACTGAAGAGTAGCATCACATTTATAACTGACATTTCGAATTGTTGCCTTTCAGGAGGAAATGTCCCACAATGAGCGTCTTTTAGCGCGCTTCACTTGTTACCTCAGACTGCTGATAGAGTGCAAATTTAAGATTAAAGGTTAACCGTTGACATCCACATTGGTGATATAAGGAAGTTCACATACTGACAAGTTTCTTATCTGCAAACCACAATTTACATCCAGGATGCAGCAACATGTAAAGACCAACCAACAGATCTGCAAACCAATACTATCAGACTTCACAAGCACAAATGCAGTATACTGGTATGTGCATGTCAACCAATAAGAGACATAAATTATATAAATTAAGGAACAATATCAGGGGATCATCGTCAGATTAATACAAAATTAAGCCAATTTGAGCAAAAATGATAAACACTCCATGGTTCAAACTTCTCATATCTAAGGATGTGCTGCTTTTTAATCTTTTGCATTGCTGTAAATTGAATAACTTGAATATCTTTGGGATTTGGACTGTTGAATCAATTCATAACCCATAC
This sequence comes from Diplodus puntazzo, assembly GCA_963678695.2. NCBI lineage: Eukaryota > Metazoa > Chordata > Actinopteri > Spariformes > Sparidae > Diplodus > Diplodus puntazzo. The sequence continues at coordinate 31,191,145 of OZ023165.1, forward strand.
TGATACTGACAACAACCGCGCTGGCATGAAACACACAGTAATGCTGTATGTGCAGCTTCACAGTAACACCGCAGGGGCTGTAGATGGCGGTTGCTGGCTGGCGTGGCAGTCTGACTGATGAGCTCTTATCGCTGGTAATTTCCCGGCCTGTTGTTAGGTGTAAATAGGTTAAGCAGTGTTTATCGGCTGACATTCTCTGAGTTTGATACGCTGCCAACATGATCCATCCATCAGCGCTCACACAAGCACAGCATGTGTGAACCACTGCCAGATGAGTAAGCTTCATATACGTACATTCTGTCTCTCACTTCCTTATGAAACCACACTCACACGGTTAATATTCAGAGGTCTCTTACTCTTTTTCTGCTGCGTCTTTCTGTTCTTAACCAGCTCAGTTCTGTCTCTCAGTCTGTCTGTCTGGGTTTTTACTCTCTAAGCACAGACAATCCAAACTAATCCTGAGAAACAGTAGTGAACAACACCCAAACAAAAATTATTCTGGGTTACTGTGCCACAGAAACAGCTTTACTTCATGATGCCTGTTAGTGGTTTCTAACCGTCCCCAGGTTCACTTCCCCCACACAATGCCACCAGCTACTACTTTTAAAAATGTGTTTCCTATGAGATTGCAAGCAACAATGGAAATAAACCCACAGTTGGATGGTTTGCATTTATATGATAAGTAATTGCTCACAAAATTAACAAAAATTAACAAAATTGCTCATGTTCGAAGAGCTAAGTTTGGTTGTGTGTTTTAAAAGAGGAAGTGGATCGTCATATTCTAGCTCTCTACCTGCAGATTCTGTTCAGTCCAACTAAATTCTGATGCTGTACAAGATAGCAGCTAGATGTTACACAAGACACACTTTGAGGATGATGTGCTAGTCTTAAAAAAACAGATGCTTGTTATTTTAGAGCTTTTAATTCAAGTTGAAACTTGGAATAAACAAATGTGTGTATTAATTGTTCAGTTAATCTGTATCAGTATTACAATGACATAATATCTGAATGATCAGTATAGTATAAGATGACCATTGAGTGAATGTACTCAAATACTGTACTACAAATTGAAGGTTCTAGTATTTTAATTGAATATTTCCATTTCCTGCTACTTACTAAGCCTTCTTCAACTCCACCACATTTTGAACATCAATATTGTACTTTTATTCAACTAGATTACATTTACTATTGTATTTGAGGAGCATGAACCGTGGTAAAATTACTTGTAACACAGTTGATTTTTGTACCCTCAGCCTACCCCGTGGTTTGGGAAATCAGGAAGCGATGCAGCAGTAACGTTGTGGATGGCAGGCAAAGGGAAAAGGTCTTTCCAAGTTCAGCTTCGCGGCTCTGCCAGATGGTTCTCTCGAAACCGTGGAACTGATATTATCATATTTAAAGCAATTAAGTCGCTTCAGTATGTGTTGGATTTTGTTGCTAGTTGTTAAACAGCGACAGATGAGATTTATTTAATGTTCTTTCATTTTAAATTCAAATTAGTTTGTTTACTTTTATCTCCTGAAGTAGTCAACTCTGATTTTACATCGAACATAGGTTATGTCTTTGGTTTAAGCAGTTTGCTAATGGAAAAATGTTCAATGTATTTCATGTCATTAACGAGTAATCGATAACAGATTAAGACAATTGATTATCATCCCTTGTTTTCTACACCCAATGACAGATTCTTTATCTAATCTTTACAACAGCAAGGAAACAATATCATGCTCATTAAAGCTTTTAAATAACATTTTATCTATGAAAGAAATAAGCTGCACCTGATCCACACCACCAGCTCCCAATGTCAACTGGCATTAGTCATGGACTTAGTAAGATCCTGTTCTGAGGAGTGTTCACCTGAGCCTGTGTGGGCTGCAAGACGTGACTCAGTACATTTACCCATTCCTGCAAAAACTGGTGTGAGTTCAGCCACACCTCCAGGCAGGGGAGGGGACAGAAACGACGTTTCATCACGACCAGTGACACACTGGACTCCTACACGCTCATAACTGTGAAATTAAATCACCCTTAAATTCTCAGAAACTACATCACCACCACCACAAAGAGGAACCAGTGACTTACACCACGTAATGAAGTGTCAAGCCACCCCTCAGCTTGTGTGAAAACTCTGAACATGTTAAACTGGACCACACATCACAACAAAAACACAACTTGTGAGAGATAGCAGATGACAACAACCTCCCTCAAACTTTCAGGGAGCGTCAGACACATTCAAGCTAGCCGTGATGTTTCCAAAGGGGAACCCAGAAAATGCTAATTTACCAGAGCAGCTAGCTGAAACACACGCATGCTCACCCCGACAGAAAAACAAAAACACAGCCATGCGTCTCTCACCTCTGCCGCGGCTCGGAGGACACCGAGTTGCAGCTCTGGACTGACAGCAGCGTGGAGGACTTCCGCGGTCCCAGCGGAGACGGTAGCAGGCTGTTGTTTGACGGGGACGGCGAGAGCAGGTTACTGTTCCCCGGCGGGGGGAACGAGCCTCTGCGGCAGTCCAGCAGCACCTCCGCGCTCCCCACATCGTTGAAGCCCGTGTCCGACGGCAGGACGAGGATGGGCGGTACTGTGAGGAGTCCTGTCCTTGGTGCTTGTGCGGGATTGACGCTCCCGCAGCTCGGAGACACTGCCAAACTGGTGAACGTCCCGTATCTGCTGTTGTTACCCAGCTCCGGGCACAAGCCGGCCGCCGCAGAGCCGGAGTCGGCTCCCTCCAAGTCGGCGTCTCTGTGGTGGTGGCGACTTCCTACATTCTCGTCTGGAAAACTCAGAACCGGCCGCCCGTCCAGGGAGATGTTACTGAGAAACAAAAGAGCTGCTTGTCTCCGGCGAGAGTTCTCCCGGTTCCTCCGGCTGTGTTCCTTGTTCGTATGCGGTTTTTTGCCGCTAACGGCCGTTATCGCAGCGCTGTGCTGGCCGCAGGCAGCAGCCGCCGCCGCCATGGTCTCTGTCCCACTGAGGAAGTCTGCTGGAGGATCAGCTCGAGACCTGCAACTGTCAAATCCCTTTTACCCGGCGCGAGACCGCTTTACGCCCTCCGCAGCTCCCCATTGGCTCAGACGGGAATGCGTAATGACGTGTATCCCCCCCAGAGCCTTCGGGGGTTCGGCCACGCTGTGAACTACATACTGCTGCAAAAATGTAAATAAAGCCTGCGGACCAGAAATGGCAGAATATCACATACCATCACATATAAAGGTGGTTTTTAAACAGTGTTTTTTCTAACTCAGAATTTAAATATTTACAATTTTAATGACGTAATAATGATAAACTAAGAAATATTGACCTTTTCCATAACTGCATAAACAAGCAGTTCTCAGAGGACAATAAGGTCCCAAGAACACTGTTTGAAGCTAGAAAAGTGGCAGGGTCCGCCACATATAAACAGAAATAAAAAACAGTATAACATTTTCTTGTCCTTTAAGGTCAGTTTGTGTATTTAGATTATTTAGTCATAATAATGAGGACTGTTTATTTAATTAGTTTTCTTTAGGTATAAAAATATATATTTGTGATCTTTGTCTTCCTAAAACAATAAAATATATATTTTTTAAAAAACTAACCCTATCTTAAATGTTTGACAATAATATTATAGCTTTTTTCACCACCAAAGGCAGGACGTGAACATTTTAACCACTTAAAATCAGATGTTGATGTACTTCAAACCTCTTTAATCAAATAGGATAAAAGAGGGGCATCCTACAGACAGTTATGGAAATATTTCTGATGAAATGTCTGTATCTAATTATGGTAATGGTTATGGTTTTGTCGTTGTGGTGGTGAGTTGGCATCAAATGTCTGTTTTTATTTTGTCTGTGCGCTGTGTTAAATCACCACAACACTTTATTATTGTTAACGCGCTAACAGTGTGAACCTGCATGTCATTGAAGGTCTCCCAGTAAAATAAAAATCAGCTTTTAATCAGAAAAAAGAATGTATTGTGTGTGTATATTGGTATGTGTTAAATAATCAATAATATACATAGATAAATAAGTATTCTTGCCATGCATCCCAGCTGAATGTTATGATATAATGTGAATGGGTTTTTTTTTTAATTCTATTTCATTTTAAGTGGTATTCCTTATACGTTAGAATTTTATCTACAGTGTCTGTGTAAATTCCTCAGTACATCTCTGGAGTATCCGGGCTGCTGAGGCATTAACTGCGCTGTCACTGCAGCTCTACCTGACAGCGGCTTTGATTGGCTGATGGTTCTTTGTTATGAAACCTCAGAGGATTTTCTCTGCAGTGATCCCTGCAGTGACACCGACACTTGGCTGAGTGGCACCTGGTCGGCTCAGCAGAACGACCGTGCCGTGTAGTATGACTGTTAGCCTGCTAAATATAACCTGTAGGACACACCGCACTGTAATCCCCGCAACCCCAGAGTTTATTATCGCTCACTCACCCCCTGATCCCTCACATCGGCAGAGCAACAAATGAACCACAACTGACCTTCCAGCTTAGCTAGGAAATGGCACGATTGGAAATCCAAAAAAATGGCATCCCTTAAATCTGTTTGATCTCTGTGTAAATCTGTTTTTCATTTGCATGATGTCATGTCTCATTATGGATTATAATACATGTTTTTTTGTTTAAGAAGCTGACTGGAGGCTCAACTGGGAGCTTAATAGAAAAGCGACAAAACAACATCCTCATCCTAAATTCACGTTGTTGCAAAAAGCTGCACAACAGAGCTTGTAAGAGGGAAAATCAATGCTACGTACAACAGGTGTATAACATTGTTCTTTGGTGTGGTTAGTTTTAGCCTGTTGTATTCATGGCCACGTCCAGCTCTGGTGTAATATTGCGCAACACTGGAATGCACAGTGTGGAAGAAGCACTGAGCAGCCATCTGGGCCGTCTGTGAAAGCAGCTTATCACGACCCATATTGACGTGTGTTGTTTAGATGGTGACCTCTAGTGGCTGGAGTGATTATTGCTGCCATGAAGGAGGAAGTCAGGTGAGGCCTTGTTTGTGTTGATAGACTTGGCCAGTACAGCTGATTCTGATTCTCAGACCGCCGTTCATGTTGTGTGAAACCAAAAGTCAACAGAAATTTCATTTAACTTACTAACATAATTAAGTAGCGTCAAGTACACAACAGAATGTATATATATGTTGTTTTAGGAGTCACTGGCAATCAACAAACTGCATCGTTTAATTATGAGGACGAGTTGACATTGAAACACAACTAGTCGGCATCATATTAACACTTATATTTCCAATTTAATGACTCGATTAAATGTGATTTTCGAAAAGCATGATAAATACGCAAAAGTTATTACTGCAAGACCACCTATCAACAGAGGGAGGGATTGTGTGCGTGTGTGTGTGCGTGCGTGTGTGTGTGCGTGTGTGTGTATGTGTGCTCATCAGTACTCTGATAATAATGATATGGTAGTAGGCCTAAATGCCGCCACATGGATGATTGCAGCAGTTATAGAGCTGTAATCTGATGATGGGGATCAAGTTTACACAATGTGTTCGCTGCCTTACACACACACACACACACACACACACACACACACACACACACACATACACACACTATCCTAAAACTACAGTTAAACGGATAAAGTTGACCTCAGAGTTTATCTCCTGTGCTGGAAGCTGAACTGGACTTTATCCTGGTATCATTTGGACTGATATGAACTCTCATCATGACCTCTGACCTTTAGCGGCGTTACAAGGTGAAGCCACTATGTGGCTTTTTGCCTGCAATGAGCTCAAACATGTCGTCTTCCTCCAACAGCAAAGAGACCTTTTCATTGTTTTTCAGGGTCATGAGACCTGGAAAAGCTTCGTCAAAACATGTTTAGGCCTGACATTTTGATTTTATCTTTACTATGTAATTTGTCTGCAGCGCCTGTGTTCCTTCTGTCCAGGTCAAGCGGTGAACAACGAGCCTTGTGGTTACCTCTGGTGCGTTCACAGTATCGTGCACCGCTGCGACTGAAAATCAAAGTAAAATAAAATGCACAGCGTTGGTGTGTTATATAACGAGAGGGAGGACATGAGCATGACTCGGGTGAAGCTCACGGGTCTGCTGACTCTCTCTGATGCTCAGTGAGGCTGGCAGAGGAGAGGAGAGGACCGCGAGGCAGAGGAGCAGTGCACCATGGGAAGGTCATGAAGCTGCCGCCGGGATAACGGGTCAATGCAGCAGTGGGGGAGAGAGAGAGAGAGAGAGAGAGAGAGAGAGAGAGAAGACGAGTTCAGAGAGACATTTCTATCTATCTATCTATCTATCTATCTATCTATCTATCTATCTATCTATCTATCTATCTATCTATCTATCTATCTATCTATCCACCCATCCATCCATCATTATTAAAGCTGCTATTCTTATTAATAAACAGTCATTAATAATCATTGAAACTATAATTTGCGCCAAATAATGAAGCTGTTGGCTCAGAGGGGACAAACATCTCTTTCTCCTCTACCGCCTCCATGTGGTGAGTGTTAGGTATTACAGCTCCTGAGGAAAATATCATCACATTGCAGCTTTGTAAATTATTTAGATGCCATGAATTTATGCAAACAGGTACTCAAATTATGACTCAAGTCAGAATGCATTCAATAATAGATTGCATTTGTTTTCTCCAGCAACAAACAAGACCCCGATTCAGTGAAGACAAGAAATGAAATGAGGTGGAATGAAGTGAGTCGTAGTCGTACTCGAGTAAAAGTAAAGATGTGAAAGTCACACATGTGAAGTCTTAAAGTATCTGAAATTTACTTAGAATCAAAAGTTATTTTCTGGTGATAAATGTACATGAGTATAAATTAGACGTATTGTTTACATTTTATATGTTGTTTATCAGGAGTCGACGGATAATCCAATAATAATAATTGATTACTTACAGTCCAGTGCAGAGGTGTTGGACCGTACACTGGGAGTTAGCAGGTACTTTTAGCATCAAGCTAGTCTGTCCATCCAGAGTTGAGGCAGAGCAGCTTGATGACATCAGAAAATACTTTCTCCATTTGATATGATCCAGTTCCAGACAATTTAAAAAGTCGGTCCCCAAAAGAAAGCAGCGCTCTGCTGGCGTCATTCTTTTTATAGATCCATGACAGCAACATAAAAATTAAGAAAGGGTTTATTGGACAAACAATACGTCCACTCCTCCTGGTGCAGGATGAGTCATCAACATTTTTGTATCTTTCTCCAGGAAGTCACAAACTCTAAAACATAATTAAGAATATCTACAAAACAACTATTTGGCCACATATGTGATACAAACTTTAAAACACAGATGTTGACGTCATGGAAACTTTAAAGACATTATTTGTTTAGATTACAGGCTTTCTGAGATTTTATGGCTAAATATATAAACTAGAACCATCCAATTAAATATGAACTCATTTGCATAAATCTCCAGAACAAAAACTCTGAACTAAAACTGACCTAAATGTGTATCTGGGGCATATGAAGAGATGTTATTAAAGAGAAATAACCCCAAAACATGGACATTAACATAACATTTGCATTGTTTTAATCCTAGTTTGAATGTTTCTTTGCATAACCCAAAGAAAAAGGGTTAGTGTTCTGTGTGTTGTCAGCTGGTTTTGTCTTCACGTAGAGCAAGAATCACTTTTAAAACATCCACGTTTAAAAGGCCGCCTCTGTCAGACTATTTATATTTACAGCCTATCTGTCTGGTGAAGCAGGAAGTTGACCTGCTGCTCTCGCTCAGGTGTACGTGGGCAGATTCGTAGTTGGAACGCTGGCTGAATTCAGGCAGAAATCCAAACAGTCTCTCTCTGCTTCACAGGTAGTAGTCTTCCTCCTCGATGTCTCCGTGAGTCTCCTGGAAGCCGAGCGCCTGGATGTCGTGGGTGAGGTCAGTAATGCGTCGGTTGAATTCCTGAGATCCTGACGCCAGGGAGGAGTTGTCGTACCTGCAGGGGAGAGCAACCGATTATCTAAATGCTACCTCGCGTTCTCTGACATCCTGCTTCCTCTTAATATGCAGGTGAGAATGAATCTGATTACAACTGGGGGAATTCACAATTACTTCTCCAAAAACAAAAGAAATGTAATTTTGTGTGGAACTTGTGGACTCAGCTGAGCCTGTTTATGCCTCAAAGTAACAGAAATCTCTACCAAAACCTACAGTAGCTCTATTACAACTTCATTAAGAGTGAATTTAAAGACTATGATATCTTTCTATATTAAAACTGTTCATGGACAGAAGATGACACACCAAATGTACAATATTAATGAACCCTGATCATCAGTGTGTCATGTAGAAACAACCTAACCTCAGACAACACTAAGACCTGAGTTTCAAAACCAGCTCTGACCCGTGCTGACCTACTGTTCGTACCCTCTCATGGCCGTGGCCGACGTGTTGCTCATGCTGCGTTTGATGCGTCCGAAGCTGTCGGTTAGAATCCCTCCCTCCCGGATCCCGATGCTCTCCAGGAAACTCTCGAACACCCCGACGTCCTTGTCTGGGATGAACGGACGCATGCCTGAGATGTAAAGAGAGAGTCGGGTTTTTCTTATGATCGTCAGACTTTTGTTGTTCAGCATTGTGTTTCTGTTTCTGTGTCCCCACTTCATGGATGGAACATGGGTCATAGACAAATGATGGAAAGTTAAGTCAACTGTTCAAAAGTCTGTTCCTTTGGTATTGTGTGCTTGTAGTGAATTTACTCTATATTCTAACTTTTGCGATGATATTTAGTAAGTATTTCTTTTTTCTGCTTCCTTCACAAGTTGGAATTAAAATATTGTACTTTTCTTTCTCACATTTGTTCAACAACTGTAGTTATGAGTTAATTTGCAGATTCAGATTTATAAACATAGCCAACAAACAAATGATGAATACATAGTTAACACTTTAGTGACCTCTGGGGGTAAATTCACAAGCTACTCATCAGTATCTAAATAGATTAAAATGAGCTCCACCAGCACAGCTGCGATATTAAACTGCACATCAATACATCAATAATTATGATTACTGCCTTTCTGCATGATAAGTACATTTATCTTTTGATGCAGATGCTTGTGTCCCTTTACAAAAGCAACACTGTGAATGCAGGAGTGATAACAGAGTGTCTACTTTTTCCTTAAGTGAAAGATGTGAGTAAAGATTTCAAGTTCATGTTTAGTTAAAGGAAACGTAGCGCCGGGCTGCCTTCAGCTTCCTGCATCGACTAAACGACTCCCATCATGTTGTCGCCAGTCGTTTGATCATCGTGTGATCAGAGCATTACAGAGAGACACTTGGTGCAGAGGGTATATCCTCAGATCTCTTTTATGAGATGATGATGAATGAAGTACATTCTGAACTTTTATTTTAAAGCCCCTCGTAGGACTTGACCATTTCTGACACTGACGATCACTGTGGCTGAACAGAAACGTTAAATCTTTCTACAAACACAAACTAATTCATGCTTTGTTACTTTTGTTAGTCATGAAGGATCCTGATCCAGCTCTTCCACAGGAGAGTGGTATCAAAAGGGGAGACGTGAAGCAGGGCTCAGTGAAGTAGGAACCATAGAAGAAGAAATAAAAGAGCTTTGCTTTTGAAAACGAGCCTCACAGATACATTCTGCACATGTTCTGCTTCGGAGGCCTTTTCCAGTCAGTTAACGACTGTAAATGAAAACTGAGGACGTGTTTGTGAAGCTGCACAAACCCAGCTCTGTTAGTTCGCCGTTTGTCTGGTTTCTTTCCTTCTAAACCCGTCATAATAATGATTATACACCAGCAAACTGAGCATGAACAGGGTGTGCATCGAACATCCACCCTTCCCCCTCCTCCCCCTCCTCCCTCTCTCACACTCACTCACTAACAGGAAGTTGTGGTTTCCTCAGTGGAAGTGGGTCAGAGCTGAATTTGTTGTGGTAAACACTCACACATAGCAAGAACACTCACAGTTAACACACACACACACACACACACACACACACACACACACACACACACACACACACACACACACACACACACACACGTCAATATACATTCTACCACCAAACTCTCACACTCGGTCTCCTTCCTCTGCGACACTACCACAGAAGCAGTGCGAATAGTAGGTTGTGGTTTGCCGCAGAGTTTCAGTCAGTTAACGAGCTCTGTGTGTTCGTGCATGTATGTATATGTATATGTGTGAGTATGTGTGTGTGTGTGTCACCCTCTCTTTCTCTCTCTCTCTCTCTCCCTGTCTGTCTCTGTGTCTCTCACCCAGCAGCAGGAACTTGCGGTTGTCTCCGTACAGTTGCAGCAGCTCGGAGCAGAAGTGGTCGATGTTCGATCCCAGCCTGTATTCTCTGAGCAACACTGCAAAGTGCTGCAACTCCACTGGACTCAGCTTGTTACGCAGCTGTGGACACACACACACACATGCACACACACACAAAGACACACAGTGACACTCAGAGGAGCATACAAACATATTGACAAAATTATTTTTTTCTTTTCTTTTCTTTTTTTTAAAGTAGATAATCGACAAAAACTTTGCTGCCAGGTTATTTTTGCCCATTGTATCAGAACAGGGAGAAATCTCGTATATACAATTATAGCCGTATTCACACTGCAAGTTGTTGCTCAATGCTACAGAAGCTAACATCCAAACATCTGGTGGCAGAAATCTTAGAGACTGTGTTGGCTTTTTACTTTTCTCTCCTGTCTGTTCTGTGCTTCATGTGTAAAAGGATATTTTTACTGTCTGATGGAACCTGTGATCAAGTAGGCTGTTTGCAGTAATTGCAAAGTTACAAGGTCAATTTATAGTCATTGCATCTATTTTTAGAAGATGGAGTGTCGATGAATTGAGGAGTCTCAGCCTGAGGAATGCAGCTGCTCAGTAGTCTGGTGGGACGGCAGCGGACACATCTGAATCTTTGTAAAGTCTCATATACGGACCACATATAGTGTCAAAATTGCTTTAAAAGATGTGTTTAATTTTTGTCATGAGTTATGAAGCTGTTCACACTGTCACTCACTCACAGTGATCATGTACTCCTGCATCAGCAGCAGGGCGGGGTTACTGTCTCCTCCGTCGCTGACCGAAGCCAGGCTGCGACGGGAGTCCTGCAGGGACAGAGACGAACTCTCGCTGTACGTCTCGCTGTAGTACAGCTCAAAGGCATCCTGGGAGCCATCGCTGAGAGAGAAACGGGATATCACCACCAACTCACATCGAGGGACGGATGTGTTTGAATAAATGTGTTGCAGGGTCAAATGTTACTCACTACGAGCTGCAGCAGCTGAAGTCTGGATCGTAACTGTAGGACATGTCCGTCAGACAGCTGTCACCTGCAGGCAGACGCACAGAGCAACAGAGCATATGTGTGGTGGTGTGACACCCACAGGTTGGTCTAACGATTCACTAGCAACCTGATGGAGGCTGCAGGATCATTCAAATGAATACAAAAGTGTTTGACAGCACAAACAAGATACTTATTTACTGTATCTGAGAGTCTCTCCAGTAGTGAAGCAGAAGAAAAAGCTCATCTGAAGGGTTTACGCTCGTCTTTACATTTCCAGTATGTGCTGCCGTTAACAGACACAACGATCTTTGAACATCCTCACAAAAATGTAACATGAAATTCACGTTTTTACATGTGAATATTATTCGTTCATAAGTGAGTAGCTCCTTTTAAATTTCAATAAAAACTTCCAGTTAAGAAACATTTTCACACGTGAATTTCCACTGGTGCAGCAGAACTAAAAGCAACTCAAAATTTAGAAAACCTCATGAAGTTCCATCATATTGTCTGAAAAAATAACTTGCATGTGAAAACATTTATGTGTTTAATGTAATAAAGTCTCTACAGATCTTTGTCTGAGAACATGACCGACGTGTCACTCACTCCTCTGCAGCCAGTAGCGGTCCGGCATGGAGTGGTGAAACCCGGCTCTGTCGACACACTCGATGGTCTGATGGCCGTAAATGACCTGGAACATCTGACAGATCAGAGAGCAGTACTCCTCTGCAGCATCCTGCACACACACACACACACACACAACATCACACAGAATTAGCTATCACATCAATAATATCTGTGTGACCCTCTCACGTCACAGCTGTGCTATCATCACAGGTTCTTAATCTTTCCGACCCTGATTGTGTTCTGAACATCTTCTACGGTGTGAGCAGCTTCACTGGAGCAGTTTCACGGGTTAGTACATTGCTCAAGATCGTAGACAAACACACACACACACACACACACACACACACACACACACACACACACACACACAGTAATAAGTGTGAGGATTTGAACCAGTAGACGCCTAAAGCCAAAACCCGCAGTCTGTTGTCGTGATGAAGCGTAACTGGAGTCTGAGAGCTTCATCTGAGCCAGTTAAACGATGACACACTAATGCTGCCAATCCAAACAAATTAGCGCTCAGAGGACGAGAATAACAATGGCCGAGGATGACACACACACACACACACACGCACACACACACACACAAAATGACAAAGCTACTTTTATCTGCTGCAAATGTGATGTAATGCTTCAGGTTATGCAACAATGCAGTCTCAGTATGAATGTTTGTGTTTGTTTGTGTGTGTGTGTTTGCGCGCGTGTGTGTGTGTGTGTGTGTGTGTGTGTGTGTGTGTGCATAGATGAATGAGCATCATCAGTGTTGCCCTACTTTCCACAGTTTCAACACAGGAGCCAAATGATTAGTGAACCCCAATGAAAGAGCTCTTTCCACTGGTTTGTTTTCCGTCACTGTTGTTTTCTCTCTCAGGTCTGATTATCGGACTGGACCGAGTGTCCACATTGATATTTACCAGTTATCAACTCTGAGCACACACACACACACACACACACACACCAGCCGTTTGTGTGTTTTCTGTCTCCAGCAGCACAGCTCCAGGCAGGCTGATTTTATCTCAACCAGTACTGGATGGATTGTTATGCAGAGGTTAGAAATGCCATAATTTTAGGTCATCACCTGTGTGCTATCCAACACTGCTAGCTGCACTGCTAACTGAGATAACTACCCAGCGGTTACAGTTAGCAGTTATTAGGCAAAGACTGCGGCTGATGGTCAACTAGCTCGTATGTTCTGCGTCTGCATGAGATGAAATAACTCTCCACACCAACAGGTGGCGGTAGTCTGTATTCCTAATCCAAAATGGAAACAGTTCAAGTCAGGACAGCCAAGATACAAACCGTTGTTGTAATTAAGAATCCCGTTAATAATTTTCTCGCTTAATAGAGACACTTCTAACGAAGAAGATCCCTGATGTGAAATAGCAAGTGGCAGTGGAGATGAGGCAAAGGTGAGCATTAAGGAGAAAGTTATTTTTCTTTTTGATACGATGAGACACGACAGAAGCAAGGTAACAGCAGGTGAGTCTTAGGCCGCTGATGTAAAGCCACCGTCAAGGGTTTACTAGTTCATTGGCGTCAGACACGCCACAAAAACCAGGACCATAGCTGCTCACTGATGGCCCCACAATGGCTGACGAAGACGGACTCACTGCTTTGGAGCTTTATTCTAAGATATCCAAGCTACTGAATCTTATTTTTGGGTCATAAACTAAAAAAGTTTCCTAAAACCTGATTTGAAGTGATGACGTGGGGTATGGAGGTTATAAAGGTGACCCACCCTGTTCTCCACAGCCAGGATCACCAGGTTGCAGTAGGCGTCAGGACAGGGTGTCGGCTCCAGCGGGTTGTGGTTCCTCCTCTCCCAGCTGCCGTAGCTCTTCCCACGTTCCCAGCTCCCTGTGCAGGCCTGCCGCCGCTCCCAGCTGCCCCCGCCGCCACCTCCTCCTCCTCCGCCACCTCCTCCCCTCCTCTCCCAGCTCCCACCTCCTCCACCACCTCCTCCGCCATGCCTCTTCTCCCAGCTCCCTCCACCGCCTCCTCCCACTCCCACCCCCCAGCTCCCACTCATGGGCCTCGCTCTGCGGTTCTCCCAGCTCCCTCCTGTTTTCCTTGTTTGCTGCCTCCTCTCCCAGCTCCCTCCCACTCTCTTCCTCTCCAAACTCCCCCCTCCTCCTCTCTCTCCCCCTCCTCCTCCTCCTCCACCTCCACCTCCACCTCTTTCCACGTTCTGGTTTTTGTCGTGGTTACTCCTGGACAGCGACGGCCTCCAGTCGACTCCACAGATGGTGTGTCGTCGCTCCATTGTGCCTCCTGCAGGTCGAGGGTCGGCGTTGCAGCTCATGGTTTGACGTCGGCCATCTATGCCCGTTGGCTTTTTCCTGTCCAGGCTGTCGTCCCCGGCAACCACTGTATCCACCCTCAGTCCTGTGGGAGGAGGGTTTGAGACAATGAGAAGATCCGTCCTCCCTTATTTTTGTCCCAGAACTGGTAAACAGTCATCAACATTTAGCTAAACCTGCCCCCAAACACCAATCGTACAACGTAGTTCAACTGTTTCTCCACAATTTGGAGGTATCTGACAGTGTCTGGTCCTCAGGTGTGTCCTCACCTGTCTTGAGGACCAGCAGGTGCAGTGCGTCGTCTCTCAGGTAGGAGGCGGCGGCGATCTCGTGCGTTGGAATCCTCATCAGCAGCTTCTCGTTGTCTCTCCACGTCAGCAGCAGACAGCGAGCAGACAGACTGAGGATACAGTCCTGATCCACGCTCGTCTTCAACGGCAGCACCTTCAGCTGCTACTGACCAATTATAGATTAAACTTAAATTCTTCCATATTGTACCTTTAGATAGTACCCACATTATTGGTTATTGATTGGAAGTGTTCAGTTTGGATTCTTACCCTGGCTGTGTCCAGTAGCTGCAGCAGCTCGTCTCGGCTGGAAGGATTCAGGGAAACCGACACCCAGGTCAGGTGACCAAGGAACTGAGATGAGAGGAGAAAAGTCAGGCAACACGACACATTGTCATTGGCATATTTTTATATATCAGGGTTAACAACTCAGGGTTTGTACCTTGACCTCCTTCTCTACGTAGTCGAAGATGAGCCTCTCGGGGTGGATGAGGTAGTCTGGCGGGTAGAGAGGGACGGTGTGCAGTGGGCGGCGGTAAACGCTGCCGCGATCCACCTGCCTGCGAGCAGATTTTGACCAGACAAGCCGCTTTATGGGAGAAACAAACGCCTGAGGAGGAAGAGAAGGAGGAAGAGAAGGAGGAAGAGGAAGAGAAGAACTCTTTTAGTCCGAACGTTTGATCTGCAGATGCAGAATCGTTTTGTTTCATTTGTGCCTCCAGATTTTTCTGTGCGTTCACCGTCGAGAGGAGATGAAGACTGATGACTTTACAAATTGTTACACAACTTGAGGTTTGGATCACTGACGGTTGTGTTGCACTCAGAAACATTGGAAGGCACCAAATCGCACAAATTACTGATGACTACATAATGCTGCCGCTGTCTGACGGACTGAAGTTAGATGGTTCGTCCAATCGCCTGCCAAATATTTTGTTTTTTGAAAGTTAATTCCCTTTTCTTACATCCGGCTCTTTGGGTTTCTACTCACAAGTCTGTATAAGAACGGCAAAATCATCAGAAGGTTTGCACTAAAACCTGCAGTATTCTGGAGTGTTTGGGGTTTGAATTGGAACCAGAATTTCATAGAAGACAAGTTTTTTTTTTGTGTGGACATACATGCCTCTATCTGTGTGTGTGTGTGTGTGTGTGTGTGTGTGTGTGTGTGTGTGTGTGTGTGCTTGTTAATGCAGCATCCCGTCGGCTGTTCCCACAGTGATTGACAGGTGAGCAGTGATCTCTGACAGCTCCCTGCTGAGACTTACTGACAACACAGCACACACTGTTAGACACCCACTGACACACACACCAACACACATTAATACACCGTGGCTCGAGGCGTGAAAACCAAAGAGACGATGTAACGCACAGCGAAAGGACGGAGGGAAAATTAGCTTGTTTGAGAATCAGAAAACCTGTCTCATCTTCCGTCCTGAATATTAACAAGGACGGATCTCTACGTATCCGAACGAGGGCGTTTTTTTTCCGATGAACATCTCCCGTAGTCAGCTGAATCTAATTGTAAGGACAAAGACACAGGCTGGTAGTAATGAGTTTTGTTCTTTCTCTTGTTCCTGCTTTCCTTTGAGGGGACAGAATGAGGGAAATAATTGGATTTTGTAATGAATGTGCTTAATGTTAACAACCTGCGCAGGTCAGAGCAAAGTGCTACAGAGCAAGTTAACACGATTTTGTTTCTTTGTCTTGGTATTATCTTTCAAATCCTTCAATTCTTACGCTGTTTAAGTTTCAAGTTGAAGAAGTTAGGAAGCCTGCTGCTCCTTATTACTGAAAACAGCAGTTTTAAAGTGCTGAATGTGATGAACGATGTACAACTATTTCTAAAAACGGTGTGTGTCTGGAGGGCTGGTTGGTCAGGCTAGATATTCTGGATTAGAGCCCGAGCAATCTGGAGAATAAACAGCTGGAGTCACTTCAGATTCTGCTCTGATACCGACGGGAGGAGAGCCCAGGATTCATCTTCACTCCTGTTTATCAACCTGACTGCAGCGTCGTCTGCGTACGTGTCTTTGCTTCACTTCTTGATCGTAATGTATCGGAGAGGAAGGAGGAAAAGAAGATGGAGAATCCATCCAACTCTCTGGTGAGTGCCAACTGGTGAGAGTTGACCTGAATTTAAACACAGACACACTCCTGTTGTCGTAAAGTCATCCGGCTGTTTGCGGCTGATAAACGCAGCATTAGAAAGGCCAATAAACGCAAATTAATCTGCAGTCAGACTTTCCTTTAACAACCATCACTGCTGATGACAATCTGTCTGACGGGACTCACAACAAGGTGGTTTTGAAGTTTTATTCATGTTAGGTTTCATCTTGTTCGCTGATTTCTACTTCCTGCCTTGATTAAACTCAGGTTTTTCGGTTTTCGGAAACATTTGGGAAAATGTCAGTAGGTTCAAACAACTCATACAGGATGTAAAACAAAGGTCTCGTCGTTTTCTAAACAGTTTAATGCAGAATTTATAAGGTTTCTATAGCTGGCCCTCATAAGCTCCTCCTGGTTGTCTTCTGCCGCTCCAAAACAGTACCGAGGTTTCAGTTGTATGATGAGATATGAAACAAATGACACATGGAAACACAACGACAGAACAGAAGCTGCTGTACCTTCTTGGATTTCTTGGGTTCATAGTCCATTGTGGTTCGGTCCTCCTCTGTACTGGTTCTGGGTCAGCCGAGTCCTGGACCCGGCCACGCTCTTTTTTTTTTCTTTCAGGTAGTCTTTTGTTGTCTTTGCGTCTGTCGTCTCTCAGTTGTTCTTTCCATCGCGGCTTCTGTGTCTCTTTCAGCTCGAGTTATTTTAGCTCCTGCTGTCTCTGCTGCTTCATTCTTGTTCTTTCTCTTTCTACACCAATTGTTCTCGTGAGGACCCCTCCTGGGGGGCCACACACACACACACACACACACACACACACACACACACACACACACACACACACACACACACACACACAAGAAGGGAACAGGAAGCAGAGGAAGCCCACTTCCTGTCCAAGAGGAAACTCCACCAGAGACTGATAAGGCCCATTCTCTCTCTGCACTGATTACACACACACACACACACACACACACACACACACACACACACACACACACACACACACACACACACACACACACAGAAATTAAACTTTGATTTAACTAATTAGTTGCTATCACTTCAACAAAAATCTTGTTTTTTACAGCCTTGGTTGTGTTTGGAGATTCAAACATGCAAACAGCTTTATGTTTCTTGATTTTTACAACTTTTACTTTGTGATTTACAAACTTCATTCTCCTTGTTTGAATCGATGAACTCACTCTCTGACTGTCTGTCCTGACTGTAAATCACTTTTATCATTATTTGAAAAAGGTTATATAAACAATAAAGGGTCATTGTCTAAGATTCAGATGATTCATGCACTGGTTGCTTTATTTAATGACCACTTGTCAAAGATGAAAATATTAATAGGTATTAATAAATATTGTTTATTAAGTGTGGACACACTTAATGAGAGTTTGGATTTCATAAGAACAATGACAGAGAGTTTGTGGTTTTTACTTGTTCTCCGCTGCCAAATGTGACTCAGCGTTCACTTTCACAACAGCTGCAAGTCTGTTCATGCGAGCAGTTCGTTCACTGCTGTGACTCCACAAAGCAAACTCACATTAAAAGCTTTTTCCCTTCAGTGTGGATCACATTTGAAGAGATGGCGTGATTTCCAGTTTGGAGAAAAGAGCCTTTAAAAAAGGTTCCATTTGGCGACATTTGGGATCCAATTCCGAAGGGAGCTGTTGGGTTGTTTATTCTGCTGATGTAGAGGATCAAGAGCTGAATCTGTCATCCATCGACAGAGGTATTTTATTTCTAGTCCGACATCACCGCAGCTGTTTCGCCTTGAAAGTTAGGTTCAAACAAAACCCGCTACAAACTGAATTGACCTCCGCTGACGTCATCCTCTGTGTTTACAGAAGGTGATTTACCCTTTGAAAGCAAACACGTAGGAGGAAAATATGCTGGATGTGAGAGCTGCAGTTGCAGTGAGCAGGTTTGGCCACAGGGAGGCAGCGCTGTGACAAAGACTGAGTGGAGGAGGAGGAAGAGGAGGAGGAGGAGGAGGAGAGGAGAGACATTTCTTCTCAGCAGGACACTGATGGAGGCAGAGAGGATGACATCACACCTCAGACCTCTCTGACACACACACACACACACACACACAGATGGTCACATGCAGACAGTAAATACTTCTTGAAGGTATGAAGTGAGCACTCACACACACACATGCACACACACCAATTGTCAGGGTAGTGACTCCATTGTCACCGGAAGGCTAACGGCTTAACGATCGTCCAGTTACCTAGGCAACGGGAGACAAAGACAGGACATTTATCTTGGTGTTATTTATTTATTTATTTATCTTTTTGGCTTCATCTCTCTCTCCCTCTGAGAAACTCGCTCGGGGCTCGACCTCGTCCAAACGAACACCAGATAAATCAACTTCTCCAACAAACTGACATTTTCTCAACAACTCCCAGTGACACATCAAACTAAAAATGAAAGTTAGTTGTAAAACAAAATTATTTGTTTTTGCTTTGAGCCCTTTATTGTGATAGGACGAGTCAGAGTTTGACAGGAAATGGGGGGAAAAGGAGAGATTCGCAGGAAATATGCATGCATTAGCACTCACATGTAGTCACCGGCTCTTGATGTTCCCTCTCTCTTTTTTGGCACACACACACACACACACACACACACACACACACACACACACACACACACACACACTCACACGCACACACACATCAATCATGCTCGTGTGAACTTCAAAGCATGTCAGACCTCGATATGTTTCGGTGCTGCATCAACTCTGTATCTGTGAAAATGTGCATGTGTCTTTGCACATGTGTGGTGTGAGAGTGTGCATTATGTGTGTGTGTGTGTGTGTGTGTGTGTGTGTGCTTCAGCGATATCAAAGAAGCAGAATCCTTAAAGGACCTGCCCGCTTCAAAATCTCGCAGGAGGAAGAAGGTCTGATGCAAGACGAGAGGGGAAAAAATAAGGAGGAGAAAATAAGCATGAAGGAGAAGACAGGTGGAAGAGGAAGAGGATGGAGGAAGAGCAATGAGCTAAAAGTTGAGGATGAAAAGCAGGAAGTAGAAGAGAAGGTGGAGGCTGACAGGTGAGGAAATGAAGGAAAGGAAGAAGAGGAAGTCACGTAGGAGAAAGGAAGGGTGGAAAGGAGGGAGCAAGGGAGGAAGTTAGGAAGGTGGCAAACAGAAAGACAGGAAGTATGTAGGAGGGGAAAAGAAAAGAACCGAAAGACACACAAAAGAGCAAACAGGAAAATAAAATAGGATAAAAGTAAAGATGACTTAAAAAGACAGAATGGACAAAACAAAATCGATACTGGAGGATAATAAGAGGAAGGAAGGGATTATGGATTGAGAGAAGGTGGGATGAGGGAGAGGAAGTACAGAGACACAATGAAAATGAAAAGAGGAAGGATAGTTTGAGGAGGTGGAGGAAGTGAAGGAGGAAGAGGCCGGCTTTGGAAGGGAAGTAAAGGTGGGAAGTAAGAGGAAAATAGAAAGGCAAGGAGGGAATTACTCATCCTCCGTCCTCCTACTGTCTGCTGTGACATACATGAAAAAACAAAGACTGAAAACACAAAAAGGACAAAGAAAAAGCCCGAAGAGCTGAAGAGAAGGAGAGCAGCAGCATGAATGGTTGTTTGGTCGCCGGATCTCCAGAGACGCCGACCAAATAAACAACCAATCCTCCGGATGGACGGACGCCGAAGTGAGAGAGGGAGAGTGATGGAGAGATCAGAGGATGTTGGTTTGAGGGAGAGATTTTGTGTTTGTCGCCTCGAGAGGAAAGACAGAGGAGAGATGAGAGGAAAGTGGAGTCAGGAGTGTGTGTTAGTGGAGCTCCGGCTCGCTCGGCTTTCACACCTGGAAACTCCTCGTACAGTCTGAACACACTCACAGAGCAACCAGGTGGTAAGAAACAGCCAGTCAGAAGGCTTCGGACTCTTACTCTCAGTCTCCATTTTTAACTCAATGCTGACTGAAGTGCTGGAGTCAGATATTCTGTAAAAAGTACTTAAAGATCAACGCTTTTAACTTCAACACGCGTCGTAGCACTGCGCCAGAAAAGGGGCGAAAACTAGCGTGTCCGCCCAGTTGCCATGTTTCCATCACAGCTGATCGGAGCTGCAGCCGATAAACAACCGCGACTCCTGCAGAGATATTTGACACTGGAATGAATCGAGATTGTACCCATTCACACCGAAGACAAAAGCCAGACGTTGGGTGGTTTATTAAACAAACTTAATAAACAAACTATCTTTCTCTGTTTTTATGACTGAATAAATCTAAACTTACCTGAAAGGACGACACCATTTCTACCACCTTTCTAATCTCAGTACGTATTCTGGGGACCTTTTTTTTCCTCAGAGAACAGCTTGTTTATTCAGTTAGATTAAAAAACATATATATTTCAGAGTTTGTATTATTACCTCATTAATACTGTAAATATAAAATGTATTCTCAAAATCTACAAAGAGCCCCTTTAAGTGACTGAGTCACTATATTTGAGAGAATATCACAAACTGTAAATGTTCAATTCCAGCAAAAACACCTCGAAACTTCAGTACAATATGTGAGTAAGTGGATACTTTCTCACTGTAATGCTGTAAAAGAAGACAAAGGCACGGTTTAGTTTATTTTGGACGGCTGTTCAGCCATGTTTACTACAGTATTGTTCCCATCTACAGTTATCAGCACAGCTTGTTGAGTTCTTTTTTTTTTTTTTTCTTAACAGCGTCATAGATATTTTTCACCACTGTTTTTTTTATTTTTTATTTTTCTGCTCGTTCACTCGGAGGATGTTTAAGCAGCATTATCAAAAAAACTTAGAGCACATCCTTACATACATACTGTACATACAATACACACATACAAACCAAAAGCACACATACTCATACGCACACGTCCTAGTATAGCGCCACGCTGGTATATACAGATATATAGAATGAGTAAAAAAAAATCTATTTTCACTTTTTACATCTTAATATAAGAGTCATACCAAAGACATGGCCACCGAGTGAGTAAACAATAGATAAATAGATATAAAACAAATACAAAAATAAATAAACATAAATACTTGCATCAATTAATAAAAGATGATATGAGTTTTTTAAACTCACTGTTTACTTTTTAACATGATTTGTTCAAGTCGATATATATTCAGCGCACCACTTTAAACTGTTATTTTACCTCAACGACAAAGGACGGCTTCGTTACCCAATCAGAGGAAGCGAAGCCCCGCCCTCGGCCCTGTGATTGGGTGTTTGACGCATTATCTGTACATTAGCCTATCGTGTTCGACATGACGTAATCAGTGTCGACGTAGAGTCGTTTTCAGCACCATTAACATCGCAGTGACTGTTACCACTGTACCAACGTCCACAAGTCCAGGCAGAACACAACACCGTCGGGATAATAACACCCTTATTATGAATATCAATCTGAAACTTGTTTTCCTGATTGTTGATTTGTTTCTGTTACCCGCCCACCAGAGTTAAAACACAACAGTTTCCCTGCAGAGGAGACACACATACGTCCAAAGAGAGCTTACATGGATATTTTTTTTTTGCCCTCAGTGTCTTCATTGGGAATAACCACAAACCTTGTGAGGGTCAGAGTGCTTACATACTTGCTTTTGTCAGTAGGCTACGTGTGTGCATGATAGAAACACCATGTATGATCCTTCACAGCACCGATTGTTCACACCATCAGAAAATTAAACATTATTCTGTAGAGAGCTGCAGGGAGGACATAGTTTTTTAGGCTAACACAGAAGTTAGCATCAGCCCCAGCCCTAGTTTCGACTGGATTTTGGAATTATATCAGAAAGTAAACTCTGTGGCAAACACAAGTTAAACTAGCATTAGATATTCTGAAGTGTAGATCTGCAATTACTCGTTAATAAAACCAACGCTGCATTTTTCACGGCACTGGGATCAGAGTGTCCAGGACAAAGTGGTATTCTTCAGTCTGCTAGCAGTAGCTATGTCGCTAACGCGGAGTGAAAGAGGAGAAGTTGCTGTTTTAATGATACTTGCATATTCAGTAAGATAATCTTCACCAATTGAGGCAAAAGT
This sequence comes from Diplodus puntazzo, assembly GCA_963678695.2. Taxonomy (NCBI): domain Eukaryota; kingdom Metazoa; phylum Chordata; class Actinopteri; order Spariformes; family Sparidae; genus Diplodus; species Diplodus puntazzo. The sequence goes on from OZ023165.1 coordinate 31,213,765, forward strand.
AAAAAGCTAGCTATGAACTACAAACAAACTACATCACGGCCGCATGACTTCAACGTCACATCCACTCAGCCTCATACTAAACTGACCTCTACACAATTTACTATAAATTGATCAATGTACAAATTGGAAAATTAGAATAGTTTGCAAGTAAACTTCGTCCCGTGATGATGTTTAATATCCCCGACAACTTTTGTAGTTACATTTTTCAGAGATTTGTCAAAGCTTTAACAGTCACAATTTATGTCGTAGAAAACGTGAAAATCTCCTAAGCTTGTGTCTACCACAGACCTTATTTCAGGCACCGAACTCATAACCCACTGACCTCGAAATGAGGGAGCCAGAAGTGCAAAAATGTGAACTTATTTAAGGGTTTTATGACTCATTCCTGCAGCAAGTTAACGAGCCTTGGTCTTGAATCACAGTCGTTCTTCTATGTGAGCTCAATGTTAAAAAGCAAGTATGTAAGCAGCTCTTAGTGACTTGCCTTACCCATCGACTAAAAGTACAGGAGGTTGGAAATACTTCTCCAGGAACATCTGAAAATATACACATGCATCATCAGCATAAAGTTGATCATTAAAACCACCCTGGACACTCAGACATCAGACATGTGGGGATCTCTTTGAATTTCAGACTTCACCCAATACAGAGCAGTGCTCCAGTCTGCTGTCAGAGAGGAGACGGTGAACAGGTTCAATCATGTTCAGCTGATTTCTTTTGATGTGACACTTATTTTCATGTAAAAATGATCAGTTTTTACACTATGAAATAAATGCAGATGTTGACACAACAATCTACAATCAGCTCTGAAATGGGGAAGCGTAAATTAAAGTTCGGATGTCATTTTTTAAAATCATCCAAAGATGCTTTGACAAAAACGAGAATCTAAATAGCGGTTGAATGAGTTTTTACTGTGCCATCGTTTTTTTGTTTTTTGTGCTCGTGTCAGTCAACCATGAACCGGTGACCCCCTGAACATCGGCATCTTCTAAATGCTTGTCGGGTTGAAAAGGTAAAATATAACAGTTTAGCTACATCATGAACTGGGAGCTGTTGCCCAACATTTTTTTGATGAGCATGCTTTTTTTTGGATGAATCAGAGTCACATGGGGGATGCAATGTGTTTAAGAGAAATGCTTTTGAGTGCATTGCTCATAGAAATGCAAACACCTTTCCGCTGCCTTCATCTAAAACAAATCCCAACACTGGTTTAAATGTTTCTGGGACCCTAAATGCACAGACCATCCCTGAAGGCGTTTAAAGAAAAAAAACGGTCTTTGAAAAGACGTTTGAAAAACAGGCTGCTGAAGAGAATCCTGTCGTGTGGTATGAGAAGGGACAGAAGACAGCTTTGATGCTAATGTGTTTTTTTTTTTTTTCCTTTTTTTTTTTCAACTGTTCTCCCTTCAGGTTCTGTTGCTGACCATGCTTGACTTTCTCAGCATCCAGCTGCTTCTACTTGATAGTAACACTCATTCACACCTGGGAGCTGCAGCGTTTAAACTTCAACCTCTGCAGTTGGTAACTGATCAGCTCAGATGAGTGTTAGCTTGTTGCTTCAGGGCATCACAACAGCAGATTACAAGCGCAAAGAGGAGCTAATCGGTTCTTACAGTTTCATTTTTTTTTTCCTTCTACTGATCTACTTATCACTCCAAACCTGTATCTGCAAATACACCCCATCGAAGGCCTGTACATGGTTTTATTTTGTAAACAACATCACCTTTCAAGAAGTCCAAACCCATGTCAACATGCTATCTGAAATATTGACTGTGTATAAAGATGCACGAAGCGTCTCCACCTCTGGCACTGTGCAAAAATGAAGCCCAGATATCCCGAATACCAGAACTGCAATCCTGCCATGGTTGGCAACTCAGATTTGAAAAGAAAGTAAACTCAGAGAGGTCTAGAGAGAAAAATCTTCCTCAAGCGAAGATACAGGACATCATCATTTCTTAATTTGGCATTTTAATTCAGTGTCGTGATGTAACTACACAGTTTGGCCACGATGGAAGTTGGCGCTCTTCCCGGGAGCTGGAGGGGGTGCATTTTGGTTATTTTGCCAACGAGGGGACGGCGTAACCCCTTAAATCAACCAATCAATTGGTGACCAATTATGGACCCCACACCCAGTTTTTATAGCATCAAATAAAAACACTCCAAACAGCAGTGTGATAAAAAAAAAATTACCTACATGACTGAAACCATCTCTGAGAAAAAAATATAATTGATGTGCACTTTGAGTTTGTGGTTTGGTGATCAGGATGTTTTGGCTTCACTTTTGAGGAGCTGTCCTGTCGTCCATCTTTATTTACAGTTACAGATCTGTAACATGAAGCGTCAGCTATTGCTAGCATGCAGAAACATCATGCTCTGCTTTTTTTTTTTAGTGTTTTCACTTTCCAACAAAATCGTTCTCGGATACTTTCAGATCTGTTGACATGATGAGAAGACACGTCTCGTCACTGGAAAATGTTTCATAGCTTAATGAGGTTGCTCATGGCGCCCTTGGTACTACGACATGGTATGTGTTCCAAGAAAAGTGGACAACATTTAGACTCTTACGAGTAAATGAAGCGTCTTCACCCAACAGTCATTCATCACCTAACTACAGCTTATTATAATAGCTTATATCTGACATCTGTATTTGTTCAACTGTACATCACAGGCCTGTTTGTGGTGAGTGACAGCATGCCATATGATGGTAGCCATCGCAGAAGTCGTCCAGTCTACATCCAGTCCCGTTCGTTTGACATTTCTCAGGTTGGTGGCGACGCTGCAGCTGGGATGTAAACAGCGGGACTTTTGCTATGGCTGCCTTTGTAATCACATATGGATGGGTGACTGTTTTTCACTTGTATCTCAGGCCTACGTTTTATAATCCACCTGGACCTAAACTGTGAGATTTGACAGCATTCTTTTCATGGGTCCTTGTGTTCTCATGAGACTGGAGCCCCACGTATGAGACCGCGTTTCTCTTTAGTCCCCACAAAAAGTAAGATTAAAGGATAGTTACCAAAGTTTGAGAGGGACATGCAACCTTTTGGACGCATGATGGTATTAAAAAAACATGAAAAATCCTCTCTGGCAGCTTAAGAGTGAGGTGGTTTTGGAGGCATCTTGGTTAAAACTGGACTAACTATGGTTGAAAAGTGAGACATCTACATTACAGTCATTGTTTCATTCACATTTTAAGTATATTTATTCACTGAAATATATATTTAAATATACTCAATTAAGTGCTGTTCAAAAACACATCTAATCTATTATATGTAATCTAGCTTTCTAACCAGAACTAGATACTTTTCCTCGACCAGATTTAGCCCAGATTTAACCTAATCATCTAGTTGTCTTTTGATCACTGAGCATTACTTTTGAGATGGCTTTCCTGTCAGTGTCTAATCTGCTACCAAACCAAAATGATTGCATGTCCTGTGCAAACTCTGGCAACCAGTGTCTACCAGTTCCCCGGGAAGTCTCTGTTGAGTCTCCGGGGTCCGAGGCTCAAGTTCATGCAGCAGACTGTTTCACAATTATCTCCGCAACTTCATTGCTCCCAAATCCTTTTACATCCTGTTCTGGCCGTGCAGGATGAAACTAAATCTAACACTCCTTGGTCCCAGGATGAGAGATTAAATTTCTCACCTCCAAGCTTTTTGAAAAGATGAAGATTATCCCAGTTCAGTGTTACTCCTTTTACTTCCCACGGCTCATTCATGCTACTTACTCCCGGACTGTGCCCCAATGGGAGAGCCGTGGTCCCAGATTGCGCTTTACATTTTACAATCAAGTTTTGACAACCTTTTTTTTTCTAAGAGTTGTCTGACACTCTTTGTTTCCTTTCCATGCTCCTCCTGGCGACGGTAGTCCTGGGATGAGATCTGGTCTCAGGCTGAGCCTTGGTCCCAGACTGCACTTTTAAGTCTAAGAGCCCCTGTCAGCTTAGACAGTTGTCTCATATTCTAAGACCTCTTTGCTGCCCATCATGCTACTCCTGTACTGTATCCTGGGGCTGACGGCTGATGTGGTCTCCAGAAGCAGAATGGTCTTGCGGAGTCGCCGGTCGATAAAGTGTGCATCCCAGGCCGGGTATCGCTTTCTCGGGAGGTCGATCCGGATCACGGGGCCCTCCTGCGCACGGGATGAGGAAGAGGTCCTGTGAAGGAGTGCAGGAGAGGAGGACGGGGAGGGACGGACCTGGAAGACAGGCAGGCAACTGTCCCTGTCTCTGTCCCGGTCTCGCTCCCCTGGAACCGGCTCTCCCGTGTCTTTAGTCCTGGGGAGAGTCCTCGGAGGGCTGGTAATGACCATGTCTGTTTGGGACCCTTGGGATGGAGTGAGACAAGCATCAATCACTCCTGCCACCCCTCCTGCACCCACCACGCCCTCGTCCACACATCCTCTCCACTGTGAGCCCAGAACGGGCCCGTCGGGGTGCAGCCAGCAGTAGTACACCAACATGAAGAAGGTCCCCAGGGCGAAGCTGCAGGCGACCAGGCACACCACCACCAGGGCGTAGGAGTCGGAGGTTTGCGGGCCGCGGTAGGTGTACCAGGCGGCGGTGAGCGCCACATTCTCAGCCAGAGTCACGGAGTAGTAGACGGTCATACGGAAGCGGCTGGGGCCCTCCTTCACATTGAACCAGCAGAAGATGTAGATGATGCCTACCACCATGTTGTAGATGATCTCCTCCCACTTGGACATGCAGAAGTCGGTCTCACCTTGGATGATCCAGAAGGTCATGACACACCTGAAAAAAAATTATACTGTTAGTTGCAGCTCAATGAATTCTGTGACGTCTGGTATTAATGTGGTCAAAAGGATGGACAGCTTTTATATTTTCTTCAAGAAAACACCACAAACATACTTTTAATTATTTCTACACCACCACCCTGTATATTTTGGTATTTATACGCAATTCATTAGTCATCATTTTACTGGAAAAGTGCAGCCCTTTGATATAATTTAATTTATATGCAATGTATATTTAATTATAATATGTGTCTTTATATATTTAGATACAAACATCTGACACGATAACACACTGATATGAAATCTCACAGAAGCCCAGATTATTTCAGAACCAAATAAATGTATAAATAATCACAAGAATGGAGCTGCTACAGTAAGCGTTCCTCCTTGAGGGAAAGAAGTTGCAAAGTGCAGAGAAGGCTGTTTTGTTTTAACCCCAATGTTGTGATTTAACGCGGTTAATGAGCAAAAAATGAGCTGATTAAAAAGGCTTATGGTAAAAGAGGATACTTTTGCAGTGTTTATTTATTATTTAAGCTGTTAAGGGAAGCTGTTTACTGAAATGCACTGCCGTTTATAGTATTATGTAGGGGAATAAATTGTTGTTTGACTTTCTTAAGGCTCTAACTTTGGAGGCATATGAATAATTTATGATCTAATTCTGTCGAGGAACCTGCTGTTGAGATACAAGATGACTGACACAGTCAATGGTTGGGGAATAACTTAAAGAAAACTTATTTTCTGGTGACTTGGAATTAAGAGAAAGGATGTGGTGTTGTTCTCTAGATACTTCATACATTTCTACAGTGTCAAATGCTAATCGTCTCATTATAAAACCAGAGGCTTTGCATCAGGGCACATATGGCGCACCAGTGGCTGACGATGAAGATGCCGAAATAAAGCTGGAAGACGGAGGCGAAGAGGGCGAAGGCCACAGTCCTCGCCCCGATGGTGAAGAAGTGCCACAGCATCTGGGTGATGACGGCCTTGTAGGACATGGGCAGCTTGTCGTCGCGGGAGTCCCGCAGAACCTTCTGGTAGGAGGCGATCATCCAGGCCAAAGAGACCAAGGAGGCCGAGGCCGAGAGACCTGGAGAGACAGATGAAGAGGGAGAGAGAAAACAATAAGAGGTCGGGAAGTAACAGGCACAAAGAGAAAGACTTTGGGTAAAGAAATGGAATGAATGAAAGAAGGAAAGGGAGATAAATGGCAGAAAAGCATAAAATCAAACCAATATTGCTCACTGTAATACTTTGAAACAATCGTGTTGTGCCCAAAAGTCTCCAATGTTGAATCCGTTCATTATCAACCTTGAAAATTGTACTAAGACAGAAGAAATAAACCTCCGCCTACCACTTTTCTTGGAGTTTGAACAATAGCACATCAACCATGACAACAGACCAAACTCCAAACCCCAGTGAAATGTGGTTGGAAACTTTTTTTAAATCAAATCATCTAAACGTCATGTCGTGTTTTAATAATACAAATTGAGTTGGCTGTTCAGTGACAAGTACTAAAGTTGACAGATATTCATCAACTTATCTTTTATTTCGACGAGAACAAACTGAACAACTGCCAAAATCACACGACAGAAAAATGACCTGTTATCTTTTAGTGCAATTAATAGCTTGCAAAATGTCTCAAAATGAACAAAGGATTACTCAATTGATGCTAAAATGATGGTCTCGCATGTTGAAATGACTTACCAGTGATAAATATAGAAAACCACCACAGTAAAGAAAACCATTAGCTACAAACACACTGAATAATATCTTTTTTTTTCCTGAACCAGCTCCTCCTGAAGTCAAACGATGATTAGCCTGCACCCGTAACTGCGGCGCCCGCAGCGAGCGGCCCTGAGCGCAGTTTAACACATTAAACATTCATGTGTGTTAATCATGCAGTCTTGTCTCAAATTAGCCATGAATCACACTGAGAGGGCATTAAAATTTGAGCAGAGAAAGAGCTGCACCAACTTTTTAAGAGCTTCCAGGTCTACGTTATCTCACAAATCGAACTTGGTGGATTATAGAGACACAGAATCAACTTTTTTTAACACCTCTGTAGATTTTTACTTTATTGGTAGCAGCAACGTGTTGTGGCCTGAATGGAAATCAGCTGCTGCAGTCAACTTGAATTTAGACCGATGCAACTGACACCATTGGCAGTCCTGATGGTGACCACTGACCTGCCAGATGCTGTCGTGTTCTATTATTATTGTCCATTTAAGTTGCATTCTTGTTGACAGGCTGAGAAACGGGAGTTAGAGTTCTGGGCAGAGAAGTCTCTTTGAGAAAGTGAGCAGGTCCCTTCCTTGGACAAAATTAGATTTGCGGCGCCTCAGGAGTCAGTTCCTGTTTTATTCATGGATACTTTTTGGTGTAATTTTATTCCATTACATTGTTACGCTGATGACAAACAGCTATTTCTTACAATAAAGCCCACTGGTCTTGTTATGCTACACCTTTTTTGACAGTTCCGCTTAGACTTGGTTGGTGCAACTCATGTGAAGTTCATTCTAAAGACTGCCCTTAAAGCGAAACTCTCGCCAAAATGCAACCTAGGTTTTTTTGTGAATGTATATGATTCAAATCTTCGTGTAAAAGCACAATTAGCATAAAGCATAATCGATCTCTGAATGTGACGTAACCTGGAGGACAGTTAAGGTGGAACGCTCCTAAAGCTGAGTTCCATATGAATGCAGGATAATTTGTTGTTTTGTCGTTAGCGAAAAAACAATATTGACCTTGAAGTTGAAAAAGGAGCCTCATATTAGAAACAATGCTAAAATCAAAAGCCGGAAAAGTCACAGAAGACAGTAGTTCCACCTTAACTGTCCTCCAGGTTACGTCACATTCTGAGATCGACACTTCTCCACTGGCAGGACGGCGGCGAGCGGAACAAGCTGCTGCTAACGTGAGTTGTTCAAAAACCTTCTTTTTAGTAACTCTGTGTACACAAACAATGTTCTCAATGCTCGTGTTCATGTGGAGAGACCCTGGTGATACTACGAGCAAAGTTTCATGTTGTGTCGAGCCTTCTTAGTGTTTTAAAAATAGAGATTTTCATGCTAGCGTAAAACTGCCCGTAGCACAATCTTAAAAGTGTCTCTTTCTTCGTAATTATGCTTTTATACAAAGGTTTTGACTCAGGTACATTCACAAAGAAAGCCTAGGTTGCATTTTTGCGAGAGTTTCACTTTAACAAAGACTGATTTTGGAGTTAGGACCGAGCTTAGTAAAGAACCGTTGGTGCAACCCGGTCCAGATACTCTGGATCATTCTGCCTGTAAGGATCTGCGCCTGGCTCCTCTTTTAAATCTCCTACAAAACCACTGTTTTATCATAAAGCTCAGCCCAGTTTTAATCAATTTAATTTACACTCAAACATATTTTTCCCATTTTATCCAGTCAATTAAAGCCTTCATAGTTTAAGGCTCTCTTGCCTTGTTGTTCTGTGTGTTTAACTCTTTGTTCTAAAGCATTTTTGTGACTCTTATTTAGATAAACATCTTTATTATGGAGCCTTATTCTAAATACTAAAGCTCTCTATTTTCACAAAAGAAACACAAGACAAAACAACACAGAATACTCTGCATGCAGCATAATCTGCTTCTCTGTATTCTATCTGCATTAGTATGTTCATGGTACCAAAACGTTGCATAATTCACTCCTGCTGTTTCGATGTCCTTAAAGCCCCAGAAGTTAGTAATTACTTTGCCAATATTACATTCCTTCCCACAAATTATTGTGTCCCTAATCAGCACAATGAAGACGTGGATTAATCCTGAGGAGTTTCTCAGGACGTTTAAACAGAACATCCTTTAATTGATATATATTTTTTTCTTTTTATATTCCTGACTTTACAAGTTAATACAAAGACACAATAAGCTTCCTGGAAAGCAGCTTAAGGGAAACAAACCGAATCAGCTACACAAGAAATAACCCCGAAAACAAAGGGGATTATGGGTAGAAGGAGACAGATGCAGTTTGTTATGTTTGGCATGTTCGGTAAATCCTAGCATTTGGAGGAACTGGAACCAACGAGTGTTCGGGGATTTGTACTTAACAGACGACTTAAAAGATTAATTGGCAGCGCCGATAGTTGTTTAAATTGATTGATTGGTTAATGGATTGATCAATGTGCCATATCAGCACTCAGGTGATTTAGGCTGTGTGGGAGAGTCTGTACTGTATAATGTATAGTGCCTATTAACAGATGGTAGGCTGCCAACATAGACAGAGATGTGTGTGTGTGTGTGTGTGCTGGTAGTTGTATCTGTGTGAGGACCTGGAGACAGAAAGTGGACAGTTTGCTAAATGAGGACATTTAAATGATCCTCGCTTCTTCACAGGACGGTCTGAGGTCGACGACGTGGTTGAGGGTTAACGTAACAGTTATTCATAGGTTCAGGTGAGCAGAGAGGAAATGTATCATGTCAGCGAAGATCAACACAAGTGTAGAAGTACAAATGTGCTTGTTTAAAGAGTAATTACACACAAATGATACTTTTTTTAAAGTTCCCATGGTCTTTGAAATCCTTTGTGAATTGGGGGAAATAAAATCAGGGTCTCTGAAGTTTTTGAAAAGATACATGGGTCACTGAAAGTGCCGGAATTTATATATTTTGTTCAAGAAATTGAAATTCCTTTCTTTGAACTTCTTCGCACGAGTCATTTGATTAAAATCAAATAATGCAGTTTCTGGTGAGCAAGTGTGAAAATTAATGTCTCAGAAGTACGCCATTACGTGTCCTTGTATTAAAGGAAATTAGGCCTGGAAAGGTCTGGGGACAGTGCTTGAATTTGATGCTTCAAAAGGTGTGTGAAACCATGTATTTTTTTTTTTTTTAAACTTCCATCTGCTGTAGTAGCCGTCATGCCAGGTGCTCTGATGACCAGCACTGAGCTGGTATGATCAGTCAGCGTCTCCTCCTAGAATTTAACGGGGGAATAATTTATACATTTGGGAATCCACATCACTTAGCTTGAGCTTTTCTGAGGGTGAGAAAGAGAGAGAGTGAGTGTGTGTGTGTGTGTGTGTGTGTGTGAGAGAGAGTATGTTTTGTTTTATTCATCAAAGGCCAATCTGCTTCTTGTAAGAGGCGCATGAATAAAGCATAGAATCTCCTACTGATATCTGTCCTCTCTCTCTCTCTCTCTCTCTCACACACACACACACACACACACACACACACACACACACACACACACTCCATTCATTAAACCTTACTCTCTCCCTCGCCGCAGAAGCCTTTGTAGCGATCAGAAACGGCAGATAAAATCTAATAAAGTAAGTCCAATAAAGGAGATAACCATCAGTTTTCTGAAAGGATAATTCAGTCTTATTACAACTTGCTCTCATTTTCATAATTTTCATCAGTAATAGGAACGTTTTCCTTAAACTTAAACTGCTTCAATCTGGAAACATGATGACATCACTGAAAAGAAATCTCACTGTGCTATCCACGCTTACACACAGTTTCTGTGTGCACAAAGTGTTTTAAACAATCTGAGCTAGACCAGCTGATCTGACGTCAGTATAGTGACATTGCCGTGTCCCAAATTCTCATGATGAACCTGGTGAGATACAGTTTTATCTCATCAATCAAAGGTGTTCTATCAATCAGTCAAACTTCTCGCTCACCCTGCAGAGGCAGGACGTCGTTCCCGTGGATCATGATGCTCAGCTGGAGGACGAGCTGCGGAGCCGACTTCAGGAAGGCTTCCAGGAGGCGGAGCATGGTGATGTCAGCGCTCTCGAACATCAGCCGCCAGTGGAAGTGGCGACGGGGCCCGTCGCTGTGCCATCGGCTCTGGGCGCCAAGGTAGAGGGCGTGGATGTACCTGAGGGGCGAGAGACAGAGACAGGGTGAGAATAGTGATTAATCATCAGCAAATAGTAGAATCCTGCACATTGTTCTCTGATCCCACAATGTCTTTGCTTTATTTTCTGTCGTCTTAAACAAGTATATAATTTTGCAAACACATCACAAAGTGATGTTAATCTGCAACAAGCGATCGAAGTGAAAAGCCTCCGGAAAAATGCATCTGAAGGAAACAATGTCTCATCGGATTGAAAGCACATTTGTTCTGCAGCCCGTTATAACAAAAGGTCCCTCGTTCTGAGAAAACACATTACAGTCTTAGAAGATTATTAAAATAGCACTCTGGGCCAGTGTGCTTGTTCTCTATAATTGTATCTGCTTGTGCATTTCACTCTTGCTATTGAAATTGAGAGTTTAATGTCAATGAGGCTTTTACCTGCTTAAATAAAGGATATTTGTCCTTCTTATGTTGCAGATTTATATATTTTCTCTTTTCCCAGTAACATTACGTGTGCACACTTCCATAAAAAGTATGCGTTATGTACATATAGGGAGTCATCATTTATTCAGAAGTGAAAAACAACAGGATGAACAGCAGCCTCGAGGCCTTCTTCTTTACACTGAGGAGTTTGCATATGAGATACATCAATAATGCTGAGAAAGCTCAGTTTCACTCAGCAGAACTTTTCACTGGTGTAAACACAAACAGGTATCGCAGCGTAACAATCTAAATGACAGCCTCCAGGAGGAAATATGAACCGCGCTGCTCTCCTGGGAGGAAAAATAAAAAACACCACAGAGAGTTTTGTATTCCTCGAGGGAAACATCTTTACCCTCAGCTGTCACCGTTCAACTCTGATGGGCTTTTATTTTGATGGTTTTTTTGGTGTTGGTCACCGGGTTGCAGCGGGTCAACCGGTACACGACGGAGAGTAGCTTTTTTTTCTGACAAAATATTGATGTGAGGGGAGGAGGGCAGGGCTGCTCGCTCTCCTGCCGGTGCAGCATGAGGTCTGCATTAAATAAAGTCTGCTGTCAGTGAGGACCAGGAGGCGACTTTGATAGAAAAACACAAGGTAGCTGTTTGGAAACACAGGTATTACGACTCGTCGGAGAAGACAGGTGATGTTTCAGGCTGACGGGGAACAAGTGACACAACGCTTGCTGTAGTTTTGTGACCAGAGATTTCTTGTATTACAAAAGTTGCCGCTTATTAAAGATAACAAATGGTTTAGGAGTGAAATGCAGCATCATGTACGTATGAAAGTGGAAAACAAATCTTTGTTTTACTAGTTTCTTCAGTTATATTGGTTCCCGCCACGGATCACCAAGATTAACCTGCAGGTTCACAGGATCGCTGCAAAACATGTTTCATATCTGCTCGGAAATTGATTCATCGCAGTTAAAAACAAGTCAGTCGGTCAGAATATTTCTAGTTTCTTCACTGTAAATCAATTCGTTTCAAGTGTTGTCCAAAGTTTCGTTTTTCCTCGTTCGACTGAAGATTTCTGCCTCCTTCTTTCAAGACCTTTAACTTCTTGAAACAGATTGAAATTCTCACCGTACCTGCAGATTTAAAACGAATCTGTAGGCATTTGTGACATTTTTCAGGAGCTTTTAAACGACAATGACTGAAGACATCTGCTAGAAAAACACAAAATTCTCTTCACACACTGAATACGTTCATTTCTTCAGGTGGAAACAGAAAGGAAAAGAAAAAGGAGAATTGCTTCTAACTCCAATGAGGTAATGATCTCTGATGAGGGATCATCAAGTGCGCTGTCATCACCGTGATGGTGGTTCTGACACAACCCGGACCATCACTGCAACAGACCAATCACGCTTTAATGTATAGCTTTGGAAAACAAACATGGGGGAAGTTTTTCTTCCAAAGCTTGTTTGTAACACTGTGACAGGATCTGTTTGAACCCCAAACCAGGTCTTCTTACATTTAACCAAACAGAACCAGAAAACAGAAAAGAATCTGCAAGAAGTAAATGTAAATGATGGTCCTGGAATAACACCAGGAAGGACTGATGCATCATGGGAGAAGAGGATGGCAGATAGTTGTAGTGGTACAACAGGAGAGACAGGTTGTGGAGGAGAAATGAAGCTCGCTGGAGGAAAAGCGAGACGACACTCACTTCCTGTGCTTCTGCATCCCGAAGCAGATTTTAAATAGAGGGGTAAAAATAACCCACAGCGTGCGCACACACACACACACACACACACACACACACACACACACACACACACACACGTCAGCATATATGATGATGTTCAAGCCTGCAAAATACAGACAAGCATGGATACACATGTGTATGTAGTTGACACACACACACACACGCACATATACAGCTAAACACACATTTGAAATGTCTCTCTCACACACACACACACACACACACACACACGCACTGACAGGCAGGGAGGCCAACGATGCAGCCTGGAAATCTGTAGCTCTGCAAATTATTTGCTGTCCAAGCACTGCTGGCACTCCTCCATTCAATCTGTATGTCTCTCTGTCTCTCTCTCCACCTCCACCTCTGTAACGCTCTTCTTCTTCTTCTGTCTTTGTCTCTATGTCTGTCTCTATGTCTGTCTCTGTCCTTTTAGCTCTTTTATATCTGATCTCTTCATTTATCAGTCACCGCTCTTGCCCTTTCCTGCTGTCTTTGTTCCTTTGTGCCGGCGGTGTCGCGGGTCAGTGGGTCCAACACTTTGGTTCAGACTCAAATAACCCAACAACTGTTTGAGTGTCTGGCGTCACATCTTGTTCAGACGTTCATGTTCAGGATGATTCAAGAATCTCCTGCCTGGAATCTGTTCAATACGTTTAAAAAGATTCCCACCTGCCTCTGCTTTGCTTTGTGTTTAACGCTAATTAGCAAATATTAGCATGCTAACATACCAAATGAAGATAAGAAGAGCCTTGCATCATGACTCCGCCTCTTTTTGGGAGTTGAGGCAGGTGTCTACTTTGACTGGCAGTAAATGCAAATGTTGAGGTCTCTGCCAATCAAATAGCATGAAATAAAAATAACACATTGATTTATAGGAGCCCAAATCCTGTGGCTAGTCAGGAAAACAATAATAATTGGGAGTTGATGACTGTGACAACCTTGTCCAGGAAATGTTTTTCTGTCATTAGGACATTTTATTTTGCTCTTTTATAGTTTGTCCAAAGAGACGTTACTGTAAACTAATTATATTTCTTCATGCTGTTGAGAAGGCTCATTATTCAGCGGAATTATTGATGTTAAAACATCCTCTGCTCCTGAGGGGGTCTTTCGCGTGAACGGACTGTTAAACCAAACTCCATTCAAAAAAACACGTGTTTAAGAGCTGAACCCATGATTTCTCACAGTAAGAACTGCAGTGACATCATCACAGATACTCTTCTGATTGGTTTGGATCTATAGATAATCGTCACAGGTCATGTACTCAGTAACATCATTAAGTGACAAAGTGCGTATCTTCTTCTCCTGTGCAGAACAACACAGCCGGTTTTAGGAACGGTTCCTGCTTTCATCTGCAGTAAACACACCTGCTTAGCGTCAGCATGTTAGCACTGCAAGCAAGCTACTATGCTAATGTTAGCATTTAGCTCAAATCATCACTTTCAGAGCTGCTAGCATGGCTGTTCGTCTGGTTACCGTCTCTTCCCTCATCATCTCTTTTCCGTTTCTTTCTGCTCTCTTGCAGTTCTTCCTCTTTTCTCTCTCTCACTTCTCATCTCACTTGTTTGGTGTCTCTTTCATCCTTCACCTTTTCCTTCAGCGTTTTCTCTCCATCCCTCTTCATCACTCTCTTCTTGTGTCTCTCTTCCTCTTTTTCTGCCTCCTTTGCTCTGCTTGTTATCTCTCATTTTGTTTCTCTCTCAATCCAATTTCATGCAGCTATTGTCTTCCTCTCTCATTTCTTTTTCCCCCCCTCTTTCCATCCAATTTATTTTGCTCTTCCCTCAGGCGTTCTCTCTGCCTCGAGCTTCCAATCTATCAAATCTATATGAATCCTCTCCTCCTCCACCTCCTCCACTCCTACCTTCCTCCATTACTCCTCTTTCCTCCTCCCCTGTGTTCTTTTTCTACTCCTCTTTATCCTCTTCCCTCTCTCCTCCCACTGGTCCTTCTCTCTTTTTCCTCTGCTCTCCGCCAAAAACTCTACTATCTGCAAGGCCACAGTTGGACCGCTGAGACCCTGAGCATTTGTAGAAAGAGCTTGTGTGTGTGTGGTGTGTGTGTGTGTGTGTGTGTGTGCAGTCTTAGGGAATTGCTGCCAAGTGTGATGGTGAGCCAAGAATGAACCCAAGAAGAGAGACTCACACACAGAGAAATTAAACTGTTACACACACTTCATTTAAACCTCTTTTAAGTGAATATTACAGGTCAGTGGCTGAAACCAGCGAAGGAAAAGAAAAAGGAGGCAGAACTTTATAATTCAACCGAAGTCACCAGAAGTGGCAGCAGCGCTTTCAAGCACGAGCAGGAAGTGCTTCGCCAAGAATGAAACTATTCGAAGGATTGCTTCACTCGGCTGGAGTACAAATCTGAGGTACCTTAATATTTTATTTCGGGCCAATCTATCCCTCCACCTGTCTACATGTCAGAAGAAAGAGTTGCACTTTTTACTCACTACAACTGTTTTACAGCTCAGTTTGACAGATTTATCACACAAAACAAGCAAAGTGCAGCTAAAATGATTAACCAGCTTTTTCTGATGATCACAAAAATGTCTAAATGCCGAGCTTCCAGTTTTATCAGTGTCTAATTTTCTTTGCTTTTCATTCATTTAATTATTTCGATTTACTATCTAAATATTTCACGGTTTGGAGATCAGGTTGAACCAAACAAACTTTGCGCTCTGCGTCACTATTGCCCGAAGTTTTCACAAACAAAAACAATCAGCTGATTAAAGGAGGAAATAATTAAATCCAGATGAATCCACGATGAAAACTAAACTTTCTCCCTCGTGGTTGTGAAGCCTCTGAATCATGACCAGAACAATTTTTTTGCAGAATGTAACTTATAACTTTCATCATGTTATTCTATGAGACATTTGTATGTCAAATGTTATTATACTTATTGAAGGAATTTTGAATTATGGCCCAAAAATGTGTTTTGTGACATCACAGTTATAGTGGACGTTTGAACCAGACATGAAGAAAATCCCTTAATGAGTTCTTGAGATATCGTGTTAATAAGAATGAGCTGTTTTACAGACGGACCCGAACACATGATTCTGGTGCTGTCGCCGGTAAGGAGATAAAAATAATAATAATTATACGACATCTTATGCAAAAGAAATGAAAATTATCTCACCCAACGACAACAATAAAATCCTGCCTTTGTATTAAAGAATGAGTGACATAATCTCTCAAATTAAGCAACAAATATACAGAATCAGGGATTCAAGGATCTCAAATATAATCTGGAGGCCACAACGAGCTTTAAAGTTGATCAATACGATCTTAAAATTGGTTTCTAAACCAAAAAGGGAGCCAGTGTGAAGAGTCCAGAACAGGTGTGACATGATCGAACTCCACAGTTCTGGTTAAAAATGAAAAAACAAGTCTGAATGTTTTAAAAAACGAACCTGCTCTCAGTCCGTCTGACACTCAGATTTGAATAATGTCTTTTCTGTTTTTACACGTCGGATCATTATTGTCACTGGATGCAGATCTCACATCATTACGCCTCATTGGGTCGAAATTGATCAGCGAACACGGCGAGAGGCAATAAAGAAAGGTCAGGAAACAGATTTTGGCGTCAGTCGTAATTAATGATTTGTTTACCTGGAGGAACAAACGAGACTAATAATGACTCTGATGATAACACAGGCAGATAGGACGCCTGTTAAATCACTCAATCATTTCCTGACCATTAAGTTTTATAACCGCCGCTCACAAGACTAATGACTTCTCCGTATGTTTTCTGATGTCATAACTCTGCCTCTTAACCGCGGTGACATCACAGTGATGTCAGGCCGCGACTGTAAATCCTCCATCGGCGAGAGAAAAAGGAGAGATGGGGGGGAGAGAGAAAGAGGTAAGAGGAGAAAACATGCGTTTATTAATAACTCGCTGCTGCAGTCGATCAAAGACTGGACTGGAGTTTTTGACCCGCCCCCTCGTCAGTCTCCACGGCGATAAATTGGTACCAGCACCAGGCTTTTTAACGAGCGGCTGATCTATTAGCTCGACTCACAGGCGCAGCACATTTTCTATATATCCTGCAAATCCTTCAGCCGTTATCAACACACACACACACACACACACACACACACACACACACAGCTCTTTAACCTTCATCACTTGTCTGAAGAGACTCTCAACCTGCCCATTATCACGCCAGCAATCAGTGGCATTTATTGCCTCTGTGTGTGTTTGTGTGTGTGTGTGCGTGTGTGTGTGTGCGTACATACATACACACTCATGATCAGATGTCTCTTATGAAACACACCGTGCTGCTTCTCACTTGTGATTGGTTGA
Source organism: Diplodus puntazzo (assembly GCA_963678695.2). Taxonomy (NCBI): domain Eukaryota; kingdom Metazoa; phylum Chordata; class Actinopteri; order Spariformes; family Sparidae; genus Diplodus; species Diplodus puntazzo. Next base: position 31,230,835 of record OZ023165.1, read on the forward strand.
CTCACATCAGCGCTGTTGTGCAATAAAGTGAGAACTACATAAAGAAAGATGGCGGCGTTCCAGACCGACCGGAGGAAGCTGCTGTTTCGTTTGACTTCCTGAATTCGTAACGTGGCCGCAGACCAGCAGCTCGCTCGAGGGGTTATTTCACGCTACGCTCATGCTGCTGCTGCTGCTGCTGCTGCTGCGCTGAAGTCACAATAAAGATTTGTAAGTCACAGTAAAGATAAGAGTTTTTTTTACTGTTTCATGCACACAAATTTTGCCGCAATCCCGATTGAGCTGCCATTTTAAATGTCTGCAAACTGGATATGTTCAAATTTGTCAATTTACCATTTTGACAGCACTCGAGTATCAGTTCTTCAACAGTATCAGTTCTTCTCCTCGAGTAAAGGATGTGTGGACTTTTGCTCAAAGCCCCTCGGTTTGAAGTGTGCCAACACTCTGCCTGACCCCTCCATCCCAACCAGAACTGGGACACCCTTCTCCCAAAGGGTGAACATGCAAAGCGGAGGGGCAGGACTCGGGATTGGGACCAGGTGCCGAGTGTTAAAACGTGGGTGCTGGGACACACCGTTGCACACTTTGTGATAAACAGATTGACCAGAACCGACGATCCGCAGGGAAGCGTGAATATTTCACGTAATTAACATCAACTCTGAACGAGCGAGGAGCAATTTATATCGATTTTAGTTTCACTTCGTCTCAACGACGCGTCTCCTGTGTGCACAGAACACACCGAGCGCTGTGAGCAAAAACAACAGTTTAATTCAGACAAATTATCCACATCTGCTACGTCTTGATTATTGGGACTCGGCTGCAGCACTTCACGTTATTTACCTATAAACTGTTAAACACAAAGCAGTTTGTAAGTGCAGCGGTGCTACGGAGCCGCACAGGCACACATTACTGTGTCGGCATCGTGGCAGAGCGCGAGCAGTCGTCGCCCGCCCGCCCGGCTGAGATGAAAAGCCCCCTGTGGTGGGTGGATGGAGGTTAGAACAGTCAACCTCCTGCTAGTCTGTGAATAATGCAGCTGTCAAAAAGCTCAAAATTAAACACATTGAATACACGCAGGACAGCCGTGGGCACTGCAGCACACACACACACACACACACACACACACACACACACACACACACACACACACACACACACACACACACACACACAGCCAGCTCTAATCCCATACAGGCCCATTTACACATGGAGGAAAATAAACATACAGAACTGAAGTGGAAACCCAATTCAAAAGATAAATGTTTATTTCCACCAGACTGCATTCAAACACTTTTAACTTCCTGGAGCACCAAGAGGAGAATCAGGAGTTTAAGAATTCGTCTCTAATTTAACAGATTTAATACAGATTATTAATGAAGTCCTGTTCTGGTTCTCACAGAATTTCATGCTACATACAACACATAAATGAATCATCATGATATCTGAGTTATTATATGTCGATGTTTTGTTCAAGTCTGCAGTTAAAGGGACGATGTAACCGTGACGGCCCTGTCGCCAGAACACTTCACATTTTCTGTGAACCACTGATCCGTTTCACATCTTTACATGTTGTGCGCTGCACTTCTACAACATGAGTCCTCGTGTTCACATTAAATGTTTATGACTGGATGGTGGCGGTGGATGTTTTTATGGAGGTCTCAGGACAATTCCCAGCTGTTTGTGACAACAACACGGTGTATTTTTACCCCTAACCAAAGTTGACTTTGTGCCTAAACCTGACTAGATCATTAACAAAGCGTTAATACACAAAGAAATGCAAAAGTTCAACATATATTTATTCTCACACTTGGATTGAATCATGATTAACTGAGCATGACTCTTTTATGACTTCATTGTGTTTGTGGCCGTTCAAATAAAGTGGTGATCTGGTGAAATCCCTCTCCAAAAATCATCAAAACCTCAACAGAGAGAGGTTCTGACTTTATTTGAGGAGTTACAAAGATGATGAATGCGTCATCTTATCTTTGGTTATTGCTGCTGTGTTACTCAGAGTTGTACATTCTGTTTTATGTGAAGGAAAACAAAAAAAACTAAGCAGTTCTTTATTTATGTTTTCATGTGCACATCCTGTAAATATTGAGGAAGTTCAGCATCAGATCTGTACGTGAACGGCTCCACAGACAAGTTGTAAATAATATATATGCAAGACTAGACTTTCAAAATAAAGCTTGCAGACAAACAGTTCACACAGTCTGACATATTTTGACATTTGGACTCTTAAAGTTATGGTTTAGTTAGGATTACTCCTAGATTCCAACAGATTCCAACTGTGTTACGTGTCCGGCACGCCAGCAGAGCTGATGGTTTCACTCTAGTCTCTTGTGACGCCAGCTGTCGACAGTACTGTGGTGGACTCAATACGCAACCGGTGGGGGTTGCAGGATGGCGGAGCAAAACCGGATCGGAGCTGTAACGCAGCCGACATGTATCAGGTTAGGAAAATATTATACTTTGGGATCAACTGGAATAACTGAAATGTTGTTGGTGGAGTTGCGTTGTGGGTAATGTAAACAGCAGGTAGAAGAACGGTGGTCTTCTAAAGACTGTTAGAACTGTTTGGCTAGCCTGTAGTTACCACGAGAGGCCACAGAGGTCGCTGTTTGGCAACAGATCTGCTGGACGCAGATCCAGCGTGAGGTCAGGAAGTGTTACTGATGTGAACCTGTTTGTGACATCACTCCTCACAGGCTGTGACCGGTCCCGTTGGGTCCAATTCTGCATATCACGACCCGAGTTCGGACTGCTGTGGAGCCAAAGAGGACGACAAAGCGCGGACGAGATATCCAGTCGGTGGGATTCTCTGCAGAGAGCAGCGAGGGCTGAGCCACAAACAGTGAGTGAGTGTTTGTATGGAAGCCCACACAGAGCAGAAATAATGTCTCCTCTCTGTCTGCGTGGAGCTCAGCTGTCAACACCGACCTACTTAGACCGCCACACTGAGAAAAACCCCGCACAGAGAGAGAGGAGGATTATGGGAGAGAGTAAAGGAAGGATAGAAAGAGGAAGCAGAAGAAGAACAGAGGGAGGAGAAGAAGAAGAAGAAGAAGAAGAAGGTGAGAAGATAATGTGTGACATGAGGGAAGAGAAAGAAAAGAAGAAGAGAAGAAGAGTGACACAGAGACGAAGAGGAAGGACATGATGTTTGTATGTATTTGAACGTGTGTGTGTGTGTGTGTGTGTACAACAGAGGTGAACGACCATTGATCGCTGCTGCCGAAGCTGCTGATCAGATAAGATCACGCCGAGCGCTGAAGTGTTTAATTGGGAATTGTGTGTGTGTGTGTGTGTGTGTGAGCGGTTGATGTTATCACTTAACTCAAGGGCTCGAGTTTGATCTTTTATCTCACACACACACACACACACACACACACACACACAGACACACACACACGCGTCATTCAGGAGTTGCAGAATCCAGAGGCGTCGCTCTGCTGTGTAACGACTTCAAGGAGAAAATGAGGAGGAAACAGGAGCAGAGGGAGAGGAAAAGTAATCGCGAGGGGTTAATGAGGAGGAAAGAAACAAGAATGTGGTGAAAGAGGAGGAGAGGAAAATAAAAAAAGGTGGTATAAAAGAGGAAGAAAGGGAGTGGAAGTCAGAGAGAAGAGGGGACCGGAAGGAGGAAGGTGCGGGAAGGAATGGAAAGAGAGAGAAGAGAAAATACAAAACTGAAAGAGACAAAAATGAAGGGAAAGAGAAGCGAAATTAAGTTGAAGTGAAGAAGAAGAAAAACTGATCAAAGGAGAGAAAATGGAAAATAAAAGGATGCCAAAATGAAAGGAAACAATAGAGAGATGGAGAAGAGGAAAGAAAAGTAAAACATGAACCAAAAAGAAAGAAGGAATGGGAAACAAACAGGGACAAAAGTAAAATGTTGAAGGGAAAAATGCTTGAAAGATGAAAGAATAAACGAAATAGGATTGAGAAAAGAGATTGAGAAGAAGGGGAAGGAAATAGAAAGAAACAGGAAGAATAAAAAAATGGATGATGAAGGGAAGAAGTTGTTGAGAGATAAGAAGAAGGGAAAGGAAAAAAGGAGGAAGGTGAAGGAAAGAATTGAAATGAGAGAAGAGAAAATACAAGAGACAAAAATGAAGAGAAAGAGAAACAAAATGAAGCTGAAGTGAAGAAAAAGAAATTCTGATCAAAGGAGAGAAAAGGGAAAAAGAAAAGTGTGTCAGAATGAAGGAAAGGAAAAGGAAACAAAAGAGGAATAGAGAAGGATGGGAAATGAAACTGAAGAGGAAAGAAATGAACCAAAAAGAAAGAAAGAATGGGAAACAAACAGAAACAAAAGTAAAATGTTGAAGGGAAAAAGCTCGAGGGACGGAAGAAGAAAGTAAACCAGGAACCCAACGGCAAAACTGAGGCGTGAAATAGAAACCTGAAAAGAGAGACCAAAAGAAAAGAGAACATGAGGAGGGAGGAGAAAAAGGACGAGGAGGTAAAGAAGTGAGGATAAAGAAAAGGGTGAGGCGATGATAAAGAGGTGAAGATGAACAGAGAGAGGGGGAGAGGAAAAGTGGGGGAGAAGAGGTGAGGTGAGGAGATTCATGGCGTGAAGAAAAGGTAATGAAGGGAGAGAAGAAAAGGTAATGGAGGGAGAGAAGAAAAGAGGAATGGAGGAGGAGATGATCGGTGAGCCGCTGCCTTCGCTGATCAATCACTGTTTATGGAACAATCAGAGAGGGGGAGAGAGGGAGAGAGAGGGAGGATGGATGGATGAGAGGGAGAGATATTTATTACACAGAGAAATAAATGATAATGGAGCGGTGAGAGAGAGATGGATGCTCACAGTCGAACTCTCACTCCTTCCCGTCTTCTCCTTTTCTATATTTGGCTTCTTTTGGTCCGTTTCCTCTCTGACTTCCTCGTCTCTCTCTCTCTCTCTCTCTCAGCCGGAGCTCCGACCTCTTCTACCTGAAAGCACCTGAGCCAATCACAGCAGGTGGGAGCAAAATGGAGGCATCATCTTCCTTTTTCAGTCTGGATGAGGCTGATGAACTGCTACAGATTGTTGGATACCAATTCTCAGAAATATCGACTCCTGAATCAAAATATATCAAACTCAGACTCTTCAGTTATCGTCCTCAATGAGTTTAAAAGGTTCAGTCTGTCGGATTTGGGGGATGTTGGAGGAACGAAACAGGCAGAAATGAGCCTTTTGTTTCTACTCAAGGAGGGAGAGTCGGCCATGTTGCACCATCAGAAAGCAATTTGAGAAGGGACGCCCTCCCTCTTGATCAGCTGCCATCTCTCTCTGAATCCTGCCTGAGGTCAGTACTTGCTGGACAGCTGCCGGGGTCCAGACCCAGACGCCATCTGATCCGAAACCCAGAGCTTTTAACCGACTGAGCAAAAACACATCCGGAAGATTAAATGACTTCCACATGAGAGCCGGAATGACGGTTCTGTTGGGGTCTCTTCAGCGTCCACGTGACGTCCTTACAGGGTGCTAAAATGAAGTTTTAACAGTGTGATTTCATCGTTTCAACTCCAGTCACGGAGTTTAAAAACTTTAATTATGAAAGACAAGAAGTTCTTCAGACGTCTGTAAACTGCAGTTGAAAAGACGTCTGAATGTCAACAGCGAACGCTGAGGAGACGTCTCAAAAAGACGGCGCGCAAACTTTCCTCCTGTCGCTCCACCAGAAGTCGTCAGGATTGACGTTGATTGACGCTCGAGGACTCTTTGATTTGACGGCGCGTTTTTTGTTGTAACGGAGACGCCAGCAGCTCAACAAACTCGCACAAACCGACTGCATGTGTTGTAAATCTCACGTGAAGGAAAATCCATTCGACGATTACTCAAAGATCTGTGTGTAGCATTTAGCAGCGCAAGCTAACACTGTGTGGAAAACACTGTTGCACATGTTTCACTGGAGTCTGGTGATAATAACGCGATTCTACCAGGAACTGTAATAACACGATATATGGCGGCGTTACTGCCAGGCGAAGGTAAAACATACTCACATAAATATCACATTTTTTCTGATACTGGAGGTGGTGGTGTTTATAAAAAGAGGTCATGAGGAGCGCCAGAAGAACTCGACGCAGCGAGCATGTTCTGATCAAACTGAGCTATTATTGTGAAACAACAGGATCTGTGGATTATCTTGAGTAACCGGGTCAGGATTTCTGGAAAGAGACATCGCCGGTGAGACTCACAAATGTGCTTTTTTCGGCGCTTCGAGCAGCGAGTGACATCCAGTCCCATCATATCTGAGAGACGGCGAACTCCCCCCCCTTCTCCTCCGCCTGCTCCTCGCCCTCCTTTCCAAGCTTTTCCGGTTGTTGAGTTCTTTCCTCGCTCTAATCTCCTCTCCCCTCTCCACCTCCTCGTCTCCCCTCCTCTCCTCACTGTGTCTCCGCAGATTTTTTGAAGGTCATTACTTTCAGAACATTAAATCGCAGTAGGAAGCTGAGTTTCTGCTCGGCCTCCTGTGGTTTCAGGGTCAGCCCCCCCCCAAAAAAAGAAGAGCCGTTCCCAGTTTCTCCCGGCAGCAACCGGGTCAGGATTTCTGGAAAAGCGACATATGACGGTTCGATTTCCTCCTGCAGCTCGATGGGATTGATTAAAAATGGTCTTTTTTTTTTCTTTTTTATCGCATTTATCAAAACGCTGATTTAACAAACTGCCGCACATGAAAAGAGCAGCAGTGGAACAAAAGAAATTAAATTAATCTCACGAGGGCCCAAAAGAATTTAAAAAAGATAAAACATTAAATTAACAGGGAGGGGAGTAAAGAGAGAAAAAGGAGAATAACTTCAAATAAAAAAGTCTTTTAGGGTTTAAACTCTAACGCTCGTACGTTTTCCCTCTAACGCTGAAGCTGTTGTGTAATCTTATTTATACTCTGTTTTTCTGGGCTCCGTCTCGGTTCTGCTGTGGCCCAGTTTCCCCCCCGAAACAAAACAAACACGTGCTGCTTCGCTCCACGGAGAGGATTCACCTGAAAGCACCTGAACTCTGTTACAGAATCAGTTCTTTTGTGATGCTTCTCGTTCGTCTGCATCAGTCTGGGGTCGAACGCCGGCGACCGCAGTTGGACGTTTGCGACGGCGGTAAAAATGTTTCTCGGACAGAAAACGTTCTTCAAATCATCAGCAAGCGTTTTTATTGTCAGAGGAAAAAAAGAATAAAAAGCTGCTTATTTTTTTCCAGCGAAAACACACAAAAACACATTTCACATTCTTTGTCACGACGTCGAGGAGAGTCTGGAGACGAAATCATTAAAAAGCTTTTCGAGGGTTGTTGAGTCTAATTTTCTGTTTCTCTGCTGGTGATAAATGGGATACTTTCACTGTCAGTCACTGACACACAGACTGCAGCACGAGCACGTATGAGTGAAGTGTTATAATATCAGGAGTTTCATGAAGCTCCAGGTGCTGAAGGTCGAGGATTTGTTATCCTAACAGTCAATACAGTGATGGTTATTACATGAAACTCAAATGAGCAACTTCATCAGTAGATTTCTGCCTGAATTTTGTCTTTAAATGTTGTTTAAATGTTGAATTTCTCTTGATTTTTCATAATAATAATAATGAACTAAATGTTAGTTTCAGGTCAAGCTCCTTTTCAATGGGAGTGCTACGGGCACTTTTACGATAGCATCAAAATCTCTATTTTTAAAACACTAAGAAGGCTCGACACAACATGAAGCTTTGCTCGTAGTATCACCAGGGTCTCTACACATGAACACGAGCATTGAGAACATTGTTTGTGTACACAGAGTTACTAAAAAGAAGGTTTTTGAACAACTCACGTTAGCAGTAGCTTGTTCCGCTCGCCGCCGTCCTGCTAGTGGAGAAGCATCAATCTCAGAATGTGACGTAACCTGGAGGACAGTTAAGGTGGAACGCTCCTAAAGCTTAGTTCCATATAAATGCAGGATAATTCGTTGTTTTCTCGTTATCGAAAAACAATATTGACCTTGAAGTTGAAAAAAGAGCCTCATATAAGAAACAATACGAAAATTAAAAGCTGGAAAAGTCACATGAGATCTGGCGGGGATAGTTGTTGCCGGAAGACAGTAGTTCCACCTTAACTGTCCTCCAGGTTACGTCACATTCTGAGATCGACACTTCTCCACTAGCAGGACGGCGGCGAGCGGAACAAGCTACTGCTAACGTGAGTGCATAACTTTCTTGTCCAGCGGAGGCCGGACAATCAACAATTTAACATTGCCAACGTCGGTATCGCAACGCATCGTAGGCGATGATTTTGGGAGGAACAATTTGTTGATAATGTCCAGGCTTAAAGCGAAACTCTCGCCAAAATGCAACCTAGGCTTTTTTTGTGAATGTACCCGAGTCAAACCTTTGTGTAAAAGCATAATTACGATGAAAGAGGCACTTTTAAGATTTACCATATTTTTGTTTTTGGGTTATGTTGCGGTGTTGCTCCCGTGCTTTGAATCGTGGGCGGACACATCAGGCTAACGTTACTTCTGCAGCAGGTTTGTCGGCGGGAGGCAGAGATCATCTAAATACTCGCCTCGTATTATTTAAAACGCACATCTCGGGGAACGTGTCGGATTTCATGAACTTGCTGGGGCGACACTTCTGCCACACGACGTTATTATCAATCTCGTCAGCCGTTTTCACCCGATGCTAACGTCTGCAGCCATAAGTTATAACTGCTACAGCGAGTCCAGCTAATCAGGTGTGCGTCTCTGAGAGAGGTGTGTGCAGCAGAGCCAGTAAATACCTGATCGTAAAGCTGCCACACGAAAACAATATTATTGTAGATTACAGCGAGCGTGTCAGGCACCGCAGATGGATAATGTCTTGTTTTTGTGATGTTTATGTGATGAAGAGACGCAGCTTTTATTTTGTAGACTGCTTTAATGTAGTGAGTAAATAAAGGATCGAGAGGTTGATGCACTCAACACAGACAACACCATCAAACAACAAGATGATATCAAGACGATCAGGTGCAGCTCGTCTGCCGCTGGTTCTCTTCCCGGTCGGCAAGATGAGAAAAAAAAAACTGTAATAAATGTTCATGTGAAGAATCACACAGAGCAAAAATAACACATTAGATGGAAGATATGAAGATATTCGCTAATATCTAACGAGGCTGACAGTGATCTGTGGTAATTACTGCACGCTGTGAAGACGTCCTGCATCTAAGTTTTGAAATTCATACATAATTTAGTGTTTCGTGTTCTTACAGGACGAGACGTGTTTAAAATGATGCAGGGTGTTCGTCTGCTGGAGGTGACGCACGGAGGCAGTTCAGAAGAGATAAAGATGGTGGGTAGTTCACCAATAAAAATCTGTTATCTTTGTGTGTGTGTGTGTGTGTGTGTGTGTGTGTGTGTGTGTGTGTGGTGTCTAGGACTTGCTGTCCAATATAGCTTTTCCCAACACGCCGCTGCCATGGTTACACAGGGATATGAGGCGCCGCGGAAACAAACAGAGACGTTTGAGCGCGCTCACTGCTGATCACCTGGCTGTCGCTCGCTCCCTCTCTCTCTCTCTCTCTCGCACGCACACACACACACGCACACACACACGCACACACACACACACGTGCGCGCACACATACACACCAGCTATAAATATCCATGTGCCACTCAAAGTGAATCAGTTGTCTATCCCCAAGCTGCTGTCCCACATAGCCACTCAACTGAGCTGTGTGTGTCAGTTGTGTGTGTGTGTGTGTGTGTGTGTGTGTGTGTGTGTGAGAGAGAGAGAGGGAGAGCGAGTGAGGAAAAGTGTTATTTTTAAGTCGAGTGTTTGAACGACAGAGCGAGGGGTAGAAATCCAGCGAGAAGAAGAAAGAGAGTGTGTCTGTGTGCGTCAGAGGAAGTGTGTATCTCTGTGTGTGTGTGTGTATCTGTGTGTGTGTGTCAGAATAAACATCCCCCCACAAGTGAAGCAGGCTCCCCCCCCCTCAGCCAATCAGTAATGAGTAAACAAACACAGCGCCCCCCTCAGGCCAATCAGAGCAGCCTCAGGAGAGCCGGGAGGAAGCGGGAGCGGCGCTCTGAAGTTTCAGATAAACTGCTCGACGTCGCGTCAATTAAAGCGATGACTGTGGCGCCCCCCTCAGGCCGATCGGGGGGAAACATCTGAAAACACTAGAAAAGAAGATGAAATCGTCGAAAGTCTTTCCTAAGACGACTCTTTTTACAGGCGAGTCTTAAATTCAGACACTTTTTTTTCCTTTGAGCTCGAGAATTAGCATCAGGAGATTCAGCCTAATCTCCGTCTTTTGTTTTGCTTGGTTTTGTGTTCACTGCAGTAATCTTTAAGCCTTTTCCTGTTCCTGAAAATGTCCATTAAAAGATCCTAAAAGTTCTCTCCCAGTCTAGCTTAAAGTAAATTCAAAGCAGTTGTCGTAGCACAGACAGAAAACACACCTGCCAGAGAGTAACAGCAGAAAAAAACTCATTAAAGTTATTCATTTCCTTATTTACACCAACTTTATGCATATAAAATAGTCAAAATAATGGCGTAGGTGGAAAAACAAACTATTCAAAGAGCAAAAAGCATTAAACTTGCAAAGGTTATAGCTTTAAAAATTGACTAAGCCTAATTTGCTACATGATGCATCAATCATCTGGAGGCTGGAGAAAGAAGCGGGAGTTGGTCCACACCATCACCCATTGGCTGTTGTAGGCTCTAGGGCGGGCAAAACTCCTCAAATGAGCTGCCAATCAAAGGGCTGCCATCTCAGGATCATCAGTGTAGAGGGATAACGTGTTTTTTTTTGTTGCTAACTATCAACAAATCCCATGAAAACACAAAAACCGACGATGTGTTTCTCTTAATACCTTCTGACTTCACTGTCTTTGGCACTCAGCCCAAAGCACAGCGTTCCCCGCTGAGTACATCAATCTTTAAAAAGAAGTTGCGAACATGAGCACCGGTTGTGTTTTTCAAAGAAAAGTACAGCGTTTTCTGGAAATCTCACTTGACAGGATAACAGCACCTTTTATTTTCAGCGGTGGATTAATACACATGCGGCGCTCCTGCTGAATATTTACAGCGGCAGGACGACGAGCGTGTGATTTTAGTGTGTGTGTGTGTGTGTGTGTGTACTGAAGGAACATGTCGGCTCGGTCACCAGGATATAATGTGGGCAGTTAACGTTTCTGCAAACCACAGATACGACCGAGGTTGACATTCGACATATCACGTTCACATTACAGGCTCAGTCCGCTGACTTTCTCATCAGCTGGTGAAGGATGATCGTCGTGTTATTACACCTAATTACGGCTGCCAGGCGGACGATTGCAGTTTGAGTCACACAACTGGACATTTTAAGGTTCCCAGCTGTGATCGTGGCGACCATCGGATGTTTTCCCGACACTGACCAAGTGTTTTTAGTGTGTAGAACCTCAGCAGAGCGTGAGCAGAGCGCCGTGATGGGACAGAAATAGACAATTCAACCTAAGTTAACATAAAGAAATGTTCAGTTTTGACGTATCTGTGGTTTTGCAAAGACAGACTTTGGGTTGAACATGTCGCCCGGTGCAACAGTGAGACTCACTGATGTGTTTAATTGTTTTTTGGAGAATAATGGAGCTCCAAAGCGCAGAAGAAGAAGATACATCAGGCCTTGATGCACATAGTGGGAATCAATCAGTTGCCTCACGGGATAATCAAACCAGAACACGTCATCTACACAACAAAGAGCTGCTGCTAAACTTTTATCTGAAGCACATAAACACATTTTTACTCAACTCTCCTCCTCCCTGCACTGAGGACTTGTTTTGTTTTGAGGCTGACCTTTAAGATTTTATTGATTACTTTTCAAGTCCATCGAATCACTTCAGTCTGCAGATCATATTTCAGAGTTAGACCGACTCCAGCGATTAGAGTCCATGTGTGATGTCACGGTACGAACTTTATGTTACCAGGAGAAGTTTGTGATAAATAAAAGTAAACGATCGGGACATGAGGCATGTCTCATTACTCTGTGTTTTAAATTGGGCGACAATACTAAAACCGAGTCACTGAAGGATCACAATATTTTATGGCCAAACACTGAAGTTAGTAAGAAATGAGACAGGCTGTGTTTACTTTAATAACACAAAGCCTTCCAAAACCCTGCCAGACACCAGAAGTCATCGCAGTAAAGCCGGTCCTCCACAGACGCGTCATATAAACATGGTGGCCTCTTCCAATTATTCCTAAAAAGCTCTACATCCCCACAGCCCTCGAATGCACCACAGCACAACAACAGGTGTCACGCCGTTGTAACACAACCAGCCCCCGAAGCAGACGTATTAAATTATACGTCGAAGAGAAAATAGACTTGGTACGAGTCTTGACTGAGGTTATAAAAGATACAAGAGTGAAGGAGAGGAAACGGTGGATTCATCTTCCTCTGAAGACGAGAGCTGAGCTGCACCGGAGGGAGGCCGTTTGAAAAGCAGATGGATGATGTGTTAAGTATACACTCAGGAAGACAGTAGTACTCAAAGTGCTCGTCATTTCTTTCTGCCTCCAAAACACTCTTTCTTGGCACATTTTCACCTTTTAAAAAAACGAAAGAAATAGAACACCATCATCTCTTTTGTTGAGATAAGTCGGCGGTGAAGCTTCGGAGACGCTTGAATAAAAAAAACAACCGAGGCCGCAACAGAACACACACACACACACACACACACACACACACACACACACACACACACACACACACACACACACGCACACGCACACATACACACACACACACACACACGCACACGCACACATACACACACACACACACACACACGCACACGCACACATACACACACACACACACACACGCACACACACACACACACACACACGCTGACATGATATTTAGACGAGCCGCGGATGCTCACAGACACCCACAGTTCAGCATATGATGCTTTGAGCGTCGCGAAATGTCATTTTTTTGCCCCCCCTCAACCGGTCGTCATGGATACCGACCCACATTCCAGCCAACGTAACGATCTGCCGCTCGTTTACATTCACCTCCATAAATTCCCCCCTCGTCACCCGACGTGACCCCGCCTCGGAGGAAAAAGTCAGGAAAGTTTACAAAATGTTTTGATTCTTTATCCAGCTGCTGTTTTTTTTAATCTTCTGTTACAATGAGTGTTTTTTATTAACACATGGCAAATGCTAGAAATCGAATTATAGAGCGACAGCCTGTCAGGCTCTGTCAGGTATGCACTCTACTGAATGCCACCTTTAGTTTATATCAAATGCATGACATCTTATTTCTATAATCTGGTGATTGTGCAGTAACGGGTATGACATGGTGTATGTCAGGTGTGTGCTTGGTATTTATGTATAAATCTATCTATCTATCTATCTATCTATCTATCTATCTATCTATCTATCTATCTATCTTCTTCCACTAGGGGTCGCTCAAACAAAACAAAATGAAAGACGTCAGCGTCGCCGTGTTGTTGTCTGCGGTGTTAAACAGCCGACACTGCTGATTGACGTGACGGGAGGCAGAAATGTTCTCGATGAGTTCATGTTCAAAGGTTTTATTCACGTTACGTTGACTGTAACCTGGAAGTTATGGCACAACTAACCCAAGGGTAAACATTTTAGCCCTTGAGGCTAACGTTAGCTAGCATACTACTGTTGACAGAAACTTTGAAGGGATATAAAACCTGTGCTGATCTCGTCTCTGCACACATCCAGACTCGTTTAATCTTCTGCTTTTGTTTTTTTCTCACTGCAACATGGCAGTACAGCACTTCTGTTTACGTCTGCTTCTCCGTGAGATCGCCTGCTGATTGACGCTGCAACAAGCGAGAGACAGAGACTCCTGAACACAAGACAAGGATCATGGTTTAAGTATCTCTTCCTCTGGTAAGTTTCCATATTTAATTGTTTTGCGGGGTTTATTTGGGCAGGATGAGCTCTCAGAAAAAGTTAATGAGATGTAGTTTCTATGGTTATATTAAGGGTGAGCAGATAGTAACATTTTATTTGAGGTATTGATTTGTTTGTGTTATGTTTGGGTGGTTTAATGTTGGTATTTTTAAGTTTGCACACTTGTAACTTTTGTTTTACGATCAAACTTTACGTTACGTAAAGTCTTTTCTGTCTCTATCCCTGTTTCAACATGTCATCTCTTTGGTTTCAGTGTGTTTTTGTAGATCCCCAAAAAATAAGGCAATTAAAAAAAACAACCAGATCATAACTCATGATGAAATGTTTGATTTGGAACTGAAGCGTCACACTTTTACACCTTCACACGTGACTGTATGTGCCGCTACAATGAGCTGTTTTTGTAGTGTGTTTGTGGTTTTTTTTGTTTTTATCCAGCAGGTGTTGCTTCTGTGGCGATTTTTCATTTTGGAAACAAACTCGCGAAATGTTCAGCCAGGATTCGCGGAGGCGTTCTGGTGGCTTCACAGAGCGAATTTGGTTGTTAAGAAGAAGAAGAAGAAGAAGAAGAAGACGCTGCAGCTCAACTGACGGACGAGGGAGAGATTAATTCTCATATTTCAGACCGGAGACGAGATGAGAAACTGCATATTTGTGAAACATCTTTTGATCTAACACAGTTTTGCATCTCTGTGACACCCACTTCTTTACCAACACATAATTCAAAAGCTAAATCCTCTGCCTTTCACACACACACACACACACATACACACACACACACACACACACTGCCATCAGCTCTCTCAGCTCCGGCACTAAACACAGTCCAGTGAAATAAGATGCCATTAAACCATTAACAGCCTGCTGATTATCTCTGTTGAAGAGAATGTTTGTTCGTGTTTGTGTGAAAATGAGGTGTCAGCTGTGTTTTCTTTCTTACAGCGAGCCGACTGTTGAACATTGTGCCTCGAAGCGACGGGTAACAGATCCACCAGCAGATCTGCAGCTTCTCAGGTATGTGAAGCTCTTTCCGCCTCAGACATCTCGAGGTCGTGTGCGAACACAACGTCTCCAAACCGCCCGTCACTCTTCATCCGCTACAGGTCGGATTGTCTCATCTTTTTGTTCTCGAAGTGTTGTGTGAGTGCACAGGTGCAGATTTTCGACCTTGAGTTTAGTTCCAGGTGCACAGCTCGCACATTACGACTGTTTCCACCAACAAAGAGAAGGTGAACGGCGACGTTGGACGACGGCTCGAATACGATTGAGGCTGCGCTGCCAGAAAACCTTTTAAAGCCTGAAACAGTAAGACACGTATTTCTGAACGCAACTGCACCACAACAGAAACCGACAACCATCAAAAAGATGTTACCGTGCCAATGAAAGGGAGAAAAAAATAAAATATTCGAGAAAATACACTAAATCTTGACGACAGGGTGAAGAGAGAGATGAGGACAAGGACAGTAAACTGAACAAATAGAGCTCAGAGTCCGCTTTGTTGGAAAAATTGATTTTTAAGTGTCATGTTCTTACAAATTTGACCCGACATGGACGAGAACTTGTACTTTACTCAAGAATTTCACTCTATACTATTTCTCCTTCACTACATTTATCTATCAGCTTCAGTTGTTAATTACTCTGCAGAATCTTAACACCAATATTAAACTATAATGAATAAATGACGATGTTTTGGCCGTATTTTTATGTTTTTATAAGTACAACACACATCGATCAACATCAACATGAGCCAGAATAAATGTTGTTATCACCTGTTTCTGCAAAAAAACAGTTAGTTGCAACTCCTGTGAAAACGCCGTGTTTATGTTCTGGTTAGGTTTAGGAACAAATCTGATTGGTTAGTTGTTTTGTGTTGTTCTTTGTGCTCTGAGGTGTCGGCCTCTCACACACCTGCAGCCATCTGATCATCAGCACCGGCTGTAGTACTCTGGTCTTCTTCTCTCACTCGAGCGTTTCCACTCGTCGTTGTCGAATTTGTGTCGGTGCAACTCGTGCTGCTTCTTGTGACTTTTGGCTCTTGTGTTACTCTGAAGTCTAAAGATAATTCCCAGGATCCACTGTGCCTCCACCTGAGCCTCTGCCTTCAGATACCGTGAGCGCCAGCTGAACCACCTGCTGAGCCCGAGCCTCCCTCCATCACCCGCTCACCTGAGCAACCTTCATAACTTCCTTTTAACCTCTCCCCCCGTCTCAGTGTCAACTTACAGAAACCTGTCCTGTCAAAAACATCCAGTTTTGTTGCCACAAACATGGCTGCACATTTGCCAGCCATGACATTTGTAATCCTATGACCGTCCCCTCGCACGCCAGACGTTGAAGTCCGCTCATCATGTGATGTAACACACTGGCATGCAGCCTACATGACGCACTAATGTGAACGTGTCAGACATGTTAAGTTGGCAGCATTTTATCCTGCCGACCGAACTCTTTCTGTAAATGTGCCAGTGTTCGCCATCTGGTTCATTTTCCACTAGCGACCTACAGCGATTACATTTACAACAGAGAGACACAAAGACAGCGACAAGATTTCATAACACAAGTCATACAGAGCAACAGGAAACAGCTGAACGTTGCTACACGTGCACATCTGGCCGTGCAAGCAACAAGAGCAACAACACA
This sequence comes from Diplodus puntazzo, assembly GCA_963678695.2. Classification (NCBI taxonomy): domain Eukaryota; kingdom Metazoa; phylum Chordata; class Actinopteri; order Spariformes; family Sparidae; genus Diplodus; species Diplodus puntazzo. Next base: position 31,247,332 of record OZ023165.1, read on the forward strand.
AAGCAGAGCAGCAATAAACAGGATTTCTTCATGACGTACAGTGACCATTATAATGCTAATGTTGACAAAATATTAAAAGACGTAGTTACTGAAGGATTTAGCTACAGGGCAGTTTGTAATGTGCACAATTATCTACAGCTTTGCCAGCTGTTAGTGCTTCTAATCCAATGATTATAAACATATTGGAGGAAGACTTTTGTCTGGAATGAACCCGACGAGAAGAGCTCAGACACGACCGTCAGCCGGAGTTAACGATGTGCATTTTTCCCCGCCGTCTCCTTCCTGATTAAAGTTTTCCTCGCTGCAGCTTCTTCACAACCGCGGAGGCTGTCTGTGCTGCAGCCGAAATCTGGCCAGATCACAGCTGGAGGTAAACGCTCGCTCTCAGGGAAAAAAAAAAAAAAATACAGATTTTTTTTTTTTCGTTTTACAAGGAGAGATAAAACGATGGATGGAGGCAGGACGGAAAGGGAGGGAGGGAAGATGGGAAATGGTGTCTGAAGGAAGGAGTGGAGCGTTGAGCGAGGAGGAGGAGGAGGAGGAGAGCGAGGAGGAGGAGGAGGAGGAGGGGGTTCTAATTTAAGAGGCGAAATGAACGGGGAAGGATTGTGCAGAGAAACAGGTGAAGAAAAATGAGAAGATGACTCGGTTGGAAAAGAGAAACAGGCAGATGCGCAGGAATGTGAGGGTGATAACGAACCATATGCACGAACACTGTCTGCATTGTTCTCTGTCTCCGTCTCTTTACACACACACACACACACACACACACACGCACACACACACTGCATCTTCCTCTTGCATGTTCACACACATTTTCCTCACCTTCCTCTCGCTCTGCTTTTTTCTCTCCATCCACCCACTTGTGCACTGAAAAAAAAAATGAAAAAAATACCCCCCGAACTCATCCGTCCTCGCTTGATCACACACAAACAGCAAGATGCACACACACACGTGCACAAAAACGCACACTCATGGCTGAGAGAAGGAGCCGAAGAGAGTCCTTATCGCTGCAGCAGCTGCCAGTCCATTCATATCATTATAATAACTCTGAATGACGCTAATGAGGAATACACACCATGAATAGACCGGGATGAGACTGTGTGTGTGTGTGTGTGTGTGTATAGAAAGCAGTGCAGTAATAAATAGGCCGGGATGGAGCGCTGGAGTTGTCTTCGTATGTGTGTGAAAGTGTGTCACGATGCGTTTTTGTGAGCGCGTAACTTTGTGTATGGTGTGTGTGTGTGTGTGTGTGTGTGTGTTTTGCATGAATAAACACAATAAGAAATCAGACAGAAAAGAGAGAGAGAGACTTTAAGGAATAGCGAAAGAGTGATGCTGAAATTAACTTTACAGGAAACTCGTTTTACATCCCGAACAAAAAAAAAAAAAAAAGCCCCCAAAGCTTTTTTATTGATTCAGGAATAATTCATTGATCTGTTATGTAAGAGGCTCGTTTCAGACTCCACAGATGGATGATCAAAAAACAAGACAAACAAAAACAAAACTAGAGAACAAGTCGGTCTGATTTCATCAAAAAGAATCATTAACCGAATTCCTGTTCTTTGATAAAGTTTTGTGCGTTTTGACGTGTTCAGCGTGAAAACTCTGAATAAAATATCATCAAACAAAAGGAAAGGAAGGTTCATGAACCCATTTAATGTGATTAAGCTGAATAGTTTCAATACTGAGAGGAAACGTGCAGCGTCGTCATCGACCGAGGCCGAGAATTCAAAATGTTTTATGATGCATCTGTGCAGAGAAAGAGCTTCATCAGGAGTCGGCTGTTGACTTTGCGGCTTCGGCTCGACAGCAAAGTTCGAAGGTTACGTTGCGATGTTGCTTTCTTGCTTTGCATTGTGGGCGAACGTTCAGCTAATCTTACTTATTGTTAGGAGAGAGACGGAGATCAGCAGCAGGTGTAAATAAAAGGTAACAATTGTTTTGAAATCGGAGACCTCATGTCGGGTTTAAGAACTTGGAAACACGAACTGGACGAGAAACACGCTGCGTGTAACTTCTGTCATGTGTTGAAAATGCAAACCGACTAAATTCCAGATTCAGATCGTGAGTTTAGTTTCTGAGACTCCTCACGGACCGATACAGTAACTGAACGGTGATACTGGACGACAGACAGCTCCACCAAAACAAAACAGACAGCCATCAAAAGTCGTACGTCGTTAATTTACACTGAAACTTCCACGAAAAAGAGAAAGAGACGAGGAAACAAAGGTTGAGGGTTGAATAATTAAATTAAACTGTGAGATGGAACTGAATAGATTTAGTAAAAGAAACATTTCAAACCATTTTCCTAAATCTATGCTAGACAATATATTTTTATGAAGATCATACAAATCCTCATGAATATGATCCAATGGAGGAGAAATGCTCAAAACAAAAGAAGTTATCGACGTTTGTAGACTAAAATTTGGTGCCTGCTGGATTTTCTGCAGCACAATTTGCAAAACTGCCTAAAACGATGGCTGCGTTGATAACTCACCACAGCTTCTCTCTTCTGTGGCCTTCTTATAGATGACTGAATGCTTATTTTCATCAGTCTGGCAGCTAGTGTCAGTTGCACGTGATGTCCTTTTACATGCAGACAAGAAGAAGAACGTCTTGGTGATTACGGAGGATATTTGGATTATTGAGTGTAAAGCTCCAAACACACAGAAACTGAAACCACCTGAAGCTGATCTGACCACAGACGCTCTGAGCCGCCGCCTCAAAGCCGCCGCTGCTGTAGTGAACTTGGATTCACAGCAGGTACAAAGAACTTCAGAGTCATGATAAGCTGACGTACGTACATCAATAGGAACTAGCTAAACCTTTCCTGCAACTTTTGATCCACTTTTGATCTGCAAACAGGGTTTTGATTCGGGCCGACGTGAGGACTGTGCTCTTGAAATGTGATTTTAAAGGTTTGTTTCTTGGCTCCGTCGCGGGACTCGACTCCTTGATTCATAAAATCCTCTAAAGTCTGGAGGTAATTCGAGCTCTGCCGAAAAATCATGGCTGAAAACTTGCAGGGATTTCAAAATGGAGTTCTGACTGTGAAAAAACAAAATGCAGCTTCGGCCAGACTCCACAGAGTTCAGCTCGCCGCCCGACTCTTCAGGAAACTGACGCGTGCTGCCGCGGTTATCTGGTTGCTCTCCGTGTTAATGCGGGATTCGACTTTCACCCGGCTGACAACATCTCCCAGAGAACTCCGGGGAGAGCGGGAGAGAGACTGACACCTGGGCTACGAGCAGGGATGATGCAAACAGAGAGAAAGAAACACAAAGATCAGCCGGTAAAATAAACCGGGAGTTTCACAGAAGACGAGGAAAGAAACTCGAATGAAAACAGCTTTTTTTTTTTTTTTGAAAGGCTTAAATCAGAAGAAATCCACCGTCCAGCATCCAAACATCAAACATGGAAGTCCTCTGAGTGTGTGTGTGTGTGTGTGTACGCGCATGTGTGTGTGTGTACGCGCATGTGTGTGTGTGTGTACGCGTGTCTGTTTTTCTGGCCGTGTTCCCGGGAAAACAAATTGTGGTCAAACGAAGGTAATTAAAAAGAAAAACTCGTTCAGAGCGAGACACGCCCACAGTATCTCCGACACACACACACACACACACACACACACACGCACACACACACACTTCTGCAGCCTCACTTTGCAATTCTTCATCTGTCATACACACTCATATGGATGCAACATGTCTCTCTTGCACACACACACAAACACACACTTCATTGATTTTCATTGTTTCATCCATCCATCTTTCTGACAGCGACTCCTCCCCTCCTATGACTCAACTCCCTGGTGTGTGTGTGTGTGTGTGTGTGTGTGTGTGTGTGTGTGTGTGTGTGTGCAGACACTTCTAACACAGCTGAAGTGGGCTGACGGCTGACAGTTTGATGGGCGTGTTGGTGCGCGTGCAGCCGCGTCTCTTCATTAACGCTGCGGCTGAATCTCAGTAAATGTGTTCAGAAGGTGGCGACATGGAGAAACCTCTCGGAGGAGAAGGGAGCGCTTCATTAGCGCCACCTCTGCAGCTCCACGGAGCTTTTTTAGCCTCTTTTAGCTCACTGTTTCTACTCCGGCAGCCCACCTGAGCGGCATCGTTTTCTCCACCTCAAAGATCTTGACTTTCTTTGCAGCTTGCAGCTAACTGTGCAGACAGAGTCCTGATCCTGGTTTAGTGATTCTGCTACTTCCTGTTTTATTTTGAAATTGTGCCCTCGCGTGTCGTCTGTTGCTTCTCAGTTCCTCCCATCGTGTGATTTCCTTCCTTCCAGTATTTTTTCCTCACTTCACCTCAACGCCTCGTTAGTGTGAGTAGTCTTTGTCAGATCGTTTCTCTTATTATATTATAGTTTTTCAGCTTTATCCCTCGTGTTTTCCCTTAGTTGGTTTTGGCTTTTCATTAAAAGCTTATCTTTAATTCCTGATCCTGCCCGTCTACACTTCGACATGCAGCTGGGGGAGCCAGCGACAGCCGCCCGAAGCTACTGAAGTTATTTTCAAAATGTAAAAAGTGTTTCTTTACAATATTGCTGTCTGTGCAGAGAAATGCATTTGATTTCTGCGTCGCTTTCATCTAAATAACTAAAGTACGACTGAGTGTGAAATGGAAGAAGGTAACTCTGTGTCACTACCTTTTACTATCATTCAAACGTATCGATCATCATCACTTTCCTTCTGTTCCGCCTCTTGACAAAGAGCTGAGGGCGAGTGTAGAGTCTGCTGACGGTTCTCTGCAGGTTCGTCATCACAGCGACACGTTTCACTTCACACACCGTCGTCTGATCAATGCTGTTCTTTTTTTAATGGCGTTAAGTAGAAAAATCACCGGCGCTTCACTTCGCTGTCGGCGGGTTTCCACATCACACCGTCGGTTCTGGAGATTGATCTCCCTCCTTTTTAGTTTCAGTTAATTTCTATGAAAATCAGCTGGCAGACGCTTCAGACTCGCTGCAGAGAGTTAATCCATCACGGCCTCGAGCCTCGTTTAAAAAGAAACCTCCACTTTACAGAAGACTTTTTTTTTTTTCCTTTCTTGCAATAATGTATTCGTGAGAAAATATTTGCATACTTGGAGCAAAACGTTGGACACACTGTACAGTAAAAAAACACAACAGCTGAACCACCGCTGCTGTTTCTTCAGGGAGTGTGTGTGGTGTGTGTGTGTGTGTGTGTGATACTGCTGACAGTTGAGTATCTGTAGCCAGGAGTCACATCCTTGCTGCAAATGTCAGTGTTTGACCCACACACACACACACACACACACACACACATGCTCGTATACAGTATATATACACACTCCCCTCTCTTTCTTCATTTCTCTACTTCCTGTTTCATCCTCGTCTCTCTCTTCCCTCTCGTCCGTCTCCTCACTTCCTCTTTTTTATGTCGCTCTGTGAATCACGTACGCACCTCGCCGTCTTTTTTTTCCTTCGTCTTCCTGTTTGATCTCCTGCTTTGTATTCTGGACGGATCTCCCTCTCGATCTCTCGTTTTTTTTCTTCTTCCCCCTCCGTCTGTCTCAGCCTCTTCCAGTCGCTCTCCTTTCTCCAGTGTTCGTTCTCTTTCATGCCCCTTTTTCTTTTTTTTAATTCTTCATCCCCCATCAGCTCGTCCTCTCCTCCTCCTCCTCCTCCTCCTCCTCCTCTCATCAGCGAGCAGACGGCTGGGTTTGATGAGGGAGATGTAAATGTCAGGTCGTGTTTCTGCCGGGGGAAAACGGGCTTCAGAGCGAACATGACGATACCGGCTTTAATAAAGCTTCGGGTCAGGATCAAAGGGGTTTCCCCGGGCCGCTCTCAGGGCTCCGATCCAAGAGAAGAAGTCCGCCTGCTCTCATGACATCATCGCGTGAACCTTTCTGACTGAATACGAGTGTCAAGAACAAAATCAGGAACTTGGATTACTGTTGGCAGAGGAAGAAGAGGCGGAGCTTAAAGTGAAACTCTCGCCAAAATGCAACCCAGGCTTTTTTTTTATGAATGTATACGAGTCAAACCTTCTTGTAAAAGCATAATTACGATGAAAGAGCCATTTTAAGATTGACCGTATTTTCGTTTTCGGGTCAAACTCATTTTCACTGGGAGTGCTACGGGCACTTTCACGATAGCATCAAAATCTCTATTTTTAAAACAGTAAGAAGGCTCGACACAACATGAAACTTTGCTCGTAGTATCACCAGGGTCTCTACACATGAACACGAGCATTGAGAACATTGTTTGTGTACACAGAGTTACTAAAAAGAAGGTTTTTGAACAACTCACGTTAGCAGTAGCTTGTTCCGCGTGTCGATCTCCGAATGCGACGTAACCTGGAGGAATGATTGCTTCGCTTTTCAAACTCTCCTCTGGTAGTTCAATGACAAGATTATCTTTCTGACAGTCAAATATTATTCCAGACATTTAAATCAATTTTGTCATTTTTCAAGCATAAAAGGTTCATTTCTGTTTCACACAGAAACTTGAGTTTTATTCTCTCTGGTCCCAGCAGAGAGTTTTCAGCGACACATTGTCTCAGCGGTGATTTCAGATTCTAACGTTATGAGTTCGACCGGAGCTTCATAAATCTGCACCGGAGAATGAAAAGAGAGAAAAAAAGAAGACTTTTCATAAAAAGGCAACTTATTAAAGAAATTTAAAGCGTCACATTGAGTCCTACAATAAGAAGCACCGCCGAGGATTAATTGTAAACTCTAAATTATTTCATGCACTGTGATTTAAACCCGTGTAAAGCATCTGATTCAGCCTCTTTGAGTCCAGATTAACGACAGAATCACGTGAAACTGTTAAACTGCGATCGCTGATTTTACGAAATTTACAGTCGAGGTGATTTAAATAGAAGTCTTAATAGTTCAGAGGACGGAGCCGAATGTGTGAGATCTCGGAGGGAAAGAAGACTCCACGCTCGATAACGACTCAATGATATCCAACTTTTATCATAATTGACTTTTTTAACGTCCCGTGTGAAGCAGAGAGACTCGAGCGTCTCCGCCGAGCTTCGTAGCTCCGTTTGGTTTTTTACTTTTATTAAAATCAAAAGCCAAAGAGCACGCTGGTGTCCAAAACTGGAAATCGAACCCAAATCCTCCAGCGGTGTCGGTGCATTGATCTATCCGGTAAATTGATAAAAGAAGCAGTGTGTGAGCTCAGGAGGGCGTAATTACAGAGACGAAGGGGGAAAAGATTAAAAACTGAGAGTCGTTAAAGGTGTTTTCACGAGCCAAGTGTGTGAAGGAAGCTTTTAACGTCTTATGACTGAGTAATATGTATCACCTCTGTGTGTGTGTGTGTGTGTGTGTGTGTGTGTGTGTGTGCTGTCAGGGCTGGTGAGCATTAGTCAAAAAAAAAGAAAAGCAGTGAATATGCTTGTGTGTTTGTGTGTGTTTGTGTGTGTTTGTGAGCTGTAAAAGTGCTTAAACAGCAAACAGCCGGCGGTGGACGGAGCTCCGGTGGGAATACTGTGATGTCGCTGAATCAACCGTCCCTCTTTGTGCATGAATCAAACTGATGGGGCTTTAATCCAAACTAGCGCCCCCACGAGGCCGCAGTGTTAATAAACACAGTTTATCCTGAAGGAAAGAGCTGTTATCCAAGTCGAGAGGTTTTTATGCACCTGGCATGTTAAACATTTGTATGCAACATCAGCAAGATCATCTTCGCTGAAAGTACACGATATAAATAAACGATATTTATCATTAGGTTGAGGTTCCTTTATTGGTCGCAGCTCCCATGAGGAGGAAGTCAGGTGATGTATAAGTGACAATGCTCATCAAGGTGTCCATCATCAGGAAGCAGTGCGACCTTGAAATTACATTGTTGTGTTCACCTGTGAAGATTATCTCACCGTAAACATCAGAAATGCTGAATCCAGATGTTCGGCCTCACAGACTTCAGTCGTTTTTACTACGAATACCAGAATTATAAATTGTGACACACGCAGGGGAAACAGTCCCTGACCTCCAGAGACGAGGCCCACCTCACTGTTTGCTAGCTAGTGTTAGCAATGTTAGCAAGTGCAAAAAACCCTGAGAAGGCAGATGATTCAAACGGCAGTGTGAGAGCAACATTTAGATTATTTCTAATTCCACGTCCGTGAAGCACGACGAACTCCTTCTGTGAAAACACCTGAGGGTTTGACTAACAACTGGAACAATCATTGCAGTTCAATAAGGTTCTTATGCAACAGGAACGTTGCTCACTGCTCCAGTTAAGAGGAGGAACCTCATACGACTGAGCAACTCAACGTTTGGCACAAGTATCGATCAGAACGCTAACGTTACGCTACCAAGATTCAAAGTCAATGGCACTGCGTGCGGTTGACAAACAGTAAATATAATCTGATTTGCCTTCAAATAGATTTCAAGATTTTCACGAATGACAGTCAGTGCGTTTACATGACACTCAAGAAAACCGAATTACTGTGTTAGTCCGACTATGATCGGATCTTTAAGATGCATGTATACACCTTAGTCTGACTAAAATCGTACTGGATCGGATTTCTCATAGTCGAATTAAAGCACCCAGATTATTTGATTGATAGTCGCATTACTCCTGCATGTATACGTTCCAGCCGGGGCCGTGAGCCGGAAGTAGTCGGACGGCGGCGGCGGCGTCTTTCCTCCGAAATCACCGCAAGAAAGAGCGCCATTATGCACCTAGTTTGTGTAATTATCAAGTACAGCATATACGAAGTGTACAAAGATGTAGCTTCGTCTCGCTCTTCGTACGCCATCTTTCTTGAATGCCGAGACAGTTGGTGATGTAATGAGGTCAGCCGGAGGTGCTTCTGTAACCACGAGTTGAAATGGGTACAGCGCCACCTCGTGTACCGGGGTATGACATGCTCCGGCCCAATAATCTGATTTTCTCACCGGCATGTATACTCGGATAATTGCAGTTGTCTGACTAAGTAGCATAGTCGAACTATGGCTGTAATCTGACTAAGCTGTGCATGTAAACGCACTGAGTGTCGTGCAGCATTCAGCCCAAATGTAGTTTTGAAATCTCTGCTCAGGATATAAATGGATGAATTCATGGAGGTCGTGCAGTTTTTAACACATCTTATTCTCATGCTACAGGGGCAGATATTTAACACTGCCTGTTCTTTCTTCTTATGATCCTCTGCGTCACTTCACTTTACCAGAAATAGCAGAAGGACTAATTCTTTTCATACGTTGAAAGGACACTTTCCTCTCGTTGTGTTCATGCACTCAGATCGTGACGGTAACACCTGCCTCCCGGAACAACGAGCGTATCTCTCACCGAGCGACTGATAAAGACATCTGACAATATTTGGACCGATCTCACGTCCGCGGCGCCGTACAACCCGCCAAAGTTCCACATCGCTTTACTTTAATTGTCGTTCTCCGGGGCGCTCAGCCCAGCGTTACTCATTCTTCTTCCCAGCGCCGCTCGCGGGATGCGAACCCGTGACCTTGACCTTTGGGCTGCTGTCGCCCTGAGTTCCAGGCTGCAGGCTCAGGCTGCCTGCTGCTGTGTTATCTCTGCTCCGAGTGAACACAGGGAAAAAGAAAAGAAATGGGAACATTGTGACCCGCAGCGCCGAGACCAAAGTCTTACTGGCTCGGATCATTCTGTGGGCACTTACTCACAACTGCAAGGGATTATGGGAAATTGGGACATTTCATTGTTTCTGCTCCAATCATCTCTTTATCTGTCTGCCTTTCTCACCCTCCTGTCCTTACTCCTCTTTTTGTCTGTCATCCCTCTCATCTCCCATCTGTTCTTTCTTTTCACGCTCTCCTCTTTCTTCCTCCTCTCCTCTTCGCCCCTGCCATCCTTCACTCCCTATCTTAATTATTTCCCACTTTGACTTCTCTCTCCGTGTCCCTCTCTTCTTCCCTTCATCCGTCTCTCTCACCTCCTCATCCTCACAGTCATCCCTCGCTTCCTATCTTAATTGCTCTGCCCGCAGGAGGACACAGTCACGCCGGACTCCCCGCCGGCTGTATTGTCAGCACCAGTTTTTATTGTAAGGAGCGTCTATAAGAAGAGAGAACAGAGCGGCAGGAGGAAAAAGAGGAAATTGTAAAGACTTTTGTTTCCCTTTTAGCGTGGCCTCCCGGCGGGGTTCAGTTATACCAACAGCTACTGCGGAGAGGAAATGAAAGAAACTTTGCTTAATGCCTCCCACGTTGGATGCTCCCGTCTGCAAAGATCTGACACGTTCAACTCATGAAAGCAGCAGGTGACACGTGGTCGGGGACGTTTAGTGACACTTTGATTATGAGGCAGAAACTGTAATGAAGTTTTATGACAAAGGATGTCAGAAAAATGCAAATGGCCATGTTGTGAAAAAATAAATAAAAAATGACTTCCAGGAAAATGCTAATCTGCTCTCTTCTGTTCATTTGTTGAAGCACAATCAAGAAAAAAATGACCCACAATAGGGGATCGATCGATCGATCAGGAACCACAATATCTTCCATTTCAGCAGCATCTCCTACAGCAACACAACATCCATCCAACCGTCTTCTATGTGGTGTTTGTCACGCCACATCCGGAGGTGGAGGGGACGGTGGTGCTGTTGATACAAGCTAACGCAGCCGACCACAGTTCGAGTCACACTGGTGGAGATTTTAAAGGAGACCTGAGGACATTTCCAGCATTTCAAGCCAAACCATGATATTTCCCTAACCCTAACCAAGTGATTGTTGGGCCTTAACCTGACAGAAAAAGAAAATTCAACCTAGAAATGTAAATTTTCAACTTATCTGTTTGGTTTTGCAGACACGTGCAAAGCAATAAGCGCTTTGCTTCCTGATGTCGGAGCCACAGCTGCGTCAGATACATGTGGAAGTGTGACTCAGCCAACAATGCAAACTTATTATTTTTAACTTGACTACGAATGACCATCACAGGTCAGCAAAGGCGAAACGTGACGCGGTGAACAAACGCATCTTCTACACGGCGTGGCGTGCAGGTTGCTGTCTGACGTGTCGCCTTGAGTCGGTCCATCTGTGAGCTAACTGTCATCAGTTTTTAAGGGTTTGTAAGCCGTGAAAAAACCTCAGTCTCATTATCAGTAAAGGTTGTTTCATGAATGTACGATTTCATATTTTATTACAATAAATTCGGTGGGGAAATTTCCATCCGTTTTGTTGGCGACCAATAGCGTGTGTTTTTCACAGGAAGTCCGACTCACCAGTCATTTTTTGCAGCAACATAAAAAGATATTTAAAGTCAATCCATGATATTTTTCTAACCCTAACTGTGGTTTCTGTTTTCACACCTAACCGCAGCATAAACAGCGCGTGACAAGAGAAAAATAATAAATCGAGCCTAAAATGTGTTTGTATTTAGCTGTCTGTGCTGAGAAACAAAGATATGTAAGGAGGTAATCTGTGGCTCTGAGCAGCGATATCCATCAGTCTTCTTCAGATAAAACATTTAAAACTAAAAATAAATACAAGACTGCAGATCGTCAGCAGATGCAGGGCGCTGCGTGCACATCTGATTTTCTTCGAGGCGGACTGAAGCTCTGCTGTTTATTAACTTGTTGCTTCACATTCTGTCTCAGTTTGTATTGATTATCCTCTGCTGGGGTTTCAGATGTGATCGTCTGCAGACTGAAAATGTGTTGATTCAAAATGATTCCATCTTCTCTCTCGTTCTCTTCTCTTTGTGTTTCTTCTATATTACATTTGTTTATTCTCATTGCTCCTCTTTTTGTTCACTGTAGCTCACTGTTTCACACTCAGGTGTTTGTTGGAACAGATGCTGCTCCGTTTCTTTGTTTGTTTGTTTGTTTGCGATTTGAATGAAGAAGAAGAAGTGAGCCTTTAATTCATTAAGCACCTGTCTCTGTTTGTGTGATAATTGGATTTCGGGAGGGATTACTGGATTGTGTGTTTGTGGTCTGTATTTATGAGACTCACCGTGTTACGGGTCAGCAGGTTTGCATTAACCTGAGTGTGTGTGTGTGTGTGTGTGTGTACGCCAGTGTGTCAGTGTGAATTCCCTATTACTGCATGGATCAGTGGGCATATATGCATCCAGGTATACTTTAATGTAATTGGCTTTTTTTGTGTGTGTGTGCGTATGTGTGTGTAAATAACGGACTGACCAATCGCATGTAACGTCCAAACACACAAACACACACACAAACACACACACACACACAAGCGTCCCTGCAGTCAGAAAGTTAAAACAAAAAGAAAAAAACCAAGAGGAGACACGACAAAAACAAGACCACAACAAATCAAGCAAAAAAAGAGCAGATATGAAATATTGATGCACCAGGAGGGAGGAGGAGAGGTGAGGAGAGCAGAGGAGCTCAGACCTGTTTCTCATTGTTGTTTCTGTCCCTGAAGAGAGTCGAGAAGAGAAGCAGAGAAATGAAGTGAAAAAGGGCGAAAATGCCAAAAAACCTGTCTGAGCAGAAGAGAGACGAGAGGAGACGATTAAACACAGTCTTAGCGTCGAACATTGTGAGACTTGCCGACTCATTCCAGAGTTTGTGTCATCAATGCATTATTGATGTATTATATAAATATTTTATTTTAGTTGGAAACTACTGAAGTTAAGACTCATCGGCTCGGCTTTTGTTCCGTGTGGCTCGCCGCTAATTCGAACTCGTTGACAGAAGAGCTGCTGAGAGTTACTGAAATTATTTTTATTTTCTGATTGTTGGCGTGGGCGATGACGGACGGGGACTGACGTGCGACAACAACCTTCTTTTCTGAGAAATCGTGTTCATGTTTTCAATTAATGTAATGAGGATTTGTTTTTGTCGATGTTAATTAACATTTTTTGGCAAATCACTAAATGTCGATGACTCGTTCACTGGAGGAGGAGGAAGAAGCACTGACGGAAAACAGAAGAATGTAATAAGAAAACAGAAAAACAGACAAAGACAGGAAGTTAACCAAGACATAAGACTCTTTCAACATAAAACAGGAAGTGATGAAAGTACAGTATCGTGAGTTTGGTTTCATACATACAGAGTCTTGACAGTGACTTGACAACCATATTTTCTTTCTTTAATTACCAAGAACAAGACAAAGAGGTGTGAACAGACCTGTAGTCTCGTCCTCATCTGTCACTCTAAGGAAAGTTGTGACTCTTGAACGTGAACATGAAAGTTTAAAGAAAAACAAAAGTAGACAAACAGTCGGACGGGAAGCAGCTGCAGATTTGGAGCGACCTCGCTTCAGTGCCATTAACCGACTCATCTGTATGTTCATCTCCTCTCAACATTCGCTTCCTGATCTCCTCTCCTATTTAACGTCTCCTCTTTTCAACCTCATATCCATCCTCCCTTTAAATCCCCGGAGAGAGGGAGATGGATGAATATGCATTGGGACGAGTCAGAAAGAGGTTAAGCTCTCACTTAAGGGAAATTCTCCTCTTTTCTCTCTGTCTCCTTCCTCCTTTCATTTTCTCTCAATCCTCCTTTTAATTTGCTTTCTTCACCTCCTCCGTCTCTCTCTCTCTCTCTCTCTTGGCTTTGGTCATGAAACATTGTCTTTGTGGGATTTTTTATTTAAAAAGAAGTACATCAAACATCCGAGTCTCTGCTCTCTCCTCGCTCTATTTTGTACTCTTCATCCTTTTTATTCACCCGCAGTCGTTTTCCACTGATGATTATGAGCATTTCCTGTTTTTTTTCATCCCTTCTTCATCTACAAAGCGCGAACACGAGGCTTCATTAGCGACACGTTCCCACACTCATTGTCTTAAAGCTCTTTTAAATGAAGGGATGTTTAAATCAGACACACACTCTCTCTCTCACACACACACACACACAAGCATTCGTACGTCCTCTCGAGAGGACAACCTCGACAGAAGTATTTTGTCTGTCAATTGCAGCCATGCCTCCTCTTTCTCTCTCTCTCTCTGCTTCACCCAGCAAAAGTACAAAACACGGGGGAACAAAGAGAGAGAAGTTGAGAGGGAGGAGAGACGGAGGACGAGGTGAACAAGAGAGAGACAGATGGACGAGCAGAGAGAGAGAGAGAAGACAACGGAGATGGAAAATGTCAGATTTGATGTTATTGTCTGGATGTCAGGATTTCCAATTTACAGCCGGTTTGATTGACAGGAGGGGGAGGGCGTCAAACTGGCTGTTTGAGAACCAAAACAATAGAAAGCTGAGCGCTCAACCTCCACTGAGGCTGCACCATCGTCCAAACTTGTGATTAAAAGTGATGGAAATGTTGTTAATCAGCACAGAAATCCTGTCAGGGAACAACAGCAAGAATTATTTTAGGTCCACTTCAAATGTACAATATGACGCCTACGTATGTGGACATCAACACTGATCAGATCCGGTTCACGGTCCGTGTTCCGGTTCAACCCAAAGCTGCTGTACAGGACAGTCAAGTGGTTCTGTACCCACTGAGTGAATCTTTTCTGTATGGACTTTCTGTGCACGGTGGTTCTGACACGCTGAAACAGGAAACGGTCCGTCAAACTTCCACCGACAGGCTGAGATCCGTTCTGTAACCAGAAACAGTCTCGCTCTGTAATCCTGCGAGGTGAGTTTGTTGCCTCGTCTCGATCAAAAGCAGTTAAATATTCAGTCCTGAGTTTTGAGATAAATTCTCGCTGGCAGTTCCTCGAGCTGAACCGCAAACTCCTCTCTGCCTCTTTCCACCGCCGTCATCCTGGAACAGGTCGGCTCTCGAGACTCCTCCGAGCTTTAACGGTTTAAGAAAGAGGTCCATCTCCAAACACTCAACAACAACCTCAGTGGCACAAAAAGCACTTTAATGTAAGTGGACGTACTTAGTCGCAGATGCACTAAAGGTTTAGTGGACCGGTTCCAAAAACTTTGGTACGTATGAGTCACTTACACATCAGAACACGTCAATATGAGGCCCAGGTTTTAAGGACCTATTTGTAAGAAAAGTTTATATTTGAATCTCATTCCCAACTCGTCAAATAACGATGCTTTTGGAACAGAGGACGAGTCGGCCGCCATCTCAGACGTGTCCATCTAATAATCACATTTGACTGGCTAAAAGGGCTAAAAGTTAAGATTTTTGCATGATGGCCCTAAAATAATCTTACATGTGGCGAAACGTTTCCAAAGTAAGTGAAACACTGGCTATAAACTGAATGTTCGGCCTTGTTTATAGAAAGTATTTATGGAAATAGAAATTGTATTTAGCAGGATTTTTGTTGATGTTTAGCGTCCAAGGACCTGGCAGGAAATAAGAGAACTCGTTTGGACCTTTGCGCCTGAGCTGTGAAGTGAACCATGAGAGTCGACTGAGCTGGAAGCAAAATCAATAGTTCCTATAATCCATAATACTGTGACGTCTTCGAGAGTTCATGGTAAATATTCTGAAAATCACACAGCTCGGAAGTCAAACCTGAAGCTCCTCTGAGGAAGTTTTAAAGAAAAAGACAAGTCAAATATAAGTTCTTTACACATTAAAGTAAGAAAACTTGAGTCCTGGCTGACGGACTTTACAGAGCGGGTCACATTAACTCCAGAGACGACTGTTGATGAATGTTTTCCTTCAGAATCGAAAGAAGACGCTTCAAACTTTACTTAATTCTTCCTCAGATTGACTTTAAAGTCTTTTCATTATGTTGTATTTGATCAGACAGGAAGTGTAAGAAGAAGAAGAAGAAGAAGAAGAAGAAGAAGAAGAAGACGAGGAGGAGGAGGACTTCAATCCCAAAACATCAGGACAAATTCAAGCAAAATGAACATGTAATAAATAAAATGTGGCATATTTCCTTCTATAAGCTTATTTCATTATTCCCCCTGATGAAGACGCCATGTGTGCTTTTCCTTTATAGTCGCACTGAAGGAGAACAAAGAGCAGGACGAGGCCCGGCGAGCCGAGCCCAGAGCGGAGGGGGAACTGCAGCAGAACAGAGCCGAGGCGTTTGAACTGCAGGCGGGTCGGGCCGATTGATTTATCGGGCCTGTTCCTTCAGAGCCTCATTCGTCACTACAAACAGGACAAGGCTGATCAGACGGGGAGCGTAAATCACAACACAACCACCGCGACGTGCAGCGCACACGACCCGCGGGCCGGCAGAGCTGGTGAAAAGTCTGTTTACCTACAGTACGCTGCCGTTAGCATCTTATCAAATTATTGGTTTAATATGTTCTGTGTTTTATGTCTTCTGAGTCGCTGCCGGCCGTTCTGATCACCTGACAGAGAGAAGAAAAGCTTTGTGAGCAGCCAGAGAAACACGGGATAAAGGAAAACTAACGTCGTTGTGTAGAAACACTCAACACACAAACACACAGTTTAATACCAATAACCACTAAAGTTATCTCAAATCATTCAGCACGTTTACATGACCACAATAATCTGATAACTGGGATTAATCAGGTTATGATAATAATCTGATTTGACGTATTTTTTGTGCACCTTAGTGACGTGATAATGGAAATAAACGGGTTTACGTGACTCAGACAGTTGGTGACGTACATGACTGCATGACTGATTAACTGCAAACAGGCAAAAAACAAGGTGTGTTTATCAGATTTCTCATGATCAGATGAAGCATATCGCTGCTACAGTCAAGCGGGTTTCTTCTTCACACAGCTCATCAGATAGGGGTATCCCAACATGCACCTGTGGTGCCAGAAGGAGTTTCAGGTAGTCAGCGGATGTAGCTCGACCTCTTGAAGTCTGACTTACGTCTTTATTCTTCTTCACAACAGTCTTGAGTGGCTACATGATCATCGACTGTCATTACCGTCATCAAGCTCTGGTTGGGTTTAGGGAAAGATCGTACTTCAGGTTGAATCAACTAAGTTCTGTCTTCTAACTTTTGTCACTTAACGGAAGCAACGCAGGTACGTGATGTAGTTGTTGGCATTGGAGCATCAGCTGGACTCTAACACAGCGTGAAACTCTGATCAGGCTGCTGAATAAAAATCAGGTTCCTCAAAGAGAGTAGATATACACGGTCGTCAAAATATTTCAGCCTCATGTCGGCGTCAAGGGAACATCAGCGGATCACGACCAGTCGTCTTTTTAGAGGCGTTCCAGGTTGGCTGAATATATAAAAGTCATACACAGACTATCAGCTGTGATACTATAAATCTTTTCTTAGTGAATCTTTTTGATTGCACTCAGATTCAAGCGTGTTCACCTTCAGTGAAAGCTCAGGAATCTCTGCGGACGCTCCGATTCAACAACCGCTTCATTCACACTCACATCCTCCAGAATCGTATTCAGTCTTATCTGCTTTTTAAACTCTCAGACAGTCGTTGTGCAAAAAATCTGTCTCAAGTCGTCTCGGCTGTTAAGAACATGCTCAGAGACTCGGAGGGGCCAGAATTTCAAGCCGACGGTGTTACATCAGATCGCTCTCCTGTTTGATTTGGGAAGCTTATGTTGGTCTGATAGATGGTTCAGGTTGGAGCTCAACAGGGCTGCAGAACTCTGTCATCACCGCCGTTAAACACAAAGACGGACGCAGCAGGACAAGACGCCGAGCGAGCCAGAAATGTGTAAGAAAAGGTTCAAACTGTGATTCAGAGCGGCTGCTGTGATGTTGTCATGGAACCTGGACAACAGACGGAGACAGAACAACTGCGCGCATCACTTGCTGGAGCGACAGAATGAACAACACTTTTACAACAGCTGAAACAAAACGGAAATCATGATAAAATGTCTAAAAATGTTGCTGAAATCCTCAACTGCAACCGTGAATTTGAGTCTCAAGCCCCTAAAAATGTTGCCTGTGTCTTAATGTGGCCCCTCACATTTGGAGGATTTTCCTCTCAAACACACACACACACATATACACACCAAGTCACACAAAGGAAAATCCGGAGAGACAGATCAGAGAGTGTGTGAGTTCAGAGAGCTCAGAGAGAGAAAACCCGAATCCACAGCGATACAACTGTTCCTCTGGGCCTGGAACATAAAGTTCACACACTCGAGGAGAACGTGTCTCAATGTGTTTGTACCAACGAAAAGACCAAAAGAGGAAGAAAAATGTGTGTGTCTGTGAGTGTGTGTGTGTGTGTACACCTGCAGGGTGCACGCTAATAACATGCATCACTGAAGCGCACACAGAGATAAACTGACAAACCCTGTGCAGGCCCGAGTCCATGTAATGTCCCAGATTACCACATATACATCCACCCAATCGATAACGCTGCTTTTATATCCGTCCCTCCATCACCAGGTCCTTTGTCCTACGCTGAGACCGTGACGAGAATATGGAGGTTAAAAATAAAACCGGCAACTCCCAGAACCAACACGAATATGGCGAGAAAAAAGGAAAATGTTCTGAGGCCACAGCTGAACTTTATGCATCAGTAACTCACTGATCACATGTGCCTGGCTGCCAGTTAGCTGATGCTACTAGTAAAGTTTGGAAAATATGATCATACTGCTGCAATAATGTCACTACAGGAAGTCGTTCTGGCACTTTTACACGTGTACGCTGTGGACGAATCAGCAAGAAGCAAGTTAGAAAGTCTTCACCACTCACACTGCGACCGTCAGCAATGATTCTGAGCATCTTCAGTTCAGAAGTACATTCGGACTGTTTCTAGTCTAAGCTGTCGACACCACCGACTTTATATATCAGAACAGAGCCATTGTGAGGTCGCCCGTAGGTTTCTGAAGAGCCAGAGTAAAGCTAAAAGTGGGCGGTGCCAGCAGGGCCTGCTGAACTCCCAGCCAATCAAAACTGATCATGAGCTAATCAACGAGCCCCACCAAGATGGAAACTACCAAGCTAGCTCAGGCTAACAAGCGATCTGTGTTCCTGGTCTTTCTGTGATCCTGCAGTGTCTTTTCTTTCCTTCCTCTTCACTCGTCTGTCCTCCATTCAGCCTTCAAGTAAGAAGCAGATCATCTCTGTACGTTAAAGTGGATTTCAGCACCTCCGCCGCTGGTAACTGCAGACAGATTGACCAGCGAGAGTGAAGAAAAATCCACTTTTTAATCCCAGAAATGTAAGAAAACAAACTGTGGTCTGAAGCTGTGAACACAGACATCTGTCCCTGGGCTCCGATCCTCACAGCAAAACACAGTATTATTCCGATATTTGGATTAAAGTTTCTCCACAATGCATCAACATCACAAACACAGGAGGAGCAGAGAGGTGAAGCTCAGCAGACATCTCACAGCTTTCTGTCGCTCAGAGCGACCACTCCCTTAATTTTGCGTAACTTTTAGCTGTTACTCAAACGAGCGAGTAATATAAAAGTCCAACCCCCTGTACAGTTGTCACAAGCAGGGAGACCCAAAAATCTCTTTCTGTACCAACATTGTTTATTTCTGCTTTCATTTTTGGTGCTTCGTGTTGTCGTGCCAGAAGATGTTTCATGTTTGGATTCAGAAGGCACCAGAAATGATGACTGAAGTCCAAAATATATATTTTGAGTCAAAGAGTCCGTCCATCCTGGAAGTCGTCGTCCCTCTGCTACCATTCCAGAGGTTTCTTGCATCTGGTTTCTGTTTTGAACTGAGGATCTAATGATACACGTGCTGCACAGATTCTAAAGCCCCTCGAGGGCAAATTTTGCGATATTGGGCTGTACAAATGAAAATGACCTAAATGTGTCCTAGAATGGAAGCTCAGCTCGTCACCCCATCGAGAAGGAAATAAAGCGATATTAAAACATCGACCACCAGCCGATCGGAAGTGTTCGGGCACACAGAGGATTCACGCCACAGTTATCTTCGGTAATTGCTTCGGTGTGCAGCTGCACACGTGAAAGCAAACAGAAGAGGAGGAAGCACGTCGGAGCCCTCGGGAGGGGAGGCAGCTCCTCTCCCTCCGTCTGGCTGTTTCTGACTCAGACCGTATAAAACCCTCCATTCACCAGCAGAAATGTTAAAATACAGTCTGCTTTCTCCCCGATCCATCAGCTGATAATGATCTAATCCAAATGGCGGCGTGGAGATATTCTGACTGGAGCAGTTAATTTGGAGCAAAGGGCTGTAAAACAAGATGAACTTTCCTGATCCCCGAGGAGAAAGTGGGTCATTACTGCAGCGCCGAGGCTGCGAGCGAGCCGCGAGGCGGCCCGATGCTCCGGAGGCCGGGAGCTCTGCTGAGGACACTTATACAGCAGACCAATCCATCCATCCGTCCATCCGTCCATCCGTCCATCCATCCATCCATCCATCCGTCTGTCCATCCAGCCGTCCATCCATCCATCCATCCATCCATCCATCCGTCTGTCCATCCAGCCGTCCATCCATCCATCCATCCGTCTGTCCATCCATCCATCCGTCCATCCATCCATCCGTCCGTCCATCCGTCCATCCATCCATCCATCCATCCATCCATCCGTCTGTCCATCCAGCCGTCCGTCCGTCCGTCCGTCCATCCATCTGTCCATCCAGCCGTCCGTCCGTCCGTCCGTCCGTCCGTCCGTCCGTCCGTCCGTCCATCCATCCATCCATCCATGCAGCCGTCCGTCCGTGCGTCCGTCCGTCCATCCATCCATCCATCCATCCATCCATCCATCCAGCCGTCCGTCCGTCCGTCCGTCCGTCCGTCCGTCCGTCCGTCCATCCATCCATCCATCCATCCATCCATCCAGCCGTCCGTCCGTCCGTCCGTCCGTCCATCCATCCATCCATCCATCCATCCATCCAGCCGTCCGTCCGTCCGTCCGTCCGTCCGTCCGTCCGTCCGTCCGTCAATCCATGTTTGATGCACATCCATACATTCTGATCCCAACAGAAGTCCCGACCATACAAACTGTTCGCAGGAATGTTTTAAATGCACAACACTGAAGCAAACAATCAGCCGTCAGTCTGAAACTTCTGCTCGGCGTTGATGTTTTTACTTTCTGTTTGATGAATCAGCCACAGAAACAAGCAGTTTGGTTTCCTGCTGCTTCTGGAGGTGTAAAAAGTCACATGATCATGAAACTATGACGGGATTTAATCGATGGGTTTTGCGTATATGAGCAATTTTTTCGCAACGCTCAGCAAACGTTTAAAATGGAAATTTGCGTTCATGTAAAAGAATCCCAAACATTAAATGTCGTCAGTTTTTCACGCAGCTCAGACTCTTTGAAACTGACCCACAATACAGTGAATACTTTTCTGCCTTTTTAGGGTTGTTTCTTATGTAATGCACATTTTTATTGAAGTTTTCGTGAAGCATCTGTATCTTGACATTAGCGCGTGCGACGTATCGTGAACTGTAACGTGTCGTGCGTAACTCTGACTCCATCCTTAGTGATGAACGTGCAAAAATAACTACAGCATCTCTCCAACGATGCAGATCCACCATCATTTAACAGGTGTTTCCTTGCTCCTTGCTAAGTTAGTAGTTAAGCAAGTAAAGTTTTTGTCTAAAGCATCTTTCACAGATATAAAATCATGAAGTGCTTCACAATAACATCACATTGGAAGTACAGGTCAGAACAAGTTCAAATGACAGCAACAGTAGAACAGGTGAAACAACCAGGAAGTAAAAACCAATAATAAAAGGAGCAGGTATCGCTGAAATAAAGGTTGCTTCATGAAACTGTCACAGGAATCTAGAGTTTGTAGCGATAAAGGGGAACAGCTCGGTCACCGCAGGGTTTCATACTGTTTCAGAGGGACAGCCAGTAGTTTGTGTTCAGACAGATTCTCACCAGTTTCATGAAAAACAGGCCAGAAGCTTTTTTTCCTTCATTCTGCCGAAAAACAAACAATGAAGCCGGACTGAAAATACATATAACCTGCTCTGCGGGGGTAATAACTGAGACTGTGAAATGAGAACAAACAGAATCAAACGGTCATTTATTTCACAACTAATTAATGAGTGTGTGGGCTGCTGGTTGGACTCTAATCTAGATTTGATTTAGTGCCGAAACATTCGACTCCGCGTTGAGTCGTAGCAGCAAAGAAACAAAAACCATGTGAGCTGTGTGTGTGTGCTGCATCTGTGAATACATTATCTACACTTAGTCACATCCTTCAATCCGTGCATGCGTGTGCCCACCTGCAGGCACATGCTAATGACATGCACCACTGCGGCGCGGGCGCTAACTGAGCATGTGCGAACGGCGTGCGCTGCCCTACATACGACGCCACAAACAGAAACACGCACAGAGGATGTCGACGTGGAGATGAGAGACGTGTGTCAGACTTTTCAAACTTATAGTGTGACGCTCCTCCACCCACACCCACCTACACCCACCTGCTCCACCTGCTCCACCTCTGTGCTGATTTGAGGTTAACAACTAAATGCAAAAGCAGAGAAACACTGAGTGTAAGCAGAGAGAGAGACAGAGAGAGAGCAAGTGACAGAGACAGATCGGATGACGGGGGCAGCTAGCAGGAAATGCTACATCCCCACACACACACACACACACACACACACACATACACAAACACTCTCACTAAAAAGATGTGATTGACAGCTCCCTCAAGGGCTGTAGTGAATAATTCAGCGCAGTCTGACGGACCGACAGACAGGAGAGCATACAGAGAGACACAACATCAGTCAGAGACGCAGACTGAGGAGACGGACAGATAGTGAGACACATGCAGACACGGAGAGACACACATACAGGTGAGTCAGAAGGCTGCGGATCATCAAAACTTCTCCTCCAGGCATATTTTTATTCATAATCAATAACTCTATTGAATTTTACATAAACCTATGTGCATCCACAGTCCGGGGATTTTGAAATTCTCGAGGTTTGAAATGCAGCGTGTTCGTCTCTCCTGCTGCTGCCGTCCAGCGCCGGGGAGGAAAAGTTACAGCTCGACAGCAAACAGAAGAAACAGCTCGTAGTTTAACATCACGGCCAATTATAGAGGCCGGACAATTAGCTGTCAGCTAACAGTGCTAGTTAACCTCAGACACAGACACCGACACAGCGTCCTCACAACCAGATGATTTACATTTACCTTCCAATAAAGCAGTCGGCTCGGCTCACCGCGCCGCAAGAGTTGGTTTTATTCTTCCACATCTGCATGTTTGAAGCTCTGATTTACTTCAAGCTGCTCAAAGAATCCGGATGAAATAAACAACAGCGAGGTTATTTAAAAGACCATCAAATGTTTTTCCCTTTCTCTGGTTTCATTTTTAAACATTATCGTAACTTTAGGGCAAAAAAAAACAACAAACCCAACAGAAGGAATTTTTCAGACTGGAATTAATTTGTGCTGAAATACCAAAGATGTGTTTTTTTTTTAAAAAGTGTCGCAAAGTTCACCAGAGAGAAGTGACGAGTTTGTTTTTCTGATGTAAAATTGTCCTGTCGAGTGTTTCCTGTTAAAAAAAAAGGTAGAACTTCATGTTTATTTATGATTTCCTGTTTCAGTCTCTAAACTCTCGTAGTGGTCGAGCAGCAGAACTGACTCTCATCTACGTCATCAACTAGTCTGCTGGTTGTTACGGGTGAAAACATTGATCTTTATCATTTTTAAGATGTTGGGAGATGCATTAACTTCAAGCTACTACGAGGAACTTTGAGTTTTTGGTGATTCCAGCGCCATTTCTGGACAGAAGCGGTCCGACACGAGCACCTGCTGTTGTGAACGGACCACAAGATGAAGATCAAGATGAAGAAATTCATACTTGAAGGACTCGACAGCTGAAACAGGCTGGTGCTGTTAGTTTGAGGACGTTTCTTTCTATTCTACTTTAAGCTGATAAAAGGAATCCAGAGCCACAATTAAGAATCTTTGGATCGCAGCTTTGCGAGAGACATTTTGTTCGTTCGTCTGTGTTTCGACAAGTCTATCTCACTCTCCATCGGCTTCATGAATCTCTCGCTGGTTTCCCTGCAGGCTGTTGGATGCTGCAGGATCAGACCTCCGGGGCAAAACAAGACGAGAGCAACCTGAAGAAACCTCTCCAGCCCTGTCGGAACACACGGCCGCAGTAAAACATCCCGTGCAATCCCAGTTTTTCAGTAAGAAATGCAGTTTAACATACTGTAGGATCAGAAGTTACTCATTTATCAGGAGATAAAAAATACGATGAGTCTGACAGTTTTTCTTCATGATTCCGTTGATGATTTGTTTTGGGATACAAAACGTTTTATTTAATAAATTCAAGGGTTTGTGACTTGAATGCATTATTACAAGACCGGATTTACAAAAATGTAATCTAGAAAATAACAAACCTTCCACCTAATGCTCCCAAAACAGAGTGTTCCTGCACTGCAGCTGCTGATACCTCTTGACTTCTGACCAGCCAGCTCTGTTCTTCATTTTCAGACTGTTTATTTTTGTTTAGTTCCCAAAAAAAAAAAAAAAAAAAGCGACTCATCATCTTGAGATTATTGCTTCAACACGCACAAAGCTTCCCCTCAGGTGTGTGTCTGCACCTGCAGCTAATTACCTGTCGGGCAGCTCCTCCTGATTATGATGTCATCCTCCACTACAGACAGTGTCCTCTTTCCTCTAGAAATGACATTTCTGATCTATACCTGCTGTCACAGTACAGCAGGTCCTTCCTCTTGAGTTTATTTAGTAACTTTTGCAGCATGAACAAGCTACAGACACAAAACCTGCTCAGAATCAGTGTGAATGAAATTTGGAAACAATGCTGGAAGGATCTTAATCATCAACGTCTGCCAGCTGTCAGTCAAACATCTCAGCTGTAAAGACAAATGAATGAGGACTGACGCGAACCGGAGCGTCAACAGAAGATTATTAATCTGAGACTTTTTCTCTCACAGACGGAAACAGCCGATCATCAGTTGAGCAGTTAAGGACGAGGATCCAGAACGCTCCATCTGCCCTCGTCTGCGTCACAGGAGGGAGGGAAAAAAAAGAAAAAGACGTTCTGATAAAAGGCCGTTTCTGAACATCTATAGATGGCAACGTATTATAAAATGGTAAAAGATCTGACAGGAGGACCCGCTGATGTTCCTCCCTTTCATCCTCGTCGTTCCCCCTCCAACATGGCTGCCAACTGCTCGTTACCCCGGGGAGCCGCCATCCGAGGAGACACTGAGTGACAGCCCCCGAAATTAAAATGAAAAGTAAGAGCAATAATCACTGAGCGTCACTTCATTTATGAATGAACGGCTCGAACACACACACACACACACACACACACACACACACACACACACACACACACACACACACACACAGTACATTTGAATGATTCAGCATATTGAGCCACACCGAAGCTGCCAGTTAGCCACTCGGGCTGATTATTAGCCGCGGCCGGACGGACACGACTAACCGTCAGACCACCTGAGCTGAGTGACCATTTGGAGCCGATTCAATTACTAACTCCCTGGGATTGATTGATCTGTTCTGGCACGGACACGAACCAATTGGATTGTCCTGAAAAACTGCAACGCTGGCCGGCCATTGAAGCGCAGGCAGCTGATGCTTTATTGGTCCGTCCACCTGTCTGTCCATCTGTCCCTGTCTGTGTCCGTCCTCCGGCTCTCTGTGTGAAGACTCTTCTTCAGAAACAGTTTTAAAGCAGCGTCATGCTTTAAAACTGCGGCCACCACAGTTTATCATGTCATTATGCTATCTTTTGCTAATTAGAATTAAGAAGCAAGGAACACATGACGATGGTGTTGATGATGGGAGTGCGTCATAAATCACGGTACTGGAGAAAATTCAAATTACAACCCGCTGACGGAGCGATAGAGTCGTTCAGCCCCTCTGTGACCCGTAGAGCCAAAATCACCACCATCAGACAACAAAACCCGTCTCTGGCACCTTGTAATCTCGTGATTTCTACTATTTCTGACCTATATCGAGTGAGACGCTGTAGTTCACCGAGCAGTTTCACACCGGAACACCGGGAGTTGGTTTTTGGACTGCCGTTTTGAAGCCTTGAATCTGGTATTACAGCTTTTTGGAGCCAGAGGTAACCAACAGGGTGGAGCTGGGAAGAAGATGCATTGCAAAGTCTGGAGATCGAGTTAGAAACCGAGGACACACCCTGGTAGCGACTTGTCAATCAAAAGGTAGATCCGCCCTGAAACATACCCCGCTTTATCAACTATTTTACTCCAAACTGGACGATAAGTTAGAAAATCAACATCATGCTTTATTTCAGAAGATTTGAAACTAGTGACTGAGGCCACCCACTCGTTAGGAATCTGTTTACTGAGGTAATAAACCAAGAACGAGGACTTCCTTTTTGAATTAGACTATATAAAGTTCTAACAGAGTGTATAACGGAGTGACAGCTGAGTGTATTTAGAGAACCAGATGAGAATCCTTCAGCTGCCTCTCTGATGGTTCATGACGCTCGACAAAATCAAGGTTATTTTGTGAAGATGAGCTCAAATCACATCTTGAGCGAACCCACATTTTTTCTCAAATTGATTCATCTGCTCCAGCTTCGGTCGCGCATCTCCTACAATTCCCAGAATGCCTTTCAACAATCCACAGATAAAGAGATGTGACCTTGCTGCTTTTCAGCTGCGAATTTTAAATGTAGATGGAGAAAAGCGATATCGACAACAGAGCGAGAGTCTCCGGCGAGAAAAAAAAAAAAAAGGTGAGTCGACCTTGATTCAAACCCCAACCTGTATTCATGCTGCAGTGCATTATGGGATTTGTCCTGCTCCTGTGGCTGTGGGTACTTTTGTCTCTTTATCTCCTCGGAGGTTGATCTTTCCCCCCTCTCAGGATTGTTCAGCATCATGAGAAAATAAAGAGATTTTACAGAAGAACTTGATGTTTCAGATCGCTGAAAAAGAACACGATGATGTAAAACAGGCGGTTATCACCGCTAACTGCTGCTTCTCTCTCTCACTGTGAACATGGACCGTCCTTTAATGACTGACAGGGACGAAGGAAGAAAGATGAGAAAGATAGAAGTCAGTAAAAACAGGGATCTTTCCTTCATCCAGCATTTCGTATTCTAAGAAAACAAGGATTGTCTTCTGAAGACTTTTCACAGAAACTAATTTTATTTCTGTGTCATTTCTTGCATCATATTTAAAATCAGACACAGTGTTCACTGGGAACAGGCTGAATTTTAAAACATGTTTAGCCGGCAGCATATGCAGCAGACGGAGAGAAACCACAAGGTGTTGCTCATCTTCTCTGAATGACTAAAAGGTTAAACAGAGATTAAAGATGCATCTGATACTTCTCACCGTTCATCAGCTTCACTAATTTTAACTGCAGAGACTCAGGGAGGAAAAAAATATCAGAAAAACTAATAATTAATTAAAAGCCACGTCCATGAAACACCATCCAACACCTCTGGACTGAACTGGACTGTGATGTGATCACATGACATCAGCGATCGACCTCGTCATAAATCTTGTGGCTGAACGAGAGCAAATCCCTGCAGCCGGTTAGAGAATCACATGGAAACTCTGTAATGTCTGCAATGAGAACGTGTAATAAACTTCTGACAAAATACATTAATCAAAGCCGTCCGACGAGCCTGTGGGGCCGGATCAGGTCAACACACACTCGAGAGAGGGGACGAAGGTCGTCCCCATCAGGAACCCGACCAACGAGTCCATTTCAGGAGGAGGTTTAGGATGGATGGCGGGGTCAAAGATAGAGTCCAGTGTCAAATCCAAATTGACCTCGATCACGGGTTCATGCGCTTCGGCTTTCTGTACTCACGTAAACAAGCTTTTGGGAAACTCCTGCCAGGGCGAAGATATTCAGAAAATCTGTTTTTGGTGTTCATGTGTGAGTTTTTTGGCTCGCCTCTTTTGTTTGGCAGGTTTCTGATTGGCCAGCGTGGCCTTACGGCAGAGGTCGTGTCACCATCTGTTGCTGTGGCGTACGCTTGACAGCAGAGAAGTCGGTGCAGACGGGAATTTCTTTGAAACCGGAGGAGAAAAAATACCTGCGTACGTGTGGACGAGGTCTGATTCTAACTCCTGAACGTACAAAGTTATATTTTCCTACATTTCTTGTCTAAAAGCTAAACAGACTGACATGACGAAGGTCCGGTGTGCCGTCGTGGCTTCGCTGTTTTGGGAACGCTGATATATATAAAGGACACTTTGGGAATCACTGGTAACTAGATTCAGTTATTAAGATATGAAGATGTGATGTTGAAGGCATCAAAGCTCGGTCTTCTAACTGTCAATCAGCGGCTCCCATCGCCCAGATGATGTCCTCACATTTCTTTAGTTGGAGATGTTCAATTTACTGTCATAGAGGAGGAAAGAAACCAGAAACTGTTTACACTAAAGACGCTGGAATCAGAGATTTTTGACTATATGTTGTGTAAAACTATTCAGTTAATTGTTGCCGTCTCGTGTGCAGATCTTTAAATATTAATAAATACAAATTACGGTGTTTTTTTGGATTAAATACCAAGAACAAACTCTGATCCAGTCCAGCTATATCCAGGTGTAATTTCTCTCCGCCCAAATGCGACTCAAGTTAGATTCACGTCTCCATCTTTTGGTTTCTCTCCATCATTCATCATGTATAAACATCTTCTCCTCATTCTGATTCGGTCGAGCTGCTACGATGCAACATTTCTTGAGACTTTCATACCGGAAGCATCATGTCAACGGAGAAACAGGACTTTTAAAACTCTACACATTGATTAGACGATAGGATCTGAATCTCAGGGGGAAAAGGGAATATCCTGCCGCAGGTGAAGCTCCTGAGCCGTTCTCCAGCCACGTGCTGAATAAATCTCAGCTCATCCAATCTGAAACAAACTGGAGTCCGACTCGACGTCGAAGTCGCGCTGAACGCGGTCCAACGCTCCCGGCAGCAAACTATCACATTAAAAAACCAACTCGTAGTCATTCTCCAGCTCTCAGCCTCTTATTGTTGCTCATTAATGCAGTTCATTACTGAGTCTGCATGTAATTATACTCGTGTGAATTCCCACATGCTCTATTTCTGAATCAGCTGATGCAACATCGTTTAAAAAAAAAACAAAAAAAACTGTGTTTCCGTGTCTTCTTCTACCTTCACACAGAGGTCAGAGGACGGCAGACGAGTAACTGTTTCCTCCCCCCTCTCTGTGAGAGGTGATTTAAACGCTCTCTGGGAAGATCCTGACAATTACAACCAGAGAACATCTATCCTGCCTTTGTTGTTGAAGTACATTTGAGCAAGCCGCATATCAATTTCTTGCTCCACTGACCTTTAACCTTCATGCAGCTACAGCGGTTCAAACACCAAGGTCAGAGGTCCTGACTGCTCCTGTAAATGTTTGTTGTTCTGTTTTCTGTTCTAAATGTTAAAATAACTTCTGAAACAGAAACTTTATCCAACAACTGTCCGCACGAACAAGCAGATAAAAAACAGCTTCCTGTTGGAGTGGCAGCCCGACTGACTCTGGGAGATATCACATCCACTAAAAGGAAGTTTTATCACAACTTCATATTACAGCTGAATGTGACACTAAAATATGTCTCTGAAAACATTTTAGGCAGAACCAGACTAGTATCAGCCTGGTTTAATCTGCACCACAATCCTCCAGATGGAGCATTTGCAGGAAAGTGTCGTAGTAGAACTTTACAGTTGACGTTAAGTTTAGTAACGTGGTTCCCGTCCAAAGCGCCACATCTGACAAGTTTAAAAGGTCACATTTCTCTTTTGGTGGAACTCAAAGACGTCTCAAACATGATCAGACGTTGCGTTTTGTGAGGAGTCACCAGAAAACGTTCGGCACCACCGGTTTTAATCTTTAAGAACTGCTGTATTTCATAAGCCGGTCACGGGTTTTTAACTCTGCCGAGGATGATACCGTCCTCCTGTGTTCATGTGATATTCGTTGGTCGGTTGGTTTGTCAGCAGGATTTCACAAAAAACTACTAAACGAATTTCCACAAAACTCGGATGGAGGACGGGTCTCGGCCCAGAATGGACCCCATTAACTTTTGGAGCAGATCCAGGATGTTTTTCTCACTTTCTTTAACACTGCGAGAGGCGGCTTTTTTTCAACATTTTCATACTTTTCTCAGGGAAGAATCCACAAATCTTCATATTTACGTGGCTGGTGTCTACGAGTGAGTACAATTTGTTGTGGATAAAAGAGACTGCTGGGCCTCGGCGGAGGTGGGCACTCTCCTGAGAGCCTTTCTAGATATTTTATGTAAACTCTGAGAAGAAAACTAGCAACGACAGCTGTTAGAAGAATTTAGTCGGGTGAAAAGGACATTTTACTCAAACATTTAAGCAAATATTAGTATTGTTTCCTGTTTCAAACACTTCTAGATCAAAATCAGAAGGGCTGAACTGATATTATTATTGACTGGTGTTGACAAAAACATCAATACGTACCAATTCTGAATATTTCAAACTGTTTCAGCTCTTATTGTTCACGATATCGATACACGAGTGCAAAGAACTCGACTTTGTTATAATGATCTCGTAATGAGAATCTAAAATGTTCTTTCCTGTTATATCGAACATGATGCCAGATATCAGTATTTTAGAAGGTTTTGTATCGAAGTCAGACGTCTCGTGACAACATTATTATTGTGGACGATGAAATTTGTTTTTGTCTTGACTTGACCTCGAGCAGTCTGGAAACAAGTCAGCCCGGGCTGCAGCTCCGATGCTGCAGATTAGACTTTATTCTTCTCATCACAGCAAACGTTAATGAACTTGTGATTTATTTATTTCCTCCCAGAGACATTTCCGTGTGATTGCGATCGTCTTAACGTTGATGAACTCACAGCTTGAGAAAAAAAAAAACAGTCGTTTCCAGAGACGAAACCTTCACATTGGACTCGACACGCTGTCTCGCATGGAGCCAACGCGGCTCTGGAGGAATTTTAATCAAAGCGAGCCACATGTGTGACGGGAATCCACAGCGTTCAAAGCAGCGCAGGAGAGGACGCTGTGGGTGGGAACGCTCCTTTAAAAAGATTCTGCCTGTGCATCCTCTCATTTTACATTCTATCAAGTCCTGCTGATGCTCTCATCCAAAACTACACTGAGTGTGGAGGGAGGAAAAAAGAAAAAAAGATTCAAGATTCAGTAACATGACAAGCAGCCAGAGGAGGAGAGCGGCGGGACGCGAACATGCACAGAGCTTTGATTATATTCCTGTCAGCATGTCAGGACCGTGACAGACCGAGGAACCAGGGACACACACTGTGTGTTCAGACCATATGCAACCATCCACAGTCTGTCACCATCAGGACAGAAAGGGCAGATGGACAAAGAGGCTCATGGGAGAGTTATCCCTGTTTTTACTATGACTGTAGTAAGTGAGAGGAGCGCAGGCTGCAGACTGGAGGAACAATCTCACTGCTCTCAGGTCGATTTCTGCACATTTCAGCCTCCGTGTATGTGAAGAGAAGGTGATTTTTTTTTGGGGGGGGGATCAGCGCACACACACGTGAAAATGAACGTGCATGGGCATAAAAAGCACGCACACGCATCGAGCACGTACACACACGCGCACACATCTCCAGAGCAGGAGAGTGTTGAGCTCACATGTTAAACACGCACACACACACACGCGCGTTCACGCACGCACACACACCCCTCTTGTTCTCCACCGTCCAGCCCAGCGCTCCTTACCTCCAGACTTGCCCCAACTGCAGGACGTGGAGCACGGTTTGAAAGACCCACATGCAGACGGTGCAGCACCTCCGGGGGCCCCCGACTCTCCCTGCCGTCGCAGGCGGGGTAGAGGACGTGTAAACCGGGGTGGCATTCGCGGCGTTCCCCGCCGCCGCGCAGCCGCCGCGCTGGTCGCTGTCCTTGGTGCTTAAAGTGTTGTCGCTTGCCGCGCCTGCCGCCGCCGCTGCCGCCGCGCCGGACCCGCTGCCGCTCGCCGCTCCGTCCCCGCCGCTCAGATCCGAGTAGTCGTACACGAACCACCTGAAACTCAATACCTGGACGACCGCTGAGGGCACCACGACGAAGACGAGCGTCAAGCCGAACCACCAGTAGTCACCTCTCAGGTAATAGTCGGCGGCCAGCCACAGGTCGGTCGCGCCGTCGGAGAAAAAGACGAGCAGGGCGCAGAGCACCCAGCAGCAGTCCAGCAGGGTGTACGGCTTCCCGCCGGCGGCGCTGCAGCGGGGCCGGTCGGCGGGGTTCCCCGGCTCCGAGAGGCTCCTGGGCGTGTTGTCATCTTCCACAGACACCGCTGCTCCATCCGACTTAGCGGCCATGTTGGTTAGGATAGGAGAGAAAGACAGAGAAAGAGGTGGGGATAGGGAGAGAGAGAGGGAGAGAGAGAGAGAGGAGGGGAGGGGGCTGTGTGCAGGAGAGAGAGAGTGAGAGAGATTACATCATAACTAGCCTCATCATCAGCCAATTAATTGCGAGGCTTCATTACTAACAGCGCTGTTACCGCCGCGACACCAGCGCGATGTTTGCAGGACGCTCAGCGCGCAGAGACGCGACCCTGCGAACACTGACGACCTGCAGGCGTCCGAGTTTTTATTCCTATCATTAAATCTCCGCGCTGCTCAGCGACACCGGCTCTGCAGCAGCGGCAGCGGCGGCGGCGGCTCTGCTGCACATGACAGCACTGTTGTTAAACTCATATTAAGATGCTTTTTCTTCGCTGAGCATCACTTTCACACCAGTTTCTGCTATAAAGCCTTAAATGGTTTTTGCCTCTGCTGTGTTTTTTTCTTCCTCCTGCACAGTGAATCTCCCTGCAGACAGTGAAATGTTGAAATGTGCTGTGCATCGACTCAGAATCATGACCCTGGTTGAGTCCATGAGAGATGGGAGAGGATGCATCCAGCAGTCTTTACTGTATGTGGTTGTATTCACTGAGAGAAAAAGCTCACAGATGTAGAAACTCACATGAGCTCTTCAGGGAAAATCTCAGTCTGCTGCCTCACTGGAGCAGGAAGGTTAAAGGGTAATACCACTGTTTTCTCCATCTGTCTCTCTCTGCATACATTTAGCATACTTGTAAGTTTGTTATTTCTTATTTCAGATGAAGAAGCTCTCATCTGCACGCCGATGTTTGTTGAAGTAGACAGAAAAACACGAAGGTAAGAAGATCTTCTATTGCAGAAACAGGAAACTGTGTATAATGATGCTGCACACTGTAAAAAAAGGTCATTACAGTATTAAATGGAATCAGTTTATCTTGTTTTAATTAACTAAACATAAATATTCACAGTTTTATTTGTTTCAAGTTGATTGAACTTGAATTTCTGTAAATTTTACATTCAGACAACTTCTGAACTTATAAACACAAATTTGTTTAACTTGAAGTCTTTTAATAGGTAGAAATAAGTTTTTAATTCAATATCATCAGCATATTGGCAGACTTCCCAGCATGCATTGTTTAAGAGGTAAAACTCCTGAGACCCTTCTTTTTTTATAGTTTGAGTAAACATGTTTTGAAATTTGCTGCTTGTCTTTAATACATTTTGAGACTTGATCCAACTTTAACAGGTTTTATTCAGTCGTGAGTCTGAATGTCTTTGTGTAAATGTTTGTCATCGTCAATCATTGTAATGATTATCAGAGTCACTGAACCGTGGATGATTCATCTTAATATCTTAAGTGAACTGAAGATGTGTTTACAAGTTCAGTTAACTTTAAAAGAAGATTTTAAACAAAATATTCAACATAAATTAGTTAAATTTAGACTTTTAAGGTGAAACAGCCCAAAATTCACAAAAACATCAGAATGAGCTTTATTGGCCAAGTATGTGAACACAAACAAAGAATTTGACCGTCAATGTACAGGGAACAGTTTTTCAAACTAGAAATGGAAATAAATGAAAGAAAATTAAGACTTATATGTACAAGACAAATAGTGCGATTGTCAGGAGTGCAGAATTCCTGCAGTATTGATGATGATGACGTATGCTGCAGCTCAAAACGACAGCAGGATGAACACGGCGGCAGCTGCTGGGCCGTCACAGGAGGCTCAAAACAAAAGACTCGCCAAATGCAACGTCTGCAGAACAACAATAAGAGACTTGGACGTGAGAGACTTGATTTGGATTTGCAAAAAAATAAAGACTTGTGAGCATCTCCGGCATGAAGTCACAGCCTTCGACATGGTTTCCACCATCCAGCAGCGTTAAACAGGGAAATCATCCGCAGGCTTGTACGACCGAGAGGGGAAGGTCACATTCCCAATGAACCAGGTCCTGTTCACATTTGGCATCAACATGCGTCCTGAGCTGACAGCTTCCAGTACAGGTGTAAACACCTCCGAGACGCATTTGAGAGCAGATCACTCTGAGGTTCAGAGGTGGTGACAGTCAAACATGTCAGATTTAACGAGTACAGTAAACGACAGGATACCTCTTTGATGTCCTTGGAGAAAGTCACCAAACTGCATTTAAAAATCACTGAATTTTGAGACTTGCCCCATTCACACAGGAGAAGACGCATTAACGGCGCAGTGGCGGTTCACTAATTCTCCGCCGACGGTGATTCACACAGAGCGAAGCATCTCCACCTTAAAGACGAGCCGCCGTGTAATTCACACAGAAAGCCGGCGCTGCGGCTCCTAAAGAGGCATAACGGTACACGTCATGATGATGACGTGGGTGTTTCCCAGGTGTTCCCCCTGTCAATCTAAACCCGCGGACAGTTTATCATCATATAAAGATTGAGATCCTGACCCACCAAATGTCCTGGAAAGTGACGAAGTTCCGTTTTTTGCTCTAAATTACATAATAAAATAATCGGCATCAGTAAACTGGAAGCTGTCTTCTCGCTGGACAGAGGCTGTTTTCTGGGGGAAAGTTCACTGAAGTCTCGGTCAGGAGGGCTGACCGTCGCAGAGATTTATTTTCATCACAAACACTCGGTCAGTTGAAGTTTTTTGTCGGTGACAGACGCTGTTTTACGGGCAGAAATGTGACGAAGAGTCGGTAGGACAGACAGGAGGACAGACAGGAGGACAGACACTTCTCCATGTATATCTGCGGTATTTTTTTCCTCTTATAAGTTGCCAAAGACAGTTGCAGTTACTACGTTACTGTTGTTTGGTCCTGTAAAGTTGCTTTGTGGGGCATTTCTCTGTATTAAGTTGAGTGAAGGACCTGTGCGGTTAACCGACCGTCTGATCGACACGCCCTCGATACACAAAGCCGGCTTATCCGTTCAAACTGGTTCAGTCCGCCAATAATCTGCCTCCCTCCAGAGGCGGATCAGCGGCGGAGCGAAATTTTCACCCCTCGTCGCCTCCAAGAGATTCACACAGAGACGGCGGCGGGGAATTGGCGCACTAAAGCCGCATCCAAACGCCGGTGTGAATGGAGCTACTGTCTACACCACATTCTAACCTATGCGGGCCTTCTTGTTAACTCAGTGAATGTTACACATGACGATATTTGCTTGTTCCAGTCATGAAGGTGTTTATTTGCATTTAGAGCAGAGGGAACGTGAGATCCAATCACAGGAGGTCACTGAGGACCTGAGGCTCGGAGGTGTCCACTCGTGATTCGATCACTCGGGACGGATGGTGAAACCAAATGCGACCAGCCTCTAAACAGACAAATACATCTGCAACGTAAAGGATTTAGGAGGTGAAATCAACGTAAAACACGACTCTGTGAACGTGTCCTGGTTCGGAGGCAGGGACCCCTAAAAGCGCTGCTGAACGAGTGAGGCAAACCAATCAGCCAATTAATTGCGAGGCATCATTACTAACAGCGCTTTTAACACCGTGACACCAGCGACGTGTTTTCAGGACATTCAAGCGTGCAGAGACACAATCCTGCAAACGATTACGACCCGCAGGCTTTTTAGCTTTTATTCCCAGTCATTAAATCTCTCTCAGGCACATCACTCTGCCTCTGCTGTAATGTGTCTGGTCCTTACAAAATGTGTTTATCGTTCAATTAATCAAGAGGACAATTGTTTGATTGAAGTGTGAATTAAATCAATTAAAGCTGTATTGATACATTTACTGTCCAGAGATCTACAATACGAACATGTTCAGGCACAAGTGAGTAATTAAAAACTGTCTTAACACCTACATATTGTATATTTTACTGCAGGGCTGTTTGGTCATTGTTCAAAACTGCATGAAACTTTTTAATTTTCTAACTGTGGTGAGAACGTGACTTTTTGTTCTCTTCAGTGCAGAAACTTGTTTTTCTAAAGCGTGTCAGAGTCGGAGCTGCGATGATCTGGGATCTCTAATTAGCTCCCCTTAGTCTCACACTCGTAATGGGCATCATTTATCAAAAATAAAAAAAAGTGTGCAGACAAATCCGAGCATTTTTTAATATATGCCGTGAAACAAATACCCAAAGACTTTCAGCTCTGAATAAAACAGAACTGAGCCGATAAAACACACCAGGGGAAGTGATTTCAGTCTCTGCTGCTCGGACCACTTAAACGTTTGAAATATGTGGGTGTAAAGATTTTATCAGCATCCAGATGGAGTTAAGAGGATGTTGAGGATATTTGTAAAACTGCTTTTTTAAAACAGTCTGTCTCTAAAACTGGAGGGAGGTTAAACATGTGGAAATTATAATCCACATTTTAATCCACAAAACTATTAATTTATTCTGTGAAAAATTTAATTAATGCGTGAAAAAAAGCCCTTCGCTTGTGAAAATGTCACCGTTATTTTAGATTTATATATTTACAAAATTTAGTTCACATGTGAAAATGGCCATCCATCCTAAGAAAGTGTGTGGACATGTGGATTTTACATGTGAAGGAGCAATTTTCACATGATGTATTGTGCTATATTTTGTTTCCATATGTCAAAATGATGCTCTGATCCATACGGGATAAAAGCCATTCACATGTGACATTATTTAGTTTTCACATGTTAGAATTTAAGTTCACATGAGGAAATATGGATTTTACATGTGAAGGAGCCATTTTCACATGATTTAATGTGCTATATTTTGTTTTAACACATTAAAATTATAAATCCATATGATTAAAAAGGCATTCACATGTGACATTTTGTTTTTCACATGTTTACATTTTTGTTCACATGTGAAGTTGTGTATTTTACATGTGAAGAAGTCATTTTCAGATTATTTAATGAGTTATGTTTTGTTTGCACATGTGGAAATTATAATCCACGTGGAATAAAAGCCATTCACATGTGACATTATTTTATTTTCACATGTAAAAATATGGATTTCACATTATTTCACGATCTATATTGTGTGTCCACATGTGAAAAAATGTCTATCATATATAATCACATGTAATTTACATGTTCAGTGATCATTCATCTTTGCTTATCAGTTGTGAAAACGTCCAGTTCACATTTTATATTATTTTAGCTTCATGTTAAACTTTCAGTTCACATGAGAATTTGCCGTTTGCTGAGAAAATGTGGCTTCAGATGTGAAGAAGTAAACTTCACGAGTTTTCATTTTGTTTCCACGTGTTAAAAGTGGAAGTCACATGTGGAGTTGTGGAAGCAAATTTCACCTAATTTCATGATTTCCACATGTGAACAAAACCCATCACAGTTTAAATGTACACAATACACATGTTCACGTTTTCACTCATACGTGAAGAGGAGCCTTTCACTTGATATGAGACTTATATTGTTTTCAAATGTCATTTTTTTAAGGGTTTTATCTGCAATTCCATATGCAGTCCACTAAGCTCAGAGTTCTGGTTTCGATAAGGCCTCTTGTTTTGATTTCCCGCCCTATCAGGACTCATCATGCAGCCTCACTCTTTGCCAAATCATGTTAGTCTCCACGTCTGGGCCAAGCGGTGCCGAGAGCCGCGATAGCTCCAGATTAACAAACTGGGCTCTTTGTCCTACAGACGTTCTGGATTGACCCCGGCTCAGATAAGCTCCGCTCGGCCCGCGACGTGGAAACACGGCGGCTGATTAGTTTATTGAGGGAGGTGAAGCGCAGAGCCGAGTTTTTTATTGCCTTTTCTGCTCAGAGTTTATGGGATCTTTTCAATTAGTACACTGGCTGCAGTAAACAGACCAGTTGCTCTGTGTCTTGTCAGTTTTACGCACCGCTGCCTCGGCACAATGAGACAAATACACTACAAAGACCCTGATACTCAAACAGAGGCGGCCTGTGGGGTTAGAGCGCTGCTGGTCCGGGGCCAGCCGAGGAAGAGGAGACAATAACAAACATCCTTTGTTAACAACCGATGCTGATGAACCCTTAAATTATAAATCTGATGATATTATTTGCTTGAACTGATCATATCAGTGAGTTTTCTGTTTGTCAAAGCCAGAATGATCTTCGTCTTCCTCTGAGCTCCACTGCTGTCCAAAAACTGAACACATGAACAACAGCTGAACTGGAAATATTATGATCAACGAGCAACATATTCGAAACTAGCAAATTTAAAATCTCACGATCAGCTGAAGTTAAGCGGAAACCAGGTGGACGTTTTCCTGGAAGGGAATTAAAGGAACTACCAGCTTTTTATCAACTGCTGATTGGAGAACAGCAGCGTATTATTATTGTGGTCATTGAAAGATAAATCAAAATATGTTCCTTACATATTCTCACCGACTTCCTATGAAATCTGCAGACCTGTAAAATGAAGTTATTAATCTCTTACCAGCAGCCTCCTGCTAACTGAACTCCACTATAAACTGTTCTTTCAGCTCCTGTCACTGCTTGTTTGATCAGTAATGTAAAATGAGTGCAGTCGTTAGAAAGCATCAGTACCTACAGTCGTGCTCCAGGTGAGTCCTGGTCCAACAGAAAACACTGCTGAAGACATTATTCTGTCTGACAATATATTTGAATGCTTTTTCCTCGGAGAAGCTGAAACACGTCTCTGGGGTTTTCTGTCTGTACTCTGAGTTTAATGAGCATCTGCTTCGTGCTGAACAGACACAATTTCAACACCTCAACATTTAATAGGTATAAAAGCTGATGACTGTTCTGTTAGTGTTCAACAAGCCCAGTGGCCTGTACACAATGTTAGCAGTCACCACAGGTACAAACCAAGGTTGACATTTGTACCAAACTCGGCATATCAGCTGTGGCTCAGGGGTAGAGCCAGCGTCTTGTTATCGGAAGGTCGCTGGTTTGATTCCCCTGGTCTGTATGTCAAAGTGTCCTCGGTGAAGATACTGAACTCCAAACTGCTCCTGATACTGAACTCCAACTGCACCTATAACAGTTCAAGTGTACGTTGTATAGGTAAAATTCACACCGCTTCACATCGCTGTCAGACCGGCCTTTCTTTTGGCACTACATTTTCTCAACCGCAGAACCCCCGTATCCCCACGCATGAGCGCTAATGCGGAGGGATACGGAGAGTTAAGTTTCGTTTTTATCGAAAGTAAACCTCTTGTCGAGCAGCTGGGCCTCGTGCTGTATTCCGCCGCTCACAGATCAGCTGTTGCCCAGTTACGCTAGTGCGTAGGGATACGGGGGTTCTGCGGTTGAGAAAATGTAGTGCCAAAAGAAAGGCCGGTCTGACAGCGATGTGAAGCGGTGTGAATTTTACCTATACAACGTACACTTGAACTGTTATAGATTTTTTAAGGTGAGCCTTGTTTTAGGTGGTTAATTTGGCTTTTCCTCTGGACCCCGTTCACTGCAGTACAAAGCTGAGCGTCTGGCTGGAGCGGCCAAACTGAGGCTGCGCTGATCGGTGATTACGGTAGGAAACGGACCGACTATAGATATGTACTTTATATGACCTCACTTCAAAAAACCCGAACTATCCCTTTAAAGAACTTAAAGAAATGTTCAAGAAGAAAAAGAAATGTAATCTGGTTTTGCAGAAACTTGCTTAGCTCACATTTATTCTGATGATTGGGTCGGACAGCCTCATCTGAGGCTACGCTACTTCTGCCAAAGTCACAAAGGAACTGCGAGAGCTGAAAATTAAAAACATCCTGAAACTTTTACTCAACAACCATGAATTTGTTGAGGATTTTCCTCAAATGTGAGAGAAATCTTTATGACGTACATGTGCATCAACATGAGTTAAAATAACACCTTCTTACGTCACTATTAAACACGCTCCAGTGATTGTATAATGTGTGAAATTATTTGGGTATCGCACCAACATTTCTATGATAAATACCGTATGACGTTCAGACAACATATAAACTCAAACTGTACAATTTTGCCTCCGTCTTTGAGTCAACAATCCCACATATTTACTGTTATTGTGCCTCAACTTTACAACGGCATTATGATATTAAAAACGTATGCAGAAATGTATGCCAACATTTATTCTAGCGATTGGGTTTGCTGTCTCCTCGTCACTCATCAACCTAACCTGTTAACTTCTTTAATCGCAGCACCCTCGTCAGGCCAGGTGGTGTGAATTCACCGCGCGGCGGACAAAATGTCCTCCCGGGAGCCGCGGTTCCTCTTCCGTCTGCCTCACCTGAACTCACGTCCTGTCGTCGTATCGCTCACAAGCTGCACCGTCACTGACAAATGAGGGTCATTACGAGTTTGAGAGCGCAGGGAGCTAATTAGAGGTCTCAGATCAGTGCCGCCGCCGCCGCCGTGATACACTTTGGTGAATTCACACAGACTCCGAGCTTCAGAGGGACTTTTAAAAACATCTGCACCAGTCCACCAACGATTTCTTTTAAATGAACGTTTTTTTTTTTATGTCTTGAATTGCTTTGGTAGCTTTCAGTGGAGAGTGACGCGTAATGAAAGTGACGTGTGTTTGATTCAAACCAACATCTCAGTGCAGCTGCGATGCGCTCGGAGTGTGTTAAACTCCCAGGATGCCGCAGAGCAAAGTCTCTCATGTAAAAACCGCCAAAAGATGCATTTTTTCAGTATGAAAGATATATGAATGTTATTTCAAGCACACGTTCATAAATGTAAAGATTCAGATAAATGTTTTCCACTGCAGTGAGTGAATTTAACGTGTTAATTCCAGGAATGATGCAGAAACAAGACGACTGATGTTTAGTTCTACAAGAGAAGGTTTTTTTTAGCCTTTAAGTTTTGAGAACAACAAACTGAAAAACACATAAATACGTGTGACATCTACACAGAGAAAGTTGAGAAGAACGCTCAGAAGAAAGAAAACATACAACCCAAAACAGTCTTAAAAAGAAATATTGATGAAAAAGAATGTTTGAGGAATAAAAAACTGAGAAGAAATTGAACAACTGAGACAAAAAAAGTTGAGATTGGTTGGAAATACTGAGCTACACCAGGCTGGAAGTGAAAGCAGGCAGGAAATACTGACAGGAAGCTGAAAAGAAGAGGAGGTTTAAATAAATAAATAATTAAATAAATAAATGAATAAATTACGAGGGACTGAAGACCCGTAAAGAAAGATTCAATAAAACACTAAACGATGAAAATCTTAAAACAAAAAGCTCAAAATGTAAAAAAAAAAGAAGTGAAAACTGCTCGAAAGAATTAAATCAAGGTGAAATGAAAGAAGAATAATTCAAAACAAAATTCAGAAGGCAATTGAAAATGGAAAAACAGGAATAAATGAGCTTGGAGGAAAGAAACTAAAACAGAAAACCTTTAAGACGGAGAGAAGACAGAATAACTTGACCGCACATGTTCATTTAGCCCACATGCTAATTCGCCAGCGGTGACGTTTCCGCGGTCCGATAAGCAGAATGAAGAGCCCGGAGCTCTCAACATCAGTCGGAGGATTAGGAGGAAACAGAAACTCCCTCAGAGTCATTAAAGGACAGCAAGTCCATAAAATTCACTTCTTTAAAGTGATTTATTACACAGAGAATTACACAGAGCCTGCCGAGGATTCACTCATCTGTGAGAGGATCCCGAGATGTCAGCGCTCACACACACACACACACAAAAAAAAAAAAAAATCATTCTGTATTTCTTACCACGGACGGTTGAAATCCCAGCATGAGTTCGGTGCCTTTAAATGCCTGTAGGGTGTGTGGGAACTGTTTCAAACTGAACCGATCGGATCAGATCACGTCTCAACAGGGAGAGAAAGAAAAAAAACAAAAACCATAACTTCCATAGTCTGCGGGCACGTTCAGCTTCCCAGAGATTTCACAGATTAACATACAAGAAGTTATTCATGTGTTCATTTTGGCTCCAAGGTTCTGCTAAATAAAACATGCTAAGTGGTGGTAAGAAATTAGCATTTGCTGCCTTCTGAATAAGGAAATGGCTGGAAGGAATCACACCAGGGCAGAAGTCACGCGGCGAGCCTGATCGGCTGAATAGAACGTTGGTATTACCTGCTTCTGCAAACTGCAAATATATTAAATACGAATGTTTTCATAGCAACATTGGCTGCCAAGTGACGAACCACTGTTCACTTCCTGTTAATTTCAAAGAACGTCTGGACGCTTTGCAGGCCTCTTCATGGCAACGTGACTCAGAATGTAAAGCCAACGTATCTTTTTAACCCTAAACTAATGATTTTTGTTCCGAAATGTTGAGTTTCAGCATATCCGTTGTTTGCAACAGCGTGCAATACAAACATCTGCTACGCTAGTGCTAAAACCTGAATCTACCTGTGTAGTTCCTCTCCCTATGTGTTGCATTTCAGCTTACCTGGATGGTTGACTCGCTGCTCGGACAGTTTTCTCACTTTTCTTGGGCCGGTAGCAGTTGATCTGGTTCAGTCAGCCTGCATGCAGCGCTTCATCTTCTTATTTAACATTTTTAAAGCCGGTCTCAGATCGTGAAACGTGAACCTTCACATCAGCTCATACAACATCATCATCATCAGTCTTCTTCATTGCACAACAAGCAGCAGCCACCGGTTCTGGACTCGTGTGGGTTCCAGCTGACGGCTGTACAAACTGCTGAGTGGAGAGCTGTCCATTAGCTCGGCCCCATCAGCTAGCTTAGCTCTTTACTGCCCCTTCACCCTCGTAAATCCATCCGCCTGACTTTTCTGCCTCCTCATCAGAGAAACATCCAGCCTGAGACGGGCGGAGGCTTCAGGCTCCTCATCTGACTCT
This sequence comes from Diplodus puntazzo, assembly GCA_963678695.2. Taxonomy (NCBI): domain Eukaryota; kingdom Metazoa; phylum Chordata; class Actinopteri; order Spariformes; family Sparidae; genus Diplodus; species Diplodus puntazzo. Next base: position 31,290,001 of record OZ023165.1, read on the forward strand.
CTACAGCTTCTATATCACCAGCTCCAGTCTGACACACACGAGCAGTGAGCTTCCTTTATGTCTTATTTATTTACTTTTATGCTAAACCGAGACGCTAAATAAAAAATTCCGTCTGTGTCTGGACCGGATTCCTCTTTCCTGCAAACTACCAGCACATAAAGTCAAACTCAGCTACTTTTTTGCCAAATGTCAAGTCTCTCTGAAATATAGTTAATTAGAAAAGTACTTGTAGGGTTTTTAGCAGCAGCAGTGATGGTGGTTTGGGGTCAAACAGAGCAAAAATATTCAGCATTTTGTTTTTGAGGCTTTTACGTCCTGAGAGCTCCTTAATGACTGGCTCACACTTCTTATCCAATCACAGGCTGCGTAGACTCCTCCGCCAATGTGTGAAGTGTTTTAAAGCGACCCACATCAGCACACACTGAGTAATCAATCAGTTCAGCACAGAGCAGAAAAGAAGTCACACGCCGATATAACAACATCATTTTCATAATAAAACACTCCAGGCACTTCTTCTTCTTCTAACCCGTCGGCTGGGAACACGTCTTGATGTTCTGTTTATAAAACATACATAAACTGCGGTTGTGTGTGATTCTGTAATTCTGGACTCCTCTTATCTCATCAGGAACGTACATATGTCCTCGGCCTCTTCTGCCTCTTCCTCTGTTTTGCCTCCCAGCTCCTCCACTACGCAGCCTCACTCCTCTTCCTCTTCTTCTTCTCTCTGGCTGTTGACCCCGTCCAATTCCTTGTCCTTCCATTGTCAGACATTGCAACATTGTGTTGTGCCTCGGCTGTATATATATATATACTTGCCAGTTGATGGTTCATGAGATGCACCTTTGAGCTATTTTAGAAAACTGGTTGATCTAATACTTCACACATTTCCCTTCGTTAGAGAACGTCAAGATTCACCTGGGAGCAATTTACCAGTTCATTTTAGAAAAAAACTCTATGTCTAGAAATATGCTTGACATATTATGACAACTTGTTCAACCATTTTGCATGTTAAGACTTATGCGATGAATTAATGCCTAAATGTTGTGGGGGCTGAGACTATTCAACAGAGATCCATTATAATACATTTTGATCAACATGACATAAGCAATTGATAATGTAGGAAACAGCAGATAATTGTACAGAATCCTTTGCATGGATGCACCAAAGCATTTGCAACTTGTTCAAAGAAATGAGAAACTGCTTTTTTGATGTGCACAAGTGACACAATGATGTGAAGATTGAACAAGTAGTTTTGAGAATTTCAATTCTGATCTGAGAAATGTACCAAAGCGACTGAGAAAAACTGTAAAGCAAAACTGCAACCTACCCAAGGTAAAGTGAGTTGTTCAAAAACCTTCTTTTTAGTAACTCTGTGAACACACAATGTTCTCAATGCTCGTGTTCATGTGTAGAGACCCTGGTGATGCTACGAGCAAAGTTTCATGTTGTGTCGAGCCTTCTTAGTGTTTTAAAAATAGAGATTTTGATGCTAGCGTAAAAGTGCCCGTAGCACTCCCATTGAAAATGAGTTTGACCCGAAAACGGAAATACGGTAAATCTTAAAAGTGCCTCTTTTGTCGTAATTATGCTTTTACGCGAAGGTTTGACTCGGGTACATTCACAAAAAAAGCCTCGGTTGCATTTTGGCCTTTGGATTTCCCAAAATACTGTACTTTAGCTGCCAACATCATGTCATTAAGTCCCTTTTGCCCCGGTTTGCAGATCATGCATGAGCAGCGTGTGATGCAGCCGGGTTTGTAACTGTAAAATATGCATGTCTGCCCAAAACTCCTGTAACACCGCAGCAGGCTTAGCTTTCTACCGCTTGAGTGAATTCTTCTACATTACATCTACTTTTTAGGGTGAAACTCTGAGAGCGAGCACACTCTTTTTCTGTCGTCCTGTTAAGTGCACACAGTTAACTCGCTTGAATTTGTGTTCTGCTCATCCTATGTTAGCGTCTTATGAACTCATACAAAGCAACTATGTCTTAAAAGCATTTAACAGTCAATGAACATTGTTCATTGTGGGCATACCTTTTTGCCAATAAAACTTTTATACTTTCTTTACACTTACTTTAGTAATGCTTAAATTAAAAAGCTTTTACTTATCATTTAGCAGTTTTAAAATCCGTTTTTAAATGTTTTACCACAGCACAGAGGGTTGCTACAAATTCAAACTACTATGCAGCCTTTCAATACACCTTTAACCTAAATGTCTAAAATGCCATGATGGAGCCTAAAATGGACACTTGCTGCTCATCCAACACTTCTCGGCCTTGACCGTTTGCTATTTTATCAAAATAAGGTGCCGTGGCTGCCAGATTTTGGGATGCAACACCAATTAATATTGATAGTAATCAATCGCCATTGCTCATCATTCTCATGTAATTAGAGTTCTCAACGGGCCTGAATTACAACCCGACCCGGCCCGCGGGCGCAGCGCGACACACCGGCATGAACTGTCTGCCGCGCCCCCACGTTAACCTGACCGGACCTGAGCCCGCGGGTCCGGTCGGGTTTGTCGGGCCGGCCCGACCCGCTGATAACTCTACATGTAGGCTAATAGAGCTAGCGTTACCTCCATCACCTCACAGTCCCTTTATTAACGTTACTACCTGCTTACCGGTTGTACTACACTGTCCCTGTCAGTCAGCAGCATCTCTGGCTGCTCCTCTCCTGCCCGCTGCTGCTTTCACATTCAACCTGCTATTGCTGGCTCACTGCTGTCTCAGAGGACGTAGGGGCTACAGCAGCCCCTCCAGCGAACAAGTCTGTGATTTTAGCACATTTTGCAGCATCTACAGTGAGATTCTTCTCTTAGCAGCAACTTTTCTTTCTCTTTAATTGCTCCATGTTGTCACTCCTCGCGCTTAACACTTTGAAACTAGCAGAAGTTACAGGAGACAGCGCAGAGAAGGGGTGGGGCCGCTGTCCTACTATATCCTGATTGGTTCAGTTATTGAAGATGGACCAATGGGCCGCCCCCTCCAAATTGAGCACTTAGAAAAAAAGAGGAGGGCTGAGAGATTTCATTGGATTAGCCCAATGTCCTTCTAGAAAATCAACCAATGGGCCGTCGCGGTCGATAAAAATGATTTATAATACATCTTTTTGATTAAATTATGACAGCCCGGCCCAAAAATGTGCGTCGGCCCACCGGGCATTGCCCGGTACGCCAGATGGCCAGTCCATGCCTGCTCTGAGCTCCGTCCGGCGCCTCAACCGCAGCTGTAGCATTAGCATTGAGAGAGCGCTAACGTCCACATCTACACATGAACACACCTTTACGTTAACAGGCCTGAAGACACAACGTCAGACAAGGCTCATGCGCTGAACAGCGTGTCTCTAGATCTGTGGCAGTCAGCGCATCATTTAAAGTGTTTTTAAATAAACACAACAGTGCCTTGACTCCACTGTCATAGAGGCCGTAATGTTTAATATTTAACACGGTTATAAATATGATTTCTCTCAGCAGAGGGCCGTAGGTGGATAAAACAACACAGGAAGACACAGAAAACAGCCGAGTGTGAAGGCTGTCTGCAAGAGTGAGAGGACAACAGCACTGAGGATAGATAGATAGATAGATAGATAGATAGATAGATAGATAGATAGATAGATAGATAGATAGATAGATAGATAAGTCAGACTCTGGAGGGATTCCTTCTGAACCTGATGATATTTGTAATAAAGCTGAATGTTTGATTTGAATAATTGCCTTCCTGTTGTCTTTGTGTAAATCTGTGATTGTTGTCTCTGAAACAGTCCTGGGAGCACAGATGGGTTTCAGGAATCTGCTCTCACCGCAGGAATCGATGTTCCCCGCCTGCTGTCGCCGTTAAACAAACACACGATTCAAACAGTAAATAATCCACTTAGCAGGAAAATTAAAAACCTGAACCAGTTTTTTTTTTTTTTTATAAGATGCATTAAAACGTTAAAGTAGCAGTCAACGGTAAGTTACCTCGTGGTATTTGTCGGCTTGTTTAAATGTATTTCTGATGCGAGAGTTCTTGTTTCTGGTTTCACAATTATTTAACTTTTACCTGAACTGTTAATTGGAGTCACACCAACATGAACAAACGGCACATTCAAGTGAGAAACCATAAAATAATTCATGAAGTCTGGAAGCCTGGTTGTGATTGCACACCGCAGCGTGTTGTTTTTTGAGCAGAATCTGTTTTCAGATCCGAGTGGAGATAGAAATGTAAATGGTTCACCCTGTGGGGAGCACGACGAGGTCAGCAAAGTCCACGATAAGCTGCTCATTAGCTTTGATTCTGATGATTTGGGCCAGATGGTGGATTTAGACAATGAATACTGATATATTCAATTTTGTGTTGAGAATTAAATCATTGGTTTTTTGAGATATCTGGTGTTGTTATTGTTCTTTGGTGAGTTTTTGGACATGAAGATAAACAGCAGGAGCTTCCAAAAAACTGGTATCTTGTGGATCCTGACTAGTTTCACCGCTGCAGTAACTTTCTTTGCTAGCGATTATTAGTTTGCATGATAATTATGATAAAGAATTCCGGTTTTTCTTCTCGTTGTACGCGTCAGATGAAATGAAAAGATTATTGTGTTGGCGTTTCAACCAGAAAGTTTTTTTTTTCATTAACGAGATTCAAGACGTCTGCAGCAGGGAAGGTTTTCTGCAGTTTCTACCCTTTGACTGCACATTACGGTCGGCTGGAGAGGAGAGAGGAACAGAAAGCCCAGTGCCACACTGTTAATGTTAACGTTAGGGTTAGACGAGCTGAACGTACAGCGCAGCGGTGTCCTCACAAGTCAGTGTCACAGCCTGTGTGTGTGTGTGTGTGTGTGTGTGTGTGCTTCTATGTTTGTGAGGACACGTTTTAGTTTTAATCGCTCGGTGAGTTTCAAGGACAGTTTTTGAAAGTGAGGAAAATTTTGTCCAGTTCTCATTTCTGTAAGGAGATTAACAATTTAGAATTTGAGTCACAAGTAATGATTTTTTTTTAAAATTCTTGCTGATTACTTTTTCAGAAAAGCAATTTCTCATCTCGTCTACAAGTTGTTACAGAGAAAATATTTAAGAAATGAACAGCTTGAAATCTTATTTTGTCTGGAAACCAGAAGCTGAAATGAATTGGTATTTGTTCGTCATAAAAAAATAATTAGGTATTGTAGCCTCATAGTTATATAGTTATATATAGTTAAAGTTGATGATCAAGTTTCCGTAGATTAATCAACAAACCATCTCAGCTCCAGTGTTTTCGTTTAAAGGAGACGTATTGTACTAATTTTAAGGTTCATAATTGTATCTTGGGTTACAACTAGAATATGTTTACAAGCTATAATGTTCAGTTCTTAGGTGCCTAACTACCTGGTAGGCATGATATGATGTAAATCTAAGACGTGGTGAAGTAGTGTGATGTCACAAAGTCACAAAATTAAAGGCGGGGCTACTGACGAGGCTTTTGAGGAGCAGTGTTTTCTGTGGGAGAGACGAGCTTCTGTGGACATTTTTCACCTTTTTTAACGTTACAGATCTTTTACATTCAAAAAAGAACTAATAAAAACCAAAAAGTCTTTTGATGCATTCAAGAATTATTTAGTCAGATATTGTGAAAAGTCTCTAACAGTTTCCCGGAGACAAATTATATTTGCTTGTTTTGATATTATTATGATTAAGCTTTCAGTCATATTAAACAGTTTCAAGCTCATTTCCACATTAGAAAAGCTTAAAACTGATAATTGAGACGAATGAAAATTAGTTTATCGGGTTGTTGACATTTTTATAATTCTGTTTAATCAATTATTTTCTCGCTACGTAGAATTCAGTTAATTATAAGTGTAATCAGGTGAGGGCTTTATTATGCTAAAGAGTCCTCACAAGTATAGAGCTCTAAGTGTGTGTGTGTGTGTGTGTGTGGTTCATCTAAGGAGTGGGAGTTTGTGCAGCATGGCAGCTGCCATGTTCACTTTCTGTTGTTTAGTCACATGCTGTGCCGAGCACATGCAAACACACACACACACACACACACACACACACACACACACACACGCACACACACCTCAAGTCTCAGCAACACAATCACAGCAAACACGGAGAGAAAAAGAGAGAGAAACATTCAAATGCAATCACTTACTGTACAAACTCTACACATGCTGTCTGCTATAAGAGGGCACACACACACACACACACACACACACACACCACACACACACATACACTGTCCAGCTGACCGGCCCTCCAGAGATCACTGTCTCGACAACTGATTCACAAAGACAGCCTAAAACAAACAATGAACAGGGAAGACAGAGCGAGGTAGAGAGACATACGAGGGACAAGAGAGAGAGAGAGAGAGACTTACAGTAGAAGAGTACGACTGGGAGTCCAGAGGGGGAGGACTGGGGAGGAGGACTGGGGAGGAAGATGGGGGGGATGTGGGATCATTTTAATCCCATTATAACGTTTATATTAAGAGGAGTAATTACTCAACCCTTCATTAGGATTTTCTCTTCCTGAGACTCGCTGGAGGGCTGAGAGGACTAAAGAGCAGAGCCGCGGAGACGCTGCAGACGTCCACACAGACGAAACACCGGCTGTGCTTTCACACCCGGGGAGCTATTGGTGTCTGAGTCCAGAGTGCTGTGGGCACGGTGGCATTAACGCCAATGATACACCTTGTGGATGCAAAAAACAGCATCCCCAAAGCACAGGAAAAGGATCCGGAGGAGACTGTTAGACTGTAATGAAATGTGAGGTGGAGAGAGGAGAGTAAAGGATCGATCCGTGTTAATGGATCTGACAATAAATTAATAAACGTGATGTTAAAAATAGTCAGAACATCTGCTCGATCAAAGAGCCTCATTAGCAAAACTTTCTTATTCTGCAATCCTATCATATCTTCTTTAGGATTGTATAGAAATGTATTTTTACCAGCTCCATCTGATCGATATGGATTCAGCTTTGGGGAACGAAATGAACAGTTGGAGGTGTTCATATGTTGTTCACCTGCATGTACGCACAACTTCACCTGTTTTCTGGTCTTTTATTCAGGACCTTTTCCCAGCAGTACCAGCTCTCAGACCAGCTATGGGCCAATGTCAAGACTTTAGCTTTAGCAGCAGCGTTAGCTTGACAAGCCAACGCATTTCTGCTCCTGCTATCGGGCTCTGACATTCTGGCTGTCTGGGATGGATCTATTCCAGCCATCTGATATCTATAACTGCTTATTTTTTTGGATGTTCTGGAGATGTGATGCACGGCACACCCTGGACAGGTCAGCAGTTCCTCCATGTCCACGTTAACATTCACAACTAGAAGTCAGTTCAGAGTGACTAATAACCTGGATGTCTTCAGACCAAGTGAGGCAGCCTGCTAACTTCTGCAACACACCGCTGCTAGCTGGGATAACTTTCTCTACCTTGATGCTGGAAGTGTTCAGATGAAAATGTGACTCAATGGATCGCAAAAAGGCCCAAACGTTGTGAAAAAGAAATCGTGCAAACCAAATCAACCACAGCTGTGAAACTGCTTATAGTCTTACTTTGAATTTATTCACAATCCATTGAACCCAGAATAAATGCTGGCAACGTGTGTTTCTGCAAACCACAGATATGTTGAGGCTTAGAGTCAGGGAAAGATCAAGTCTGTTTTTGTCTGCACAAACACATCTTGAATAAAAAGCAGTCTTAAATGAAAGAGACGTAATATGAACGTGATACGACTCGCATTGTAGAAATATCAACATTGTTTACATGACACGTAAACGATGTAGCAGTACGAGCTGATTTGTGTTTCCAGGCCCAGCTGACTTCAGTGTTCACTGATCTCTCGATGCCTGTTTAGAACAACCCAGCTGATCATACACACACCTGTGTTACCTTCGCCTGACGATGACAGAAGCGAGTGTGAAGACTCACACAGCAGTTCTGGGAAGTCTTCAAGTGAAAAAAAATAAAAAATACTGGAGTGAAATGCTTAGGAAAGTAGAATTTTCCTCTTGTGATAAGAGAAGACGAGAGTGGGTAGAGGCAGGGGAGATGTAGAGATGTAGAAGAGGAGGGTTTAATTCAGCAGGGAGAAGGTAGCATGAGGTACCTCTTAACGACAAGAGCGACTTACACTGTTCATAATGTTTTAATCTCAAAGAAAAGCTGATCGAGCGTAGAGACACTTCTCCCAACAGCACCTTGCTTTATATTCCCACACTAACACATTTATACCTGGAAAGCCTCCCAGCACCAGCGCTGAATGATCTGTTTGATATCGCGCCTGTCTTGCCAAAATATCTGCGGGTACCTTTTGTGTGTGTAGGTGTAGATATACAACAATATTAGACAAAAGTGGAAGGAACACATTGATTTTTGAGTTCATAAAAAGCCGGGGCGAAAAAGCAGAAAAGGATTTTATACGTCAGTGATGGTGGAAAATATCTCCTGGAATTACTCGTCAGTATCTTCAAACTGCCTTTTTATTAAAGAGGCAGATTTTAAATGTGCTGCCAAGTGGCTGGATGAGTGGATCCAATGATTAGATGTAATGTAAAAGCTAAAAAAAAAAAAAAAAAACTCAAGGGGATTGACAAGCCCACAAAGAATACATCACTAAAGTGAGCAGTATCCTTCAGCTTGTTGGAGCTTTTTCAGTCTTTTAGCTCTTAGTTTTTAGTTTTACTGCAGATTCACTGTTGGACTCAGTGTCAGTGCTCCGATCAAGCCTGTTTTCAGCAGCAGCAGGCAGCTGTTTGAAGCAAAAGAGCTCTGATTAATTCACAGCGCACCATCGAACAGCAGAGGAAAAAAGTTAGCAACTACCCTGGTGAAGAAAGTAAAACATTAAGCAGCAAGATCCAGATATTGGAAATAAATATCAGCCTTGTACTTATCAGCTGCGACCGGCCCATCTGCAGACAGCCTGGCGGAGCAGATTACTTATTTTACCATCTTCTAGAAATGACAGAAAATCATCAACTGTTTTCTTTGTTATTAGTTCGACGTGCAAAATGAGAAGCAGCAGCATTTGGGCGTAGTTGCTATTGTTTTCAATTTGCCACCAGCCGCCTCTTCAGTGCTTGTTTTCACCAAAGTCCCAACTTTTTGTGGTTCAACTGCCTCTAAGTGGACAGAGAAACACATGAACACTGACACTTCTGTTCCCTGGTTGGCATTAAAGCCTTTTTTAAACTACAGAAGAGGGAGGATCTTTATTTGATCACCATGCAATGTACAACACAGTGAAACTGGTACTCAGCGAAGGAGCAGAGGCGGTCATGCTCGGAGACTCCAGATCTTAGCCAGAGCCTTTTCACCACAGGGTTGCACCTCCTCCCCTTTATTTTAAAGAGGTATTAAAAGTTTGGCTAATGTTGGTCAATGCTACAGCTTCTTCACTCAGAACGGGTAGGTGACGGTTGTTCCTACCCATGAATCTACCATTTGGACCTGCGTACACATTCCCCTGCAGCCCAAAAGGTCTTTTCCACTGCAGACCACAAAGTTGCTAACGCGACACCTCAAACGGCAAAAACAAGGTCAATTATAACTCTTTTCTACTATTTCTGCGAGCCAGCAATACTGTGTCTGTTGGCTGAGCAGGAATGTGCGGCTGAGAAGCATTACTGTGTATATTCAGTGAGCCAAACAACCAGGAAGTAAACCCTGAAGCTACACACTTCTCTAGTATGTGTCGTGCTGGCTTTAATGGGTGCGTCTTTGGGTCTGGTAGTTCTGTTATAAATCTGTTATCCTGACGCGTTTGCCTCCTGGACATACAAAGAACAGGTAAATTAAAAACAGCAATTCTGCTCTTGAGTACATTCTTACCAGGAACCAAACAAGCCTGGTTATTTATGTGATTTCTAAGAGATGGAAATGGGGACAAACGATGCGCTGTCACCCATTCTGCTACAAATCTCATTTAGCTGTCCCTGAACAACCAGTCTTCTGCTGCCCGCGTCTCACAAATTCAGCTGAAGTGACGTCGAGAAAAAAAGATTGTGAAGAATATTCCTTCTCTCAAACTTTTGTCATAGCGCTCAATAAATCTGGGCCAGGCTTGTCTGTCCAAACAGTCGAAACTCACAGTAAATCCATCACTCACTGTCTGAGGCCTGATTGATGTTTCCACCGGGGGACTCCGTGATTGAGAGCCACTGCTGGCTCACAGCACTGATCCCATATTAAACTCTGCAGACTTGTTGTACCGCGCTATAAATAATTCAAGTCCTGCTCGGTTATCAACAGCATTTCATGTACTCCTTAAAATGAAATGAGATGTAAGAAGAGATAGGGGAATGATGAGACAAGCCAAAAATGCAACTCTTGTCAGATCTAAACACCATAGAGGCCTCACAGTTGCATCAAATCAATCAGGATTGAAGCAAGCCAGGAGGTCCTCTGTAGAGCCGCTGCACGCAAAGACAAGTGGTGCCAGAGGCGTGACTTTAAATGTCGACACCCGAAACAACATTTTGGCATTGAGAATTACATTTGGTACTGAACAAAGAAGGACACAGGCGTATACATAGTTGTACTTCCAGGTAAACTCAAAGCCAACCGAGGAAGCCGATCCTGTATGCTGGGTGTGTTTGTCTGGTGATTACACCACGGGGCTCGGCCCGAACGGGAGTCAGTAGCCTCCCGGTGAATAAAAGCATCTGTGACAACTGAAGGCCGGTTTGCAGACGGGGTGCACGGTGATTTTCAGTGCAGGTGAGGACAGGAGAAGCATACAGTGGAAGACAAATAAACAGGGAGGTCGGGACGTCACGTCGGGGCGGGAACGCAAGCCGAATAATAGGACAAGGTGAGTTTGATTCAGAGAAACCCAAATTCAGAGGGTGTACAGTTGTTATAAAAACAGTGTGAAGATATTTCCTTTCTTTGCATTTTGTGTGTTTATTTGTTGAATTATTAGACTATAAAAGCTTAGACTGTTTGTGGAACGTAACCGTTAGCATATGTCTCCAAGCTTAAACTACGGGGGCAATCAGCTTGTTGTATAAGAGACAGGATGGGCAATGGCTAGCTAGTTAGCAAGCTAGCTTCAGTAGACACGTCTTACAGTACTTAGAGGTCTTCAACATGACGTCAAAACCACTATTTGATATGTTCTGTTTATGTTTGTTTTTATGTTTTAAGCTAAAATTCTGGCCGCATCACAGGTTACTTTCTCAAAACCTGGTTTCTGTTATTGAGACAGGAGGAAGATTTCTAATGCAGAGAACAGCCTGACATGTTCAGTTGGGTTTGTAATCAGCAAGTACAAGTGTGCTCAGTAGATAGTAGACAGGCGATATAACAAGAGAGTCGTGGGTCCTTGCATCTAAAATAATTCCATCCAAAGTTCGACTAAAATTAAAAGCTAACACAAAGGAGCCTCCACGACTCTAAATATGTCTGTTTTCACTGCTCAACATTTGACTGTTTGTTAAATTCAAACACTTCTTGCGATGTGAGGAAACACAATGAGGTGTTGAGCGGGGGAGGATTTTCTAACGCCGAACTGTTGCAAGCTGTGCAGGTTTAACTGCTCCCAGGTTACTACTGTGTACACGAACACTCTCTGATGATCCGTGAGCCTGACTCCTCTAACTTACCTGCTTTGTTTTTAAGACAGGGCCTGTTAATCCAAAGGTAACACCACTGCTGGTCTCAGTTGTAGGTCGCTGGTGGTAAAAAAACAAAACAATAAACTCTTCACTTCGGTCAGTAATGTGGAGATTATGACGTGTTACGTAACATAACTGTAGTAACAAGTTACTGATACATTATTTTTCACTCACCTACAATGTAGTACTGAGTTCTCTCCCCAGACAGCTTAACAACCATTCACACCTGGGCTCACCTAGCACTAACAACCCATCCGAAGGCCGGTTGGATCAACGACCTGCAAGTGGCCCCAACGATTCTGAGGCCATGGCCACAAGTACCAAAACAGTCTTTCCCCCCCGTCTTCCTCTGCATCATTTAAAGAATATTTGCGTCCAAACGGATCCATTGTAAACGACTCAACACACTTTAGCTCATATTCTAGGCCTATAGGTGGCGCCTGAAATTCACCAAAAACAGAGAAGAAGAGACGGAGCATGCGCGTAAAGCTTTATACAAACGGACAGTAGAAGGAGAACCAACACAACAAGAAGAAGACGAAAATGGCGAGTGCAAGGAAACCAGAATCGTTCGTGTTGACCGATAATGAGGTCGAACTGCTGCTGCGACTCACGCTCGACTACAAGGCGAGGTAGGCTCAATATCTTCTGCAGCACGACCCTTTCCATCCTGATACCAGGATTCATAAACGTGCATTTACAGGATCCATGTGGACGATCGGCCAAAAACGATGCAAAACATGTGCGTTTCCACACAAAAAACGTTTCTATGTGGATGGACCCTAAAACTCAGAACTCACACCTGTAAGGACATTCCCTCACAGAGTTTAAAACCCTGCAGCTCCCCTTCAGTTAGTTAGAACTGATGAAGCCTCTTTGATGAGACCTGAAACATCTTTAAGAAACTGAAACAAGTCCAGTTGCCTATGTTGCCTATTTTATCTCTCAGTTACAACTACAGGAAATATATTTCTGTAACTGATTACCCTCTTAGTAATCCCTCTTCTTAGCCTGAACTTAATCCGTGTTTAGTTGCAGTAACTTAAAACAGAGGCAGGTTGCAGATTGAAACTGAAGCCTGATAAAAGCCTGAACACTCACGCAGGATGACGAACACGGTACCCGTTCAGGAGGAGAGTTTATTGGGTTTCAGACTGATTGAAGCCGTGTACTCCTCCTCTTGAACCATATCATCTGTATTTTGTGCTTAGTCTGTCTCAACAACTGAAATAAAAAGTGATGAAGTCTGTAAGGTGTGTAATGTGTGAAGCCTTCTGAGACGTCGTCGCCACATAATCTAAACATTAGAGCTCAATAACACTGTAACGCACCATCTGAAAAACCTCGATATCAACCCTGGCCACTCTTCCCCTCAGAAAAAACTCCCTCATCCTTTTAATTATTCAGCTTCTGCAATGAGGATGAATTACTTCCAATCCCAGCCTCCAAAAACGGAAACAGTCTCATTATGATTTTAATGGTTCCTGCTACAAGAAGGATGAGAGAGAAGAAGAGGAAGATGACGGGGAGCTGGATGGATGGAAGTCTATTTTTACTGTCAAATAGACTTTTGCTATTTTTGGTGATCGTTACTTCTTTGGAGAATTTCTCATCGGTTTTCAGATCCACTATTTAAAACCTACTCAACCACAGCACAGTTAAGCCGGAGTCATGTACTTTTAAAGGGTTTTGTTCACATGAATTCCATCAACCTGTTTACAATAGAAGTAGCAATGCTGATAGTTTAAAGGGCCAGAATACTTACATTGAACATTGGCATTGAAACACTAAACTATAAAACTCAATATTTTGATAATTTTTGCATTTGGATGTTTTTTCTTTATTTTTCGTCTTACTTCTTCATCTTTGTCAAGCTAAAACAACATATTTGATAGCTCGTTTGCTAACGTTAGCATTCAACATTATTGTTATTTACATCATAAGGTGTTGGATGATGCTTTAGAGGTGATGTACATTTTTCCTATCATGGCTTGCATCACTAGCTAACGGGCTATCAAATATGTTGTTTTAGCTTGATATATGACCAGACGACCCTCCAGATTTTCACCGTCCATCATCTTTTCAGCTGGTGATCGATCAGGAAGCGAGTAAATGAAAAAGGAAACATTTACAACTTGTAACCTAGAGTGTGACATCAGAGGAAAATGGCTGCCATGTAATTATGGTCTGTTAATGGTGGTAGAGAGTAAAAAAGACAAACAGATATCAGAAGACTTTAATTGAAGAACACCCAAATGCAAAAAATATTAACATAACATGTTAATGTGTTTCAATGTTGGCTGATGTCTAACAGAATCTAATCTGCTACGAAATGACAGCTTGACAGATTTCTACAACGTTTATACGACCTGCAACCTGGACCGCAGCAGTATGACATCATCCCACCGAATCAGCCTCCCACTTCTGGCCGTGATGTCGGAGGAAAATGGCCGCCGTGTGAATTAGGTCTGTTGCTCACGATGAGCAATCTGCTGTTCTCTCCTACGGCTCCTTAAATCGTTTCCTAACGTCACGCCTCTTTCATCTTTGGGGTCTGCGATTGCGGAGAGAGGTTTCCTGTCGGGGAGGCAGGAGAAGGTAAATGTCAACGCTGCCATTTTTACTTGAGGCTTAGAGGGTCATTTTTAAAAGTCTTTATTATTTCCTCTTTTTGAAGTCGGCATATCTGAAGCATGCACGTGTTTATTTTAGGTATTAAACATAAGAAAACAGTAAGAATATTGTGATGCAAATGACTCGGCTGCTGCATCACCTCGATAATCCTCGACAAAATATAAAAAACAGGCTCTCTGACTGCGTCCCGAGCCGCGGAGACAAATTTGTGGGGAGTCAGAAAATGCTGCTCAGCTCAGAGTTCATTTAAAAAACTCCTGACGATGTGTTTCCCCGTGCCAACGCTCTCCCTGATAGTTTAATATCACTTACAGTTGTTTATTTACGACCCGCGTCCCCGTCTGTGTTCTTAGCTTAATTACTTCGGGGTTATATGTAATCACTGATGGAGCGGCTGGAGACGGAACAGAGAGACGAAGTGAAGGTGAGAAAAAAAAAAGTGTGGAGGGATGAAAAGTGAGAAGGTGAAATGACTTTGGGGTGAAATACAATTAAGATTTTATACCACAAGAAGGAGAAAACAACAGAATGCGAGAGGGGAAAAGAAGATTATTATAAAGCTCCTTAAGTGTAGTGTAATCATATGGTGAGTGGATGATGATCGTTATAATCACTGAATCATAATCAACTCAAAAACACGGGTGTTGGGTTTGAGTCTCCACAGCTGGTGGAACAACGTGGAACTAAATCAAACGTCTTCCTCGTGTGTGTGATTGTGTCCTGATGATCATATTGTGCTAAATGTTTATCTCCTTCAGACGGCCTGTTATTACTCATCATAGTGCACTTCAAGTGAAATGTTGAGAGTTCTCGGTTCTCCACCTAGAATTTCCACTACTGCTGATGTACACTGTTCACAAAAATCCACCTAAAGCCGTATTTATTCAGGACTGTAGAGGTTAGTGTTGAGTTCTTCTTTAGAAACCGTCAGTTTTGCTGCCGTTTGACGCCTTAAAAAAGAGAAACGGACCTCGAGGAGGGCGATGGAGCAAAGTTCTGTTCGGTACCTGTTGTGTTTTTATCAGAAAAAGGATTCAGGCAGCCAAAAATGTATCGCTGCTCGGTTGTTCAGCACTTTTCAACCGATTGAAATATGTTGTTTTAACTTGATATATAACCAGACGACCCTCCAGATTTTCACCGTCCATCATCTTTTCAGCTGCTGAGCGATCAGGAGGCAGGTGAATGAAAAAAGAAACATTTACAACTTGCAACCTAGAGTGTAACATCAGAGGAAAATGGCTGCCATGTGATTATGGTCTATTAACGGTGGTAGAGAGTAAAAAAGACAAACAAATATCAGAAGACTTTCATTGAAAAACATCCAAACGCAAAAAATATCTAAATATTAACATAACATGTGTGTTTCAATGTTGGCTGATGTCTAACAGAAGCTAATCTGCTACGAAATGACAGCTTGACAGATTTCTACAACGTTTATACGACCTTCACCAAAATCCATCTAAAGCCATATTTACTCAGGACTGTAGAGTTTAGTGTTGAGTTCTTCTTTAGAAACTGTCAGTTTTGCTGCCGTTTGACGCCTTAAAAAAGAGAAACGGACCTCGAGGAGGGCTCGGTTTTTCAGCACTTTTCAACTGATTGAATGTTTGTCGGGTCAGTAAACACGAATGTCAAGGGAAGCCGGCTTCTTGTTTTTCCATCAGCCACATTATTAATACAGTTTAGACTTCATTTGCAAACATGAATACACATTTGCAGCTCATTTAGATGGAGGAGAAGATGCTCTCTGGCTGCACTTGGATGTAAGAAACCCCTGTCATCAAAAATACAGCCAATCTCACAGCACAGCTGTTGGCTGCTGTTCAACTTGTTTTGAGCCGTGACTGAATTTCTTTACGTGTTCTGTTGGCTGACGACAGATAACGGAGGTTTAAAAACCCAGGCTGCTAATTAGCATGGGACAAATATCCTCACATGACCTCTGTGTTTGGTGAAATGTGGTGGCCATTATGCAGTGGAAGCCTTACACGTTGCCAACATGGCAGATTTGCACGGGGGTTAAGACCACAGATGTTCCTGTTATTACAAATGACCAGAGGTCCCAGTATGTGGCAAAGGACACCAACGCTGGCGATGGTACCAGTGGACCGCTGCCCAGCGAGGTCCCTCCAATGTCCCCTCACTACAGAGAGGTTGGGGTCAGCTTCATCGACCGTAACTGTGGTACGACGAGGCATCACAGCAACAAACCCTCACCTGTGCTGAAGCTGCCTGCTGCGTGATGTCAGAGCTCCTTCGGTACTGAACTCTGTACACTCACACTGCTGATATTTTTCTGAATGCTTCCTGATCTGCTGCCTGGATTTCATGCAGTCTGACATCATTGTGTGCAGCAGCCGTATCAACAACAGCAGCTTCCTTTTTCAGCACTAAACATCTTTCTTTCGTTCTTTCTTCTGCCTCCAGCGTGTGTTGCTCTTTGGCTTTTATACAATAAATGCGAGAAGCATTTTGACATTGACATTGTGACAGTCACTTAAATGGCATTGATGAAACAGCTGCATTACTTTGGTTCTGTGAACGGGGCGATACAATGAAAGCTGAAATACTCAGTGCTACACAGTAATGTTGTGTGTTTCCCGTTCTCATTCTGAAAAACTCTGACAGTAGACGGCACAATGCTCCCACTCAGACTGGGCCGGAACCTTTTGTCTGGGCTCTTTAGAGGACGAGTCAGGATTGATTCATGGTCAATAACTGTGGTTCTATTCTCTCCTGTTCCTCGGACTCTCTCTCTCTCTCTCTCTCACAGCCTCTTCAGCTGAAAATGGATATTTTGCGTGGCCATGAGTGCATGATTGTCTGCGCGTATGGGCTTGGTGAGGACATGTCCTTGAACTGGACTTCATGTTAGCGTGTTTGAGATTAAATCCAGGCCTTTTACTCTCTTCACGAGCCCTCGGCCTCCGTGATCCATCCTTGCAAACGGCACAGCAGAGGTGACGTCTTTTATCGATGAAGGCTGATTGAAGAGTCTTCTCCATCAGCTGCGACCTGCGATTGCTTTAATTGATTTGTGCTGATCTGTCTGCTTGTATTCTTTATCCGGTAACATTTATAAAACGATTTGATTTGCTGACTTTTCTCCCAGAATCGTAAATAAGAGGTTGAAATAAAATGAAAAGAAAAACATGGTTTGCTTTTGTTGAACACAGTCCTATTATGAGGCCTGTGATAACTGAAAAATGTGTGAAATCAATGAGAAACTGTTAAACTTGCAGAGAGGAGAAGACTTCTGCCGTGCTAAGAAGGTGAAGATGAATAATGATAACGCTGCTGTAAGTGATTCATTCTTTTTACTAAAACAAGTGTTAAATATCTGTGCTCCAGCAGTGATCACTGTTATGGAGTGTTTGGTCAGTAACTCATGTCTTTCCTTCTGCTCAAAGAGAAATCACTTGATCCACTCGTGACGAAGCGGTCGTGTCTGCTGGTGATCGTGCAGAGAGAAAGATCGTCACATGATGCCGAGTCTCTGCACTCATGTGGCGACGTAGAGACGATGGAGGTGACTGCTGACTGCAAAATAGACAGGAAGTTAGCTAAAACAATGACAACGCTTACCGCAGCTTTAGAGGGTAAGAAGAGTCTCATTACTAACTCATCACAGGACGAGTCGGCCGCCATCAGTGTGTTTCACAAGTTGGGAATGAGACTCAAAAATCTACTTTTCTTACAAATAGGACCTTTAGGTGCATCTTAGCAATCAAGACAGTCATTTATCAAGCTAAAGCTGCTTTTAAACTGTGGGGATGTGGTGTTTTTAATTGTTTTATGTCACTGGAAATTCAATATATTGGGCCTTTTAAGCTTTTAGTCGCACAAAACCAGCTATTTGGAAATGTCACCTTCAAGCTTTGTGGCCAAGTTCAATCAGAAAAGCCTGTGTTTTCATTCCTCTCTCTCGTCGCTCCACGGGCGCTTCATGTACTCTCTCTTCATTTAACCAACCAGATTATTACCACGACCACTATCAGCCAATCGCGTCTCTGCTGTCACACTTAAAACCTCTCTCCTCTCTGCTGTCAGCTGTCCTTTGAGGCATTCAGACCCAAAAGGAACTCAGTTGAACTTGCGGCCGCAGTGTTTCGTTTGCTCGGGCCGCTTTTTGTCTCAACTGTGCCGTTTTTATACACAGTTTTCTGAGCTTAGCTTCCTCGGCTAGTCAGCCAGTGTTGTTTATTGCGTATGAGGCTGAACAGAGGTAAGTTATAGATGTGCGGAGACAAGGACGCTTTTAAACCTGGCACAGGGATGTATGTCGGAGGTGACGTCACGTTTCCTCTGCAGGGTGAGACAGTTGGAGGTTTGCGTCAGGCGGCGGCGGCGGCGGCGGCTACAGTGGTGAGCTAATACGCTACGACATCGCTGAGGGGACACGCTGCCTCACATTCATAAACAACGACGTCATCGTCCATCAAGATGTCTCTCTGTTGACGTCGCCATATGCCATTTCGGCAGACGTCGCCCAGACCTCGTCTCGGGTGTCAGTTTGTAGCTTAATATCACCAGCTTCCAATGACACCAGTCGTCTGAACTCACCGTTTGAGAGTCTGTGCATACAACAGACAGACAGACAGACAGACAGTGTCCTGTGTTGTCAGGTCTGCCTGCTGTATTTCATACTGGTCTCACAGCAGAACAGATGTCTGCTGCTGAAACAGCTCGGACCTCCAGACTCCAGCAATAAGCCGGCGCTGCTTCATCCCGGCAAAGCAATAAGCTAAACAAGTCTCCCCTCAGAGCTTCATGCCTTAAAACCAATAAACCGCGAGCAGAGCATAATGAAATGGGCGATTCAGGGAGAGCATAAGCCCGAGCCCACAATCAATAAAGAGGAGAGCTGCTTTTTTTCTCCTGACTTAAGTATTTACAGGAACTCTAAACTTTAGAAGGGAGAACTATTGGGAAGAAGTGCACCTTGTTTTATTTGCATTTAAAGTGGTAATATCAGTTCCCTGTGTCATTCTTTTATTTCGTCTCTCATCTCGGCTGCGACGGCTCATTGATGCTCCTGCACTGAAATCCCCCCCGGATCATTTGTCAGTCAACACACTGCGGCTACTCCTCCAGTCTGTTATTCCTTTGGATTTAATGTTGATGTCCTGATGTCTGGTTCAGGCTTTTCAGACTTGTTTTCACAGCGGCAGTTTGCTTTGAGTCTCTCAAAGGACTAGAATTTGTGGCTTCCAAGGATCAAGCGCAAAATAAAACATTAGAATCTGAAACACAACACTTGAAAATATATGTATAAAGAAAATGAATCGCATAAATATGCAGTTTGTGAAGTGAGCTGACAGAACAGCATAATCAAACGTAAACAACAAGACTTTTCATCTTCATGCACCTCAAATAAATAGTTTCAATTTGAACCAAATGCTAATTTCCTGCGAGAGACGCTGGCCGCTGTGGTTTTTACGACCTTTATTCAAACAGGAGCTCAAACGTGGATTTGTCGGAGGCCGTTTCCAGCCGTGGATTAATCCACATTTGGTGCTCTGGTGAGTATTTTCAGCAGCAGCCGGAGAGTTTACATCAGACTGAGTCAAAATAAACCAAAGGGGCTGTGAAAATGATGCCCGTTGCAACAGTGTGACTCACTGATGTGATGCTTTTAATAGTTTCAGCAACAATGGAGCTCTGTCGAGGGCCAGCCGTCAGGGTGAGGTGTTGCCACTTAATGATCTGCAAACCACAGATACATTCACACTTGTTCATGTTTTTAGGCTACGAAACATATTGATATTCCAACAAAACATTTCATTTCACGTTCAGGTTACATGTTTATGACCTAATCAGGCTGTGAAGCCACTCATTACAGTTCCAGACGCCGTTTCATCACCTGCATGTGTGACGATGCGTTTGCGTTAACCAGATGTTTTTGGTGTGAAGTTGGGACGCGCCAAGATGTGTTGTGACGACCACAACAGGTGTTTCAGAGGTGTTAACATTCAGCCACCTCGCCGTTCCATCGCACCACTGCGTTCATCTGATCCTCAAGCAGCTGCTGATTTGTTGCACTAGCTAACATGCGGAACAATGCGTAATTGTTAAAACAAGCTAAATGGACTTGCATTTTCTATAGAGCTTTTCCAGTCTAAAGACCTTTACAAACCTTGAAACATTCACCCATTCACACACACATTCATACATGAGTTACCAGCTGCTCATCAGGAGCAACTTCGGGTTCAGTATCTTTACTCAAGGACACTTCTACATACAACTGGGGCAGCCAGGGATTCAAAGCAGCGACCTTCCAATTACTAAACGATCCGCTCCACTTACCGAGTGACACTAATGTTGCTAGCCAACATTAACGTTGCCAACACAAGCTGGCTAACACTAACACTGCTAACACTAGCTTGCTTACATTAGGGTGAGAGTTATGATGAACTTCCTCATCATTGACGAAACAAACTCTGTTGATGTTTAGTTTTTAATTGTCATCATTAAAACCTTTAAGCCAAAATAATATCTCTTCCTAACCCTCAGCAACATGCTTCTTGTGCCTAAACTACACCAGAAGACACATTTAAAAAGTGAACCTACAGAAATGTAAAGTTGCAACATGTCAGTGATTTTGTAAAAACGTACATTGCCGACATTTAGTGTGACGATTTGATGAAATACTTTTAGTACTTTCGCTTTACTTGAGTACAGTTTACTGGATTTTTACTTAATCTATTTTCATTTAATGCTACTGACATGATACTACTTCAGTGCTTTTCTGAGGGAAGTATTGTAATTTTTACTTCAACTAAAGGCTAATGTTAAAAGTCAGTTTAATTGCATACACACAGAGCATGTAGAACAAACAACAAGGATTTGTAAAAAACAATACTGAGACTAACGTTTCCATCAAAATCAACTTTAAAATCGTAATGCTTATAATGATATTTAAAATAAATGTACATACTTTCACTAACACAGTTTGAGTGCTTGCAGTATTTCTTCTTTTATTCTAGTATTGCTCCTGCCAAAATGCAACCTAAGCTTTGTTTGTGAATGTACTCGAGTCAAAGCTTCGTGTAAAAGCATAATTACGACGAAAGAGACGCTTTTAAGATTTTCCGTATTTTCGTTTTTGGGTCAAACTCATTTTCAATGGGAGTGCTACGGGCACTTTTACGATAGCATCAAAATCTCTATTTTTAAAACACTAAGAAGGCTCGACACAACGTGAAACTTTGCTGGTAGTATCACCAGAGTCTCTACACATGAACACGAGCATTGAGAACATTGTTTGTGTACACAGAGTTTACTAAGAAGAGTTTACTAGAAAGAAAGTCACGTTAGCAGTAGCTTGTTCCGCTCGCCGCCGTCCTGCCAGTGGAGAAATATTGACTTACGAGTGTGACGTAACATGGAGGACTTTGTGTAATTATGCTATTACACGAAGGTTTGACTCGGGTGTATTCACAAAAAGAAGCCAGGTTGCATTTTGGCGAGAGCTTAGTAAAGGCTGCACACACACGTCTTCCACAGCAGCTTGTCAAAATTCAAATTAGTTTCATAAAAAAAAAAAAAAAAAAGCTTGACAGCTTTTGTTTCTCGCTCAATATGTTTCTTCACCCCACACCAAATAATACAAAAACATATTTTGGTGAATCACAGCGCAGACGTATCAGCTGTAACACACAATAAGAGCCAAATAAAACATAATGAGGCAGAGAGATTACGCTCCCAGGTGGGGAGACATTTGAATTCAACACCAGGTAAAAGAAACATCTCTGTATGCAGCTTGTCTGAAAGAGACGAAGACGTATTCAGCCAAACAAACGCTCACAGACAGCAGAGAGCGGGAGCGAGGCTGAAAGAGGCGCCGCTCGTTCAGAATGGCAGGTCTCTCTTTTTTTCGTGCAGTTTAGACTAAAGTAGCTCAAAGGAAAAAACATCCATCCTTTGACATCAGGTTTGGACCGTTGACCAGTTAAAAGCAGCACAACTGTGAAAAAATCCAGGCTGATCTCAAACACGCTCCTGCTGAAGCATTAACGCGGCGTTAAAGTCGAACAGCGCTGCTTTCATTGCCAGATGTATTGTAGAAATCTACAAAGTATCACCATAAACGTTTAGTGAGCCTGGATTAAAAACTGTTTTGCCTGAATTTACTTCCTAAAATGGCCTCTTGTAATTAGACTCAGTGTATTAGCATAAATTAGAACAAGTTCTGTGAGTGTGTGGACGAATTCACTGAAGCACAAGCAAACCTGTTGCTTCCTTTTCCTTCTGCCTCACTGCATTGAGACATGAATGAGTAATTCATACATACATTCACACACTGATGGTCGGTGGCTGCCATGCGAGGTGCCGACCAGCACATCAGGAGCAGTTTGGGGGTTCAGTATCTTGCCCGAGGACACTTCAACATGCAGAACAGGGGAATCAAACCAGCGACCCTCCGATAACAAGACGCTGTCTCTACCACTGAGCCACAGACAATCTACGTGTTTGACTCTTAGACTTGCAGGTTGACAGCAGAGTAAAAGAGAAATAAAGGAAAGCTCTTCATGTTTCTCCTCGGGGGTTGCTCGTTTTTTGAAAGACATCTTGTTTGCTTTTCTGACCAGCAGAGTTTGGATTGAGAGCCGTAGATTAGATTACGACTTTAAGACCTGCTAATTGGAGACAGACTGTCCAACTGGCTCCTGGGAAAAAAGGGGATTTGTGGATAAATCTGCAGGAATTAAATGTTAGTCGATGTCAATTCTCTCGTGTCCTGTTGCCTACATGCTGATCAGGAGCCGGTATGGTTGGATTCAACCAGGGGTCAAGACATTCAACCTGTGGAAACACTTCAGAAAGCTAAGTAATCTACAGACCTGGCAACCCTGGTTGACATTCTGGTCAGTGAGCCGATCTTCAAAGGAGCGACTCGCTCATGGCTCATTTTTATCAGCTGTCTGTGCCGGGGACTGATTCGGATAGACCACCTTTCACCCCTTCCAGTGGACATCGGTACCGTCACAGAGACATGAAGACGCCAAGGAACAACCAGCAGCAACATCTACTAATGTACTGGAGAGTTACATATGGAAAACGTCGAAATACGGACTAAAATAATGCAGATTATGTAGAGAATCTGACTCATTTTAATGATCATGACTCTGGCAAACATGAGGTACTGGTTCTGATCCAGCTGATGTCTTTATCTGAACTCTAATCTAATTTATTCATTGCGTGAGAGCTGATGTAGCTCTGAAACTAACAGAGAGGCTGCGAATCCACCTTTACACCTGTAACAACAAAGATCTGCTATTCATCTTTAATTCATACTGATAAAAATCAATGTGTGAGTGAGAGCGTGGACTCCTGACGCCCATCAGAGTCAGCGCTTCTGTAACGAGCTGGTTTCTCCACACGCCCTGTGCAGCTCAGCGTGACACGTGAAGTGACAAAGGGTTTACATACAGCCAGTGTTTCACACTGCGAGTGTGTGACACGTCACGCTCGTTGTGTTGAAATGAAAACGATTCCCTCGCAGCTCATCTTCACGTCATGTTCACTCAACACAGCTGCACGCGGTTCTGCGAGCGCATGTTGGCATCAGTGTGAATTTGAACGTGCATGCATAATATTTCTGTGTAATTATACTTCGCGCAGGCTTTGCAGGCATGTATTTTTAAATGTATGTGTGTGTGCTATTTCTGCAGCAGCACTGAAGCCATTTGGGGAAAGAGAGAGAGAGTCAGACAGAAAGACGACAGAGAAGGAGAGCGAGGCGGAGCGAGGAGAGGCAGAGGTGAGATGAGACCAGAAAAAAAAGACGACAGTCAGATCGAGTGAGAGGGAGAAAAGACGTCAGGGAGGGAGAGGGATGGGATGACATCACAGCAGAGCGGTGAGGTAATGTCTGTGGCACAGACGTTGAGCAGATAGAACAGACAGTCACATTTCAGATCGATCAGAGCTGCTGCAGCTCGTACCTGCTTAAAGCACATTTATGCTTCTATGTGAGATCTGAAACAGAACCAGAAATACTAACCGTGGGTACAAACTAGTCACTACGACGAGTGAGTCTGTGGGTTCAGCGAGGTAACCCTGCTGTACGTCTTGCCATCCATCACCCGGTGTGTGTGTGTGTGTGTGTGTGTGTGTGAAGGGACCAGAAACCATCAATCAGTCCACACTCATCTCTCTGGCAAGTTCAGACGTCCTGACTCGACTTCCTTTTGTGATCTCTGACAGCTCCATTCTCATGTTATTGATGCTGATATGGATATTTTGACACGCTCCTTCAGATTTACGCTGTCAGTGCAGGTGGAGGAGGTTGGCAGGCTGACAGGAGCACCGACAGGGCTGGCGAGGGAGTTTGCAGTGGGGAGACGTGACGACAGAGCCAGACTCACTACAGGTCTGTTGATCTTGCGAGCTGAATGGAGATAAACTCTGCTTCATCTGCCAACCAGCCCATGCTGGTGCTCTCACTAACAGGCTTGTTATCTCACCTGTGGCTGGAGCGCCCTGTGACATCGAGCGGATGGTAAAAACAAAGCGAGGTTGCTGAGACACTCGGCTAAGCTAGGAGCTAAGATCACAGGGCAGCAACACGGGCTGGACTTTGCACAAACAGAGGAACGAGGAAGTTCAGTAGAAGAGTGGAGATTATGAGGAATGAGGAGATTATTATTAGGCATCACAAGAAGCCGAAGTCTCTGTGTTTTCAGGGCTTGCTGACCTTTTAAGTTGTTCCGTTAAGAACTTCCACGCCAAGACAGTGATGTTTTACAAGGATCGTCTCAGTTTGGTGCAATTTAGTTTGATTTTTCTAACTCCATCAGTTGAAAAAGTCCGGATTATACTTCAAGAAAGAGCATCGTTGCTCCTATGATTTAAAAACCAGGATGAGTAGAAGTCTAATTTGAATAATCAACGGCACAACGAGCATGTCGCGACTAAAACGTGCATCACTCGAGCATAACCAACAGAGTCACAGTGGCAAAAGTTATACGGCGTTTTCATAAATCACAGCAAAGAAACGAGATTCCTTCGCTCATCAGCGTGAACACATCTGGAGGTTGCTGTGCTTCTTTAACTGGCAGCCAAACAGATTCACTTCATGCAAAAATGGAAATGAGCATCATTTTCCAAAACAAAATTACACGATTGTATGAGCTGATTGCTGCCTGTGTTCGCTTTGTGAAATGCATCCCTGCTCCCTCACTTATCCAACGACGTGCCATGAAAACACGACAGTCCCGAGTTTCAAAATCAGTCCATTCAGCCAAACGCACGCTTTAACACAGAATTCATATCCTGTCGGGTTCAAAAAGTGTCAAACAGCTGTGACACCCGGTGACGCGGGGACATTAAAACGGACAGTGACGTCATTTCAACTCAGGTGACACCGACACAACTAGAACGTGTCTCAGTCCTCCAACAGGACGACTGTGGTGTCTCTGTTTTAGAGGTGAATGTAGAGAGAAAAGACAAATGAGAGGAGCTGATGTGTGAAAGCAGACAGATTCAGACATGTATGCTGCTGCTGCTGCTGCTGATGTGTCCTGTCTATTCTTTCTACTTCTGTGTTCAGACTGCCAGAGGTGGCTGGACTGGTGCAGATGCTCCTCTGCCTCCACCTGCTGGTCGTAGACTGTAATTGCACCACAACCAAAACTAACTAGTAGATAATTAAAAGTGAAATAATTTAACACATTCACGTTTTATACTTTACTCACAGGCACAGACGCACAGAGTGAGCTGCAGACTTCACCTGTCATTAGTAGACATGGCTGTTCCGTGTGTGGCTCGTGGTGTGTTCACTGTCGCTGGTTAACGTGGACGCCGAGCTGAGCCAAAACCACAAAGAGGTCCAGGCTTCACTGTGAATCATCGCAGAGACGCTGTATCAGGTCCAGCGTTCGCTCTGATGCTTCGGTTTGTTTTGTTTGTTCAGACGCTCCAGCTGCGTTTGATTTAACAGTAAAAGAAGAAGCCTTGTGAAAACTATACGTTGTTTGTTTTATATTGTGATTAATATGAAACAAACGATGTGTTTGTGTGTTTTGTGTTGTGTGATTTGATGGTTTTGGTTTAGAGGTTGTTGTTTTTTTGCTGTCGGGTCGAGTCAAGTATCTTCTTCTCTTCATTTTGCAGAAGGGAGCAAGTTATATCTGCCTGTTTGGATGTGATATATGTATATATAGTATATCTGACAGTAGAAATACTTTGCATGAATATATTTGTGGCAGTCAGAGACAGTGCCATCTGTTGGAGGATGTGAGGTGCTGTGTTAAATATCTTTAAATTAAACATGATGTTTTTTATGCTACAGCTCACAGATCGAGTCAGTGAATCACTCTCAGGCTTCTTGGACTTCTTTGCGATCACGTAACTATCCAATAAACAGCAGCCTGTCACACAGCACAAAAACAACAACACACATTAGCTTGTACCAAACACACACCGACCAGGAAAACAAGAGTCAGAGAGTGAAACAGCTACACGACAGCTCAGAAACGTCCCTGCACACTGTCAACATGTGTCTGATAAGCTGCTCATTTCTTTCCTTTAGGCCACAACTTCACACACCTGTGATCATTAAATCTCAAATCAACTTAAACTGACAGCACCTTGTGAGTTCCCCTGAATAAGGCAGCACAGATGAGTCAGAAATAACCGTAGACCAAAACGTTTTGGGAGGAGATACGACAGCGATGGTGGAGGAGACTGAAACAGGCAACATGTCTCATTCGTGGACGAAGTGGCGGGTCAGCAAACAAAGCCAGACACTCAGCCTCGGAGTGTGTCGCCGCTGCAGTGAAGGAGGTGGAACACGTAAAAGGTCACTTCAGGCGTAGATGCAGACGTTTAACCGAAAGCGTCTCGATGCAACCGCAGTTTAATTTTACAGTATAATAACAGGTCGGTAATTTTACTGTAATTAGACTTCCCTTTTTGTATTTTTGCACAACTCACTGGCAACGCAGCTGCCGACTCCCAGAGAGTGTTCCCTTTAAATGTCATAAACAATACCCAGAATGCATTGCACATCACAGTAGTGAAGTCTGACGGGTGGCTTTGCTGAGAGATAAGATCATTTCCACGTTAAAGTAAAGGGTTATATGAGGGTTTTATGAATCACTTACGTGTTTATTTTCTGCTGACGTCAAAGTTATGATTAAAAATTGATTGTAAGTTTGTGTTAATAAATGAAACGTCTTGTAATGTTGTACAGGCAGTCTGTGTAACACACACAGCAGTCTGATGCTGCAGCACACAGGATGCATCAGAGCAGTGATTGTGTTCATATTACTGATTTGTGGAGCTCTGATGTGTCCGGCTTCAGGATGTAGGACGTGCATCGAGGCGCTGCTGGTGTTTTACATGTTTTGTGTGTTCCTGCCTTGTTTCCTTTGAGCTTCCACCTCATTTAGCGCTCCCTTTTCCGTGATCCTCCGCCGAAAGGAGAAAGGCGATGCAACACAAGAGGAAACCGTGTAAAACATTCACATGTGTTCGCTTGATATGATTTTTCATTGTGTGTGAAGCAAAGTAAACACCTGTTGTAAAGCACCGGGGGGGTTTTTCCCCTCCGACAGGATGTTTAGAGCTGAGAACAGGAGGTCTGAAATCTCTCCCTACATCTTTCCTCTCGCCACCATTTTCTCCATTTCCTCTCCTCCTCTCTCTTTATTGTGCTCGCCCTCTCACACCCCCGTGTCAACAATATATCTGACCTCTGACACTTCTGACTGAACAATCCCAGCATTGTTTTCACATTTCAGCTGAGACAGGCAGGACATCACTTTATGTCTTATTTAGCCTTTCTGAAGCCTTTTGAGATCGTTTGCTGTCACCAAAGGTTTGATATATATATATAAATAAAGTGGAGGCCTCGGTGTTGTCAGAGTTCATTCTGTCCGTCCAGCTGCAGATGACTCAAACACAGTCATCACGCTCTGTTTGGTTTGGATGGAAAACTGAAGGACCGCTCACTGTCATTATTGGGTTGTCACACTGGAAGATGCTGAGTGTGTGTGAGAAAGAGAGTGTTTGGAAAATTCCTGCAGAAACGACATTTAGCAACTACAATTTTTAATCTGATGAAGATGCAGTCGTGAGGAAACAACGATCTGTAACCGATCAGGCTGTAAATCTTACACTGAGAAGAAGAGAATCCTTTTAATCTGAAGCCAAATATTTGACTTTGCTTAGACTAACAGTGTGAGAGGCAGAGTCAGCTGACTGGTTCTCCACTTAGTAAAAATATCTCAACAACTGGTGTGACTTCAATGACGTTCTTAAAGACGATCATTTTCATGTAACACAATCTCACATATGAAACTGATTGATGACCTCATACTGTGAGCGTTATGACCACTCTCTGCAGCTCCTTACAAACAGACCCCAGACGGTTTTGATTGGTAGTCACACCTCCTTTATTTCCAACAGTGGAGTCCCTCAGGGCGGTGTGCTCGGCCCCCTGCTGTTCACAGCGTATACCCAAATCTAACAGGGATCCTTTTAAATAGATAAATAAATAAATAGATAAATATACCCACGACTGCTCTCCCTGAGATTAAGAGAAATCTGTTGATACCACCATCATCATCCAGATTTAAGACCCTGTTAGGACCTTGTATCGGGAGGAAATCAGCAATCGTCAGCAAAACCAAGAAGCTGACTGTTGATTTTGTAGAAAAAAGGAGGTAAAGATACACATGAGTGGAGCTGAGGAGGAGCAGGTGAACAGTTTTAGGTTTTAGGTCATCATCCATTAACAATCTGGTAAAAACAAGCTCAGAAACTAATAACGTTCCTCACAGTCTCAGCTTGACATTGTGTTTAATGCTAATAAGCAACTGCTAGCATGTTTTAACATTATACCTGCTAAACAACAGCGTTTCAGCATTGCCACTTTGATTATATTAGCATGCTGAAATGAGCATTAAGTACAAAGAAACGCTCTGCTGAAGCTGAATTATGCTAATTGGAGATGAATGAGGAAAGCATGGAGCATTTTAAATACACATCTGTTTGAGTATTTATAAACTATTATTGTATACATACCAGTAGAGTAAAATCTGTGAATTATAACTGTTTAAGTGTTTAACCATGAGTGACCTGAGCCGGTCCATCAGCAGTCACACACACTGTACAGTTTAAAGAAAACACTGCGGTCCAGTCTGCAGGTCCCTCTGTGGTTCTGGTGGATCTCTTGGCTTTAGCAAAGTAGCAATAAAAACCTGGATCTTTCTTGAAGCTCTTATGGCTTCTAACCCTGCGTTTTCAGATGGGACCAAACCTGAGCAAAATACTGGTTGAAATCACTTTAATTACTCGGACTTTATTTTCTTATTGCTGGCGTTCCAAAACCAAACGGTGTTTAAGTCGTTCAGTGTTGAGAAGTTGAAATGTGCTGAAGCGTGGAGGAGATCTGAAGCCTCTTCACTCTGCAGGGCTTCTCGCTCCTCGTCTGTTGTTTTTCTCCCACTTGGATTCAAAATAAAGTTGAGCTGATGTTTTATTGTCTTACGTTTGCCCTCTCTAACTGACTGCGCTCTGCAGACGAGCCGGTCTTTTATCTACCGTCTTTTCTTTGTGTTGTTCTTGGAAGAAGCAGCTTGTGATGTTGATGTTGTTCTCACTCTGAGCGCGAGACACGTAACGTCAAATTGGATTTAATTGCACATGACGACTCACAAATCATAAAGTTTATGATTCTGGATCTTGACTTGTGATGCAAAAAAACTAAATACACATAGATTGAGGTCTGTTACAAGATTTATGTACAGCAGGATCCCTCCTGAGGTCACATGACCTGTGAAGTCCTCCAGCTCACTGTTAAAAACTATTCTAACACAATCGCCAGTGAAGGCTGTGAGAACATTATAACAAAAGAAAATCCATCATTTTGATGAATCCTCTGTGATTTCTTCACTCTAAAGATCCCAAATTAATGAAATTCTTTTGAGGGGAGGCAGCTGCTCAGGTTTTATCATCACAGCAATCAATGAGTAATTGATAACAGGTGCATCCTGCTGTGTTTCTGCTCTTTCTCTTTAAAGTCCTCAACACTTGTCTCATGTCGACTTCATCACAGGTTCTGCACCAAAACGCTGAAACATACATTGAAACAAGTTAAAGATCATTTGATGACTGATGGGACTCGTGTTATTTATGTTACTTTCACCTGACACCACTCCAGTGACTTTCCATGCCACATTAATAATCCAGCAGAGCGTAATTAACCACTGACCGTTAAAGCTGCTGTAAGCGTCATGTCTGCTTTGCAGTCGGCGTTCTCCTCGCTCCTCTCTGCATCACATCATGAACGTGATAATCTACAGACGCGGCAGCCGACAGGAGGATCCCGTCGCCGACACGTTCAGGAGCAGAAAGGACCGCCTCCTTGTGGAGTTCTCCGTCCTGATTGGATAAAGTGTGCAGGGATACCAGAAAGTATATTTTCTCTTTTACTGCATTAGTGACACGGGTTACTGACTAACAACAGCTATTAAGTTTGGAATAAAAATGTAACTTACAGCAGCTTTAATGAGAACGCCACAGTTGTGTCAGTCATCAACCCGATCGGCAGAATAAATTTCGTTTCTGCAAACCACGGACACGGACTACTTACGTTTCTTTATTTTGCATCTTTAAGTTTCTTTATTGGTTCTTTTTTCTATTTAATGTTCTAACTACGCTGTGCTGATGGTCTGCTTACGTTAAGATACAAAACTACGTGGTTGGAGTTCAGGAAAGTTGATGTTTCAGCTTCAAATACCTGTTTTTGTTGCTACAAACACGTCAGAATACGTCCCGACTTA
Organism: Diplodus puntazzo; assembly: GCA_963678695.2. Taxonomy (NCBI): domain Eukaryota; kingdom Metazoa; phylum Chordata; class Actinopteri; order Spariformes; family Sparidae; genus Diplodus; species Diplodus puntazzo. The sequence continues at coordinate 31,321,012 of OZ023165.1, forward strand.
TCATCAAAAAGTCTTAACATCAACGTTTTTTTCAGGCGACTGGACCGTTCAAGAACAATCCAATAAAACTGGACTGGTTTAGTTATTATCTGCAGATTTAGAGTTAGTTTTGGGTTTCTATTCACTATTTCTATTTAAGTTCAGAGAATCCTTTTTCATATTCAACACCTGATGAATATCTGCACGCAGCTGCTGTTCGGTTCTGGTTCTGGTCTCTGCTGAATCACTGTCAGCCGTAACAGCTTCCAGAAAAGATCCAAGTTTTTATTGCCGCTCGTCCGAGGCCAAAAGAAGCAGCAGACCACACATCCAGAACCACGACTTGTCCCATAAACACAACATCAGAACCGCTCCAAGAGCCTCCTCGGAGGCTTTTCCAGGTTTCTGGGGCGTTCAGGTTCACTGCCGAACCGACGAACGCACTCTGTCTGCAAGTACACAGCAAAACAAAACATACATGATGAAAGAAACACCAGACACCAGAATAATCCTGCGAACAAACAAATTCCTTCCTGTCAACCCGTACAGTTCCTCTTTGTCTCTCGTGTTTACTCTCGGGATGATTTTAAGTTTTGTGCTGTTTTTTTCTTGTTTAGCCGACACAAGAGTGCAGTAAAACAAATGTGACAGGACGGCAGAGGTCAAGAGGCCGCTGGCTCGCACAGCAGACCGCTCTGAAACTTAAACATGAAGAGGGCGGAAAAATCCACTGTTTTAATTCAGGTTGTGCTATTTCATCTGAGACTGAAACCACTGGGTATGTTGAACAAGACACAGGGACAAAGGGATGGACCGCTATCTGCAATACTTTGGCTCTGATGCAGCATCTGTTCTTAAGTCTCAGTCAACGTCCCGCCCTGATGTTCCACGACAAACGCTGAGCTAATGACTGGACTTAATACAGACTACACTAACGAGGGGCTGAGGAGCAGGAGGATAGAGGTGGAGATGCTCATGTGAGGAGCCAGAAAGGAGCTGACAGACTGCGAGAAACACTCACTGGGTCTCAATTCAGGGTCTTTGCGTTTTTTTGAAGGCGAGTCCTTCGGAGTGACCTTGTTAACCGCGTCAGCCGTTGTTAAATGGGACGGTCTCGCCTTTGGAGCATTTCCTGGATGCGTCACCAGATGTTTTACCCTTACGTCACGATTTCTGCCGCCCAGACCCGCGAAAGTGATGATCTACACCACGAGATGTCGCTATTTTTCTCTCTTTCTTTTTTTTCGGGCGCACAAAGAGTCTTGGGATGCATGAGGCCACGAAGGATCGTAGCAGTGCGTCCTCCAAAAAGAGGGAAAAGAAGGAGCGTTTGCGGGCTGCATTGAGGAACCTTTGAATTGTGACGTAATTGGCCTTAAAAAGGGTGCAGATCCTGAATTGAAACACAGCGTGGGAGAAACGCTGAGAACAGCTCCGGGCTAACGATGCTGATACAGATCAGGTGTGGAGGGAAACAGAGTGGAACAGGACTAACGAGGCAGATGCAGGGCAGGTGAGGAGGAGCTCAGTGAAACAAGAGCACGAGAAGAAAACACAGCAACAGCTAGAAAACATGGACAACAGAAAACAAGGAGGCAGGAACATGACGTATTCTGAGACATGATGTGTGAACCGTGCTGCCAGTTCAGCCCGGACTCTCTGAGACTCTCTGGAGCTCAGAGACCGAGAACAATTAAACAGGAGTTAAAAATAATCTAATGAATAATTTTACCCTCCGTTCTTCTCTCGCTCTTATTTCTTTTCCTCTGGCTTTTCTTCTGGAGGGAAAAAAAATGTAGCAAGGCTGGATGTGTGTGTGTGTGTGTGTGTGTGTGTGTGTGTGTGTGTGTGTGTGTGTGTGTGTGTGTGTGTGTGTGTGTGTGTGTGTGTGTGTGTGTGTGTGTGTGTGTGTGTGTGTGTGTGTGTGTGTGTGTGTGTGTGTGAGGGAGGGACACCTTGACCTTCTCCATGACTCGTCCTCTCATCCGGCTGTTGATCACACATCAACCTGACGTCACTGCTGCTGCTTGCTACTGCATCCTCCTCCTCCTGTGTGTGTGTGTGTGTGTGTGTGTGTGTGTGTGTGTGTGTGTGTGTGTGACCTTATGAAGACATCACAGCTCAGAGCAAAACAGGAAAATACATCATCTACAGTACAGACACACACACACGAGGAAGGAGGTTATAAAACCTTCCAGCAGCCACATCTATTTCTACTTCAGTCGACTTTTTACTGCATGAGTTAATATTTTTGGCAAATGAATATTAATATCATTCACATCACGTTCATGGAGATAAGATGTGGGATTCGTCCTGATCGCTGTCTTGGCTTCGACTGACGACTTCATCATCTGAACGTCGACAAACCAGATCAGTGTATTCTGAGAGAATCTGAGATGTTCTGGCTAAAACATGAGTTTAGGACTTTCATGATGCTGGTTCAGTTTTATTTATTTGCAGAAGGAAAGAAAGAACAAAAGTAATACAGAGTGATGAGTTTGCTCCTCTTTATCATTTTCTTTAATTCCCAGCTGGACCTGAGGGATCCACATCAGATCCTCCCTGTCTGTAAACCTGGAAGCTCCTCGGAGCCGCTGAGAGTCTCGAGGTCTCCCGGGACTCACTTGGGTTTGGGCCGGTGGTTCTCCTGGCTGCAGACGTGACGATTAGGACGTTCGGTCGAGGTTTTCGGCTTTGGAAAGGATGCTCGCACTTGGAAAGTTGTTGGTGTGAATCCCTGCACCCGCTGGGGACGGATGACTCAACAGGTGTCGGAATAACGTGAGCGTAAAGAGACATCCTGTAACTGAACACACGAGTCTGGACAGACGTTGTTGTTTTTCTTTGGGTGGCAACAACACAAAATAAAAAAAAGGCCCCGAGGTTCAACTGAGCAAATCTCAAGCTGCCGCAGAGACTGACGGGCAGATCAGTGGATGGATTCATATACAATTTACAATAAAAAGAAACAAGAACAAAATCACGGGATTTGATTTAAATTCTGTTTTAATCAGTTTAGATGAAAGTCAGATCAGATTCCAGAAATCACAATAACTAACTTCTCTTAACTAAAATAAATGGTTAAAAATCTTTATTCACCTCCTGCAAAAAAAATCTACCTGCAAGCAAAGTGAGGACACACACCTGATGCACGTCATGCACACTATCACACACATCTGCAACACAACAGACTAATGGTTGACAGCTAACGAGTTGAAAGAGTGAAGAAAATGTGTTATACAAGTGTGACTGTTGAGAACTGACTGTTCTGACGTGTCTGAATGCAGCCAGAGGAGAGAAAGCCCGTGTGATGTGTCGGTCACACGCTGCAGGTGAACTGGACCTCGCTGATGACCCGTCTCCATTATCCAGCTCCCGATCGTTGTGCAGGTCGTCCTGCATCACGAGTTATCTTTCAAAAAGCTGCAGCCTGTCTTCTCTTTCTTAAACAAAGCAATGTGACCCTGCAGTGACCCTTGTTTTATTGTATTTTATCTTCTGAAAAGGCTAAACCATCCAGTAATTCATCAGAAACAAAATGTTCCGGGTGCCGTTTAGCTCAGTTGGTAGAGCGGGCGTCCCATGTACAGAAACTTCGCTGCAGCGGCCCCGTGTTTGACTCCCGACCCGGGGCCCTTTGCTGCGTGCAGTGTTGCCACAGTTACCTTGAAAAGGTAATCTGATTACTGCTACTGATTACTACTCCTTTAAAAAGTAACAATTACTTTACTGATTACTTGTTTTTTCTAAGTTACATTACACATTACTTTATTAGTTACATTCAGCAGCTACTGACAACACCGCCGCCACCTCCACAGCACAGCACTGATAGTAGCAGGGATCTCGTTTGGCACCAAACGAGCGCGAGTCAGCCGTGTTTAAGTGCAGCATTTCCTCTACAACATACCGCCCGAACAACTTCTTCAACTCTCCCACACTTACTTGTTTTGCACTGAAGTCCAGCTTCTGTTGTTTGGCTGGCGGTGGACCTCCTGCAGAAGTCGAGGCCGCGGCTTTGCTCGCAGCTCTCTGCTGAACACAACCTGGCTGGACTTGTGTTTTTGAAGCTTGATAGTCACCAGCACGGAGTGTACAACGAACCTTAACGTTCTCATCTTTAGCTGACACGAACTCAAAATAATGACCGTATTTCCAGCTAGAAAACGCGCATCTCTCTCCTCCCTCTGTTGTTGTTTGTGTTTGAGTCGCAGCGTGGTGTAACACGTGAGTTGTCCTCATGCTGGAAACGTGACGTCACTCCCCGAGACACAAGAAGAAAGCAAAAACGCACAGTGACTTGAATAAGTAACTTTAATCTGATTACTGGTTTGGAAATATTAACGCGTTAAATTACTCGTTACTGAAAAGATTAGAGTGTCACTCCCTCTCTCTCATCCTGTTTCCTGTCACATCTTCAGCTGATCTATCAATAAAGATAAAAAGAAAGAAAAAGAAGAAAAGAAAAAAAAGAAAGCAGATGTTTGATACAAGAAATGATGGACGGTAAAATGTAAAATGTGTTCAGCAGAATGTGTTTCTGGTTCAGCTCACAAATCCTGAGGTTTTATCACCACGAGTCACCAGATAAACAAACAAACAAACAAACAGTAGAGATGACGAGTCGAGGTCATTTTAGAGGAGTTTGGACTCGACAGAAGAAGAGAGAGAGACACTGAGAGAGAGAGAGAGAGAGAGAGAGAGAGGTGCCCCAGTGTCCCTGGTCACACCAGTGGGTTAACCACACTCTCCATCCCATGGCTCCAGACACACACACTCACACACACACTCACACACACTGAGGCCAATGATATGTTGGGAAACGTAGTGAGGGGGAAACCTGAGACGGGGAAAACTGAAGGAAGAAGAAAAACAATAACAAGAAAGACCAAAAAATATGGACGCCCTGTCTCTGTGTCACTGCTTTTTTCTTCTTCTTCCCCTCCGTCTGTCTCTCTGCGTTAACTGTCACCGTCTCGTCACAGCGTTTACAGTTACAGTATAATAACTCCTGCTCGTCGGTTTCCACTGGCTAGTTTCAGATAAAGTCTTCTTTTGTTACTGATTGCAGTCGTGTCTTTTTTCTGAATATCGTATGATTCCATGGTTTTAGACTCAGACTATATAATTTCTCAGAAGGAGAAAATGAAATATTTATAGCTGATGGCCACAAGAAATGCAATTATCCACCAGACTGCAGCGCTTTTCGCTGCTGAGAAACGAGAATTTATCATTTAAAAATAGGCCTTGAAATGCAAATGGCAGCGAGAACAATACCTCCTGCTGCGTCGCACATTCTCGATGATTAGGACGCAGATTTTTCTTCTTCCCCGTTTTCTTTTACGCACTTGGCTTCACTCTTTTTTGTCTCTTGCTTCTCCCCCTATTCTTTATTTCTGTCATGTTCTCTCTCTCTCTCTACATTTTCATCTCCATCACTTTCCCTCCCTCCTCCGTGCCTCTTTTTTTTGTCTTCTTCTTCTTCGTCTTTCATTTTTTCCCACACTCCCTTTCTCCTCTCCTCTCTCTGTCTGCTGGCAGCCGTGTGCGATGCTTACTACGGCGTCATGCTGGGTCACCACGCCACACACACACACACACACACACACACACTCCCACGCGGCGTCAGTGCCTGTTATAGTGACAACGCCGCGGACGAAACCAACAACAGACAAATATATAAAAATGGGCTGAAATTCCGGTTAATTTTAGGAGATTTCCACATCAGCGCTGCGCTCATAAAACTCCGTGTTTAGACATGCATGTAGGGTTTTTTTTCAGGAGAGGCCAGGGGAGCCAGAAAGATAAATAGACGGAATTATAACAGAACGCTTTGGAGCCACTCGGCCACAAATAGCACGGGGTACTTTTGTCACGGGTATAAAAATAGACGTTGGCGACCACAGAGAGCCTGAAGTCCCTCAAAAAATGCCCTCGTCTGTTCTCACACGGGCTGGTCGTCTTTCATTTAGGTTGCATTTTTTTCTCCCGCCGGCGCTGCTTTTCCCACGTTTTTTGTCAAACGTTGTAAACTCTTTTAGCTGTTCGGGGAAATGACATTCAGATAAAGGCGTGCAATTAGAAAGGAGACAGGAGGAGAAAGAACGATATAGAATGTGAAACAAAATGTAGACGAAGGAAAGAAGAAATGACAGAAAGTTGACAAAGGAACTGTGGAGAGAGAACAGTGACTAAGCTCTAAATATGACGGATTATCTTTTCATCGAGCCCTGAAATGCATCAATATACAATAAATGCAGGAAGAATCTGCGGACCGCTGTGTGTTTTAGTAAGACAAATAACACGCTGACCAAAACCTCAGCCTAAATTTAAACAAAAATGTTTAAACCTTGTTTAACCCCAGAATGAATCAACACTTTGGATACTTTTCACGTCTTTCACCATCGACTTTAACGTCTTGTTATTTTTCTGTCACGTCTACGAAGAGCTCAAACTAATTTCTGAAGATAGAAAAGTAGAAAAGTGAACTCAGTCTGAGAGAAAACAAAAAATAAAAACTGGTCCCTTTCTCTGGATTCCTGCTGACTCAGATTCTGGCTCACTGACTGGCCGGTTTGACTGTTTCCACGGTGATAGATGGGTTCCACCAGTCAGGGTTAGCGGTCAGGCCTGCCCGGGATCTGAACCCGCAACCCACAAGCCCTTCAAAGCCAAGGCCACCAAACCAGCAGACCTCAGAGGTTTAACACCCACACCTTGGCTCCCACTGAGCCGAGAGGGAGGAGGGAGAGAGGGGGAGGAAAGACGAGAAGATAGAAAAGGGACAGGAGAGAGAGAGAGGGAGAGAGAGGGAGGAAAAAAACAGAATACAAACATTGTTTTATTGCGTTCCGAAACTCTCGATCTCGGCGCCACACCCACTCGAAGGAGCTCATGGAAGAATTTAAGCTCAAAACATTCAAAAAATGAACAAATATCATCAACAGAATGTGAAGAAGCGACATTCCTGACATTATTATCAAGACATCTACGTGACATGTTGCAGAGATGTCAGCTGAGGTGAGCATGCTAACCAGTTAAGCGTCGACCCGTTCGGTCTCGTAATACCAATCTTACCACGAGAGACACACAGTGAGTCACAGCAGCGTTCCCGTCTGGCCTCGGTCAAACATGACCGGTCGAAGACGTCAGCTGAGGGGTCGATCGTAACCGACCGCGCCTGGCAAGAAACCACATTCGGCAAAAGTGGCAAAATAGAAGCAAAACTAGAATTAAGGTTGTTGAAGTTGTTCTCAGTCATCCAGGTCATCGTAATTCCAACCCGTACGTCGCAGAATGGCACAGCGCTGCCGGACAGCTGGAGTTGTGAAGAGCGAGGAGTTGCGTACAACACAGTTGTACATATGTGTTAAATACACAACAACTAACAAAAGACAAAAGGTTAGTGTTCCCGACCAAAGGATTAGATGAAGTGCTTGGATTTGTCTCTTTTTTGCTATTTTTTTTTGTGTGTTTTATTCTGAAAATTAATCGGATGTTTTGTTGTTGTTTCGGTGTCTGACTTCCTGTCTGCTCTGAGCTGAATTCGGCTGAATTCACGTGCCGTGCTCCTGCAATGAAGGAGATACGCAACGTAAGCAGAGCCAGCGGAAGTAAGCTGCCGTGGTGGATCAGTAACGGACCCAACACGGACCTGGTTGAATTTAGGGGGAAGTGTTAAATATCGAAGGTGACTGGACGTTTTTCAGTTTCTCGAAAAAAACAAAGCGGAGAAACGAATGAGTTAAAGTTCCTTTCCACCTCTGCAGACGTTTGTTGAGTGAAAAAAAGAAGTCTGATGCTCTGGACGAGTTAACAAACAACAAAAGCTATTAAACAATCGCACATAAAGGCAGCTAACTGTTCATCTTTGACAATATTAATATTAAAGTAGCAAAAACAAAAAAGGACAGACCAACCTTCTGGAGACACACTGCCTCTGATGTGTTTGGATTAATTTAACACCTTTAACACAGTGATTGGTCAGGTGTGCAGTAGGTGTGCAGTAGGTTTAAACGCCACTCTCTCCTCACAGAGCAGCTTCTGCTAAATGTTAAGAGGATGTTCGTCATGATGGCTGCAGTTAAAAATAAAGATGACTGTCAGTGGAAAAAGAAAACAGCAGTTTCTTGCATTAAAGTGCGTTGATTTGTCGGCCTGACGCCCTCCTCATGCAGACTGTAGCATCTTATAACGTCACCTGACTCACTTCGGCACATCGGGCTCAGTCACGCTTGTAAACATTTGTTGTTGTTGGAAACTTACTGAAAGGATTTATGCTGTTGTTTGTGTTGTGGAGGACAGTCCGCTTCCCCCTCGACAGCTGACATGCCAAGCAGCACTTTGTTCTGTCTGGGATCTGGGAGACAAGATATATATCAACGTCTCTACAGAAATTATCCTCTTCTTCTTCTTCTTCACCTAGACAAGTCCTTCCAGAATAAAACTACTTCCTGTCCCAAGACTGCACCACCAATTAATCAGCAAATCACAGGTATTGGTTGTATAAAATCTGTAAAGTTTGCCTTAAATATTTCATTCTTTATAATGGCGAGCAGCAGGCGACCCCAACTGGTTTCAAAAAGAAGTCAGATGTATGTAAGCTTATGAGAGAATGACCCTAAACAGTTTCCTGATAAGTTTATGTTCTCAAATCTTGTTTCCTGAGCACAGCATTTTGTAAATTATGGTCCAACTTTGAGTAAATTAAGTGATAAAGCTGGGTACGCTTTAGGACAATCAGATCCAATCAGGATATCCTTTCCAGCGCCACCCTTTGGTCCAAATATGGTTCTGGCTCCTGTAAAAACAAGATGGCGATGGCCGGGAATGACGAGAAAAGGTCACCTGCCATCCCACAATTCCTTGAGAGTGAATCACTCGTGTAACGATACATTCGCATCGTCTTCATGATGAAATGATCGCAGCCGTTCAGCAACACTTTTGTACATAGATGACGCTTTGCACAAATTAGTTTGTTGGAAAAATACTCCAGCCTTAAGAAACAAAGGAGTGGGAGGTAAAGAAGAAAAGAAGACATGAGAGAGAAGAGGAGTGAAGACAGAAGAGGGAGGACACTGGCAGCAGACAGGGAGGAGAAGGAGAAAGGACGAGGACATCATGAGTGACGGAGAGCAAGAAGACAGGAGAGTAAAAAATAGGAGGTGGAGTGAAAGAACGAGGGCAGTGGGAGGAGAGAAACAGTCCTGTGGTCAGATCTATGTGTCATGTTGGCGTCTATTAAAAGTAAAGACAGCTTCGGTCGGAGGTCGGAGGTCAGTCTGTCTTTCCTGTGAGTCGTGGAAATAGACCGACTGTCACCAGGTTATAGTCGACACAATTCAGCTTCCTCCCCGAAGGGAAAATCTGAATCCCACAGTCGTAATCCAGCACAGAGGCTGGACTGATTCCTGCGTTATTGTCCTTGACCTCACTTTTGATGGTTTCCTTTCAAGTTCTGCTCTTTCATTACGCCGTTAAACGTTTTAAAGTGTAAAGAACTCTTACAGCAAACATTAACTACGAGCTCTTTCTCCCGCGAATGTCCTCTCTCTCTCTCTGTTCCTGTCCCCAGCAGCCTCTCTGACAGGAAGTGAACGCAGAGCAGAGACAGGAAACAGGAAGCAGCGGGGGCATGAAGGAGAGCCTGACATCCTGCGGCGGAGAAGGGAACGAGAGAAAACCCCCTCATGACATCATCTGGTCCAACACAGAGCTGCACAGCAGGCCGGCTGCAGGCGAGTTCAGTGTTAAAGAAACTGATCACCCATCACCCTGGTTACTGTTGCTATGGCTGCCAAGCTTCACATAGTGCAGTTAGAAATACTAACAGATATTTAATACTGGGAATTAATTATTGAGTCAATGACTTCTTGATTTGACTCAAAAAGCAGCTTTTAATTTTTTCTTTGGTTTCTGTTGATTTCGCTAAAATAATGACACCCTGCTGCTTTATCAGCCGTAGCTCTCTGCTAGTTAATTAGCTTTGTCTTTAAACTGTCTAAAGCTGTTTCTAACTGACTGTTTAATATATTCTCCGTCTGACTCTAATTGAAGTAAGATACGTGCAAAAGCGTCTGAGATATGCTGCAAACACAGTGTCATGTGTAATGAAGGCTGATGTCAGACTATCCTGAGCTAAAAGCAATTTTCAATTAGGATTTGTATAATTAGAGAAAGATCTGTGGCAGACACAAGGTTATGATCCTTAAATGTTTTGTTCATCAAGATAATCTTTACAGATTAACACGACTTTTAAGATTTTTGAAGCGTAGATGACATCGCTGGAAGTTAAAAACTAATGCTAGGCTACCTAGCGTCTTACTACACGATAATAAACGCTTCACTTTACTACTTAAGTTGGAAAGTAAGTTAGAATTATTATTGTAACTAAAGTCCGTCGATGTGATGATGTTTAATGTCCCGGACAACTTCTGAAGTCTCATTAAGACACTTGTTAGCAGCTGCTGTTTGTATGTAAATATGTTAACACTGAATAATGAAACTTTTATTAACTGATGTTTTGTGTTGTAGAACAGAACATGGAAATTAAACTAGTTTTTGAGTGTAGAAATCAATCAACAAAAAACTTTGACTTTGAGACCAGATGTGCAAAAATGCTCACTTATTCAAAAGACTTAATATAACTTAACTTACTCCTGCAGTACTCTCTTACTGGATGAGTGAAGAACTGGGTACTGTTGCCAGTAAGGAAAGTCGCTATTGGCTGTCCTAAAAGTCGCTAAAAGTTGCTAAATGATGTCATCACCTAATTTATAACTGGCCATGTGCATTTAATTGTAATGCGCTCCAGGACAGAGGAATAACGTCTCCAATAACACCAGAAATAGTTGTTAAATTTTGTCGCTAGTCGCTTTTATGAAAAAGAGTTGCTAGAGGGGTCTGAAAACTGAAAAGTCACCAAGTTGTCAACACTGGAACTGGGGTTCACTTCTCCACATCTGATATAAATAGCAGGATGTGACAAAACCACTAATGTTAGCTTAACTCTGATATAGCGATTTAGCATCCAGGAGCAGCTTCCACACAGTCTAATGTCAACTGTAAGCTCAAATGATAACGCAGCTAGCTAATGATGCGCTAACTCTTTGTACTTGAATTAATACTGGATATATTGTAGACTACTGGTTAGCTTAGGCTTGCTAACATTAGTTGCTGATCTTGGACAAACTGTTTAGTCTGTTCCTTTACAGTTTAGCTTGTTTAGGCTTATTTTTATTTTTAGAAAACGCAATAAAACAGACGAGATCCCCCAACGTCTTATATGCTGAGTGTCGCTGGGCTCCATACACACTGGAATGAAGATGCTCCGTCTTGGAACATCATTTTCAGTTCCCGTCATTTTTATTATATTCGATGTGTTGCAGAAAGGAAAAGGAAACATTACAACTTGTTCACATGTCGGCCAATTCTGTGTTTGGTCAAGTTTAGAAAAACTGACACAAATGAACCACCACCAGTTAACCGACGCAGGAATTCTCCATGATGGGAGCAGATGTAAAGAGCTGGAGAACTCACATGATCCGATGTTTTACATTAATATAAAGATTTCCAGCTACAGTTTCTTTGTTTGGAGCTGAGCAGGCGATGTAGGCACATGTGCAAACTTTGATCTCTATGAAAGAAACTTCATAAAAAAAAATGTAAAAAAAGACTTGACTGGTTTTGACGTAGCTCACAAATAAACAGATGGTCGGATGGATGCAGTAGGTTCGTTTATTAGACCACCGAACGTGAACACGCTTAAAGAGAAAATATGAAAAAGAGATTCGCACAAGAAAAGTCACATATCTGCACATAAAAAAAGGGCCTGAAGCAAGACGGAGAGTCTCGACTGTATCTGTCATCAATTCCAGTTTAATATGCACACACACACACACACACACACACACACACACACACACACACACACACACACACACACCATTATTTCATGTTCGGTGGTTAGAGTCAGAGTGGAAATTCAAAAGCACATGGACATAAAAAAAGAAAGTTTTGGTCACTTGCACACACATTTACAGTATAACGACACACACAGGGACACACATGCAAGCAAATACGGGAAACACACACACACACACACACACACACACACACACACACACACACACACAACAGATACACAAAGTTGAAGCGGCAACATTTCTGTGCTGTGTGCACGTATGTGTGTATACGTTGTGTTTATACAGGAAGAAGTCGCAGGTTGCACAAATTCACAAACAAACACATTGACAGTGTAAACTAACTGTCATCTCACATCACAGCCTGAAATCACACACACATGGACGACCGCAGACACACACACACACACACACACACACACACACACACACACATGTTAGTGAGTCAGTGTGTAGTTGTGGTGACTGATCTGACATCGTAACCACATGTGGCCAATAAAACACCACAGAGACAGAAAGAGACGGGAAAATCCCTCGCTCTCTCTCTTTCTGTCCCTTGAAGTCTCTCGCGTAGTCTCTCGCTCTTAATCACTCTCATTCTCTCTCTCTCGCTCTGCAACACATGGATGTACAAATTCCATTCTCTCTGCCTCTCCCTGCGTTTCTCTCTGGAGCTTTTATTGTTCCTCTGTGTCTATCTCCACATGCATCTTTAATGTGTGTCTCCAGGTCCGTCCGTCTGTTCTCACCATGTCTTCACACCGCGGGGACACAATAACGAAGACGCCTCCGTCGCTCGTTCACCAACGAGCAGCACGGACATGATTTCACAGCCTCCTGGTCAAATATGTGTGTATTTATATATTACCTGGTCCTCGGTTTGGCATGTGGGAATTTAATTAAACACAATATCACACAACTAGATTAAGTGCCTCCGACAGTTAATGTGCAGTTTACATCTTTCTGTTCAGACTCATTAAATATTACCAATGTTGTTGAAGGTTCTCAGTCATCCAGGGTATTATAAATCTACGTAGGTGCTGTAGGCAACTGGACCTGTTTAGGTAGCCATTTTCATACTGGGCAGCAAGCCGCTTTTTGCGGCTAGGTCCACGAATATAGACACAGCGCGGTATATTGAGGGTCTGGTTTGGTCTGCCAATGTGACTCTGAGGAGGATGCACTTTTTACCACCTCCATTGCTGTGCAAATCCAAGTCGTGGATTGCGTGAGATGGGTGGAGGGGTCGATGACCTGCACTGTAGTGTGGCCCACAGCCGGGGAGTTTTAAAACCAGGAAGCAGCTGATCACAGCAGTCAGTCCATCACTTCATCCGCGGACATTAAGATTAGCAACTGGACAGCCGCTGAGATCCAGGAGATGCTAGTCATCACAGCCGAGAGAATCGCCAATAACCAGATCACACGGACTGTGAAAGATGGTGTTTTGCAAGAAATGTTGCTGTTGTCGACGTGTTGTTTTGAAAATGACACTGTTAAATATTCCTCTGAAGCATATGTTGCACGTCACTGTTCACGCCCAGCTTCGTGCTTCACGTCTCGTCACATGTTTACACCTCCCCCAGTGGCAGCTTTATTGAAACGAAGGAATCTTACACCTCCTTTTCACATAGACAAGGCAGCTGTGGTGCATTTTCTAACTAAAATTGGCTAGTGCCTTGCAGATGTTTCACCTCTTATCCAAGAGGCTTCTTCAGTTCTAACTAACTGGACGGGAGTCGCAGGGTTTTATACTCTGTGTGGGAGTTTAAAACCCTTACAGAGTCGTTAAGGACACATGAGCTCTGAGTTTCACAGTCGTTGGGACTACTTGTGGATCATTTGTCCAACCAGCCTTCATCTGAGTTGTCAGGGCTAGGTGAGCTTGAGTGTGAATGGTTGTAAAGCTGTCTGGGGATAATATTCAATGAGGTGAAGACTTTGAAAACGTTTGATAAAAGGTAAATGTAGCCGGCTGTGGAATCGAAGGTATCACATGTACGAGTCCAGTGAATAACTCGCAGTGAGGAACAGACTGTGTTCTCTCACAGACTGTTCTGACAGAGGACTGATAGAGAGCTTTGTGAGTGTGAACACCTGAAGCTGAATACCAACACAGCCATATTTGAAGACATTCCCTGCACCTGTTCCTCAGATACAACATTGACAAGACTGAAACAGACCCGAGCTCTCTGTGACCTTCCACCACTAAAATTGGAATCAGCTCATCCTCCAGTCCGAGTGGATGTTCGTGCCAAGGTGGAAGAAATTACCTCCAGGTGTTCCTGATGTATCGCGTTCATCAGAGTGGGACAGACTTGGGGTCAGTTTGACCTTTAACCTTTAACCTTTGGCCTCGTAATTAGAATCAGGTCATCTTTGATTCCAAGTAAATGTTTGTGAGAATTTATAAGAAACTTTCCTGAATGTGTTCCAGAGACATTGCGTCCACAAGAATGTGATGTTAAGATATAATACCGCAGCGATCGCCGACACGGAGCCATAAAGAGCTAAAATAATGAAGGTTTCACAATGAGAAAAACCTTTATCAGGATCACAGAGCCTCAGTGTGAAGACACGATGGAGCGACTTCACTGTGAACACTTGCTGAGCTGAGATCATCACATTGTTCCATCCGTTCTACTGTCATTCAGTTTCCTCTTTCGTATTTCTTTCCTTTGTCCAGCAAGTCTTTAGTTCCGTGTCCACGTAATGTTTTCTTGTTTTGCTGTCTGTGCTGGTTCCTGCAGTCTAAAGAACTATTAGCCATTTAAAGTTTGACAATTTATTTCATTATCTGTCCCAGTTTATAATAATTTTGGCTGACTTTTTTATCATTTAACTGAGGTTTCGATATGCAGCAACACACCAGCTGAGCTGAATTTACAGATATCAACAACATTAGCGTGTTGTTAACTGCTGTGTGCTTGACTGTAGGTATTCAGGAGAGATTATGTGACTTTAACATCTATTAAAGCACACTTTTAGATAATGCATCTTTCAAACATGGACATAATAATAAGACAAAGAATCAGAAAATCAGAATCAGAAAACCTTTAATGTCCCGCAGACGAGGAAATTACAGGAATATAAACATTAAATAAAGGATAAACAAAGCATCCAGGGACGTCGAGCTACATGTGGTTTAATTTACTATAAATTAATAACATACATACAGAACATGACTTAACTCAGGGCAGTCAGATATTTGTTTTACAGTCATTTCAATGTGCAGACACACACACACACACACACACACACACACACTCTTGATGAACACACCCTGGAAGCTCACGTGTGTTCATTTCCAGCTGGGGAATCTAACGTTGTGTTATCTTTTCCAGTCAGGGTAACAAGCAGCGGGGTGAGGTGTTCCCATAAAAATATACACCTCTTCCTCTCTCTCCCTACACACACACACACACACACACACTCACAGATACACAGAGGCACACACACCCTTTCCGAACATCCCAAGCTTCCACAGGAGTTTCCTTCTCGTTGCTCACATTCCTGTCAGTTACCTCAGCAACGCACACACACTGTTAGAAAACCCTTACACCAACACTAACACACACACACTGAGCACAGTGCGATCCGATGTAGGAAAACACACACACACACACACTCCCCACAACACACACATACACACACAATCCCCAGCTTGGTTTTTATAGCCCAGTTAAGGTTTGTAAAATCCTTCTGTTCTCCGAACCAAAAGATAATTGAATCTGATGGAAATGTTCATAAAAAAAAAAAGTTGCGAGTCAGACAAAAAGAGGAGTGGGAGAGTGGAGAGGAGAGGGGGTAAACGGGGTGAAACAAAAATCTGAAGAAAAGAGAAGGAGAACGAGGGAGAAGGATGGAAAGTTTACTAGAAAGAGAAGAAAGGAGTGAGAATAAGATGACAAGTCGAGTGAGGTGGAAAAAAATGGAGTGTGTGAAAGAAGACGTGAGGGAAAACACGGAAATGTCAAATATGTGATAAAGAGACGATGAAAGGAGATGAACGATGAGGTGAAACGGGTGAAAACGATGAAGGAGGAGAACAGATGAAAGGGTTCGACGACAGAAGAATAAAGATGATAGAGTGGAAACGGGAGTGGATCGGTCAGCGGGAGATCGACGAGAGAACGGGATGAATCAGACAAGATGACGAATGGAGACAAAGAAAATAGGTCAGTAGGAAGAAAAAGGAGGGAGGGAACGAGGTGAAGCAACGTACGTCAGGTTAGTGAAGAACAGAAAAGGGATTAAGAGACTAAAAGAGGATGATTGGAAGAATAAGGGAAAGGAGAAGAATTTAAAGTTGGAAGGTGAAAAAGGAAAAAAAGGGGGAAAAGTGAGCACACTCTGGGAAAAGCCAGAGGGGATTTTGTTTGAGGGCCTTTTATAAACCGACGGGAAGAAAATAGGAAAAGCGTGGGATGAAAGAAGAAGGGAGAGAAAAAAAGAATATGATGTGGACAGAAAAGACCTAAATGTGATGAAAAGCGAACAACGTAAGAGGAAAAAACGTCAAGAAAACCAGATGGTAGAAACAAAAAGAGGCTGGAGGGGTTTAAAGGAGGAGAAGAGAGGAGATGAAAGGAGGTAAAACAGAAGAGTCACATGAAAGAGTTGGAGATGAAGAAAGAAGAGATAAAAGACAGAGAAGAGGAAAAAGGTGAGATGTAACCAAACAGGAAAAAAAAGGAAAGATGGGATAAAGATGGTCAGAAAGAGATGGAGAGAGGAATCAAACGTCGTGGGAAAGAGAAGAAAGTTGCAGTGACTGGAGGGCTGAGAGGGAATAAAACACGAACCAAAGAACTGCAACAGAAGAAGAAGAAAACAGGCCGTCGGAGAGACAGAGAGAAATACAGAGAGAGAGAGAGAGAGAGAGAGAACAGTTTTTCCTTGTTCCAAATGTTTTCTTTTGAGTCCGTCGGCGGTTTGTTCGGGGGGGAGAACCGTCCTGCCGAGCCAAACTCGTTTAGCGTCGGGCCTGGAGACCCGGAGAGGACAGAATCAGAGCAGATCACAGAGGACTGAACACTGAGGTGATTGTCTCTCCGTCTGAGCTCTCGTCCTCTTCCCACCCCTCCTTTTAAACAGCCGGAGGACTGAGACACACCATCTGACAGTGGACGCTGGAAACAACAGCAATTACAGTGTTTTTCTCTTCAACACGCAGTTATTCGGTCCAGCAGTTTGATCTGAACCTGGTCCCGGACCTCTGAGTCACCACCTGCAGCTCTGATTCTGCTCAGCAGTTTAAATAGCTCTGGTGATGTCATCGGTGATGCAAGTTCTTGCAGACGGCTTAAACCGTTTTATCTTTTCTTCAAACAGCTCTAGTGTCGACTGAAAAACAAAAGTGGTCAGTCACCTGCTTCTGAGTCAGCGATGGAAGAGCGCGATGTCGGGCTGGATGAATGTGAAACTAAAAGGAAATTCGAGTGCTCTCCAGGACAGAGTCGAGGTGAACCGACGAACACGCGGTTCAAGTAGGACGCTGTTGAAATGAAACAAAATGTAATTAACACAAACACATGTGGAGGACTGCTGGGTGGAAGACAACGTCTGAAATAATGTGCCGGTCGGCACAGTCGGCACAGTCGGCACACTCGGCTGTCTTCTGGCACAGAAAGGACAGATTATGACTCAGATCTGGTCTGTAAATGTCTTCAACGAGGTTTTGTGAGTGCAGACGGGAAAGTTTAGGCTGAATGATCCGTTTAGCAGCTCTCAGACCAGCTTTGGGCAAACGTTGCCACCCGGAACAACAACACGACTGCTGCTGCTGCTGCTGCTGTGCTTTTAGCATTTTGTGTGTAACTGCTGTTCTGTTTTATCATATTCAAATTGTATGTACTTCCAGTTTCTCCTGTCGGGATCAATAAATGTTTATCTTGTACCATGTCCACTACTCTGATTTAACCCCTCTCTGTTCTGGTACCTGTGTGAGAGTGTGATTGGCCGACTGAGCCAATGATTGAGCCGTTGTTGGTAGTTCCAGGAAGCTGATTGGTTCACGCCTCCCAGCTGCAGTTTAAAGACCGGCTCCTCTCAGTTCCTGGAGGATCTCTTCTCTCCACTTTTGCAGCCAGTGTTCTGTTTCTTTGTCAGATATTTCAATAAAACCTTTAAAAATGGCTGCCAATACTTCCCATGCACACTTTAGAAACCAAGTTGTTATCGTGTCTAATTGAAATATTCTGGGTTATTCATGCACGTATTCCCAATAGTCGACCTGAATTGGTGTGTTTTTAAAATTTTGGGATCTCTATTAAAACTCTAAATAAAGTCCTGGTGTCGTTTAACAGCAACGTAGCACGAACTGTTAAGAATGGACCACCGTCAGTGAAAGGCTACAGGAAGGACTGTAAACAGGAAGTGGTCTGACATTTACCCGGTTCAGCTGAAAGTGTTCTGGTACTGTTGGATCATATTAGATTATTATTAAATGTCTAACTTGAAACCAATTAACCGTGAATATTAATGTTGATTCATATTTTTTCACCTGTCCAAACATAAATAAAAGAATGTGGCTGAACACAGTTTTCATAATGTGAATAATCCTCAACACAAGGTGGTTAAATCACAAGTTTTGGGCCACAAATTCCCAAATATATGATCTAAACAGAAGTATTTGTTCCTGACAGACGGATGTGTTTCAGAGGTTTCTGTCGTGTGGCTCGGCTCTGAATCTGAAACCGTCTTCGGATCAAAACCGTAACAGAAACATGGATATTTTCCCGTCCACTCGATCCAAACTCGTCACTCCAGAGACTCACAAAACCAAAAAGTGTGCAACCTTAGAAGTGTTTATTTTGTAAAATTATTTTATAAAACAGAACAAATTCATTTACAGCCAACGCACTTATTTTTTTCTCAAATATAAACACAAACAAAACAATTTTACTAGAGAAACAACGAACACTGGTCCTGTCAGACATCAAGGCATCACAGTGACACTTCTGGGAAAATCCTGGTTTTAATTTGTCGTTATATGACTGCTGAGAAAATGCCCCTTTGATTTCAATCCCAAAATCTTTGGGTGTTTCAGTTTCTTTTTTTTTTTTTTTTCCCTTCAGATAATTATTACCAAAAGCCTCAGAGTTATTGCACGACTCCAAAAAAAAACAAAACAAAAAAAAAAAAAAACGCCTGTCTCTCTCTGATGTTCTTTATGTGTCACAATAAATTAAAATGGAAACAAGACTGTGTTTGGTGTCAACACAAAAGAATGTCAAATGCAGATGTAAGAAGTATTTTTCTTTTTCTTTTTTTTTTCTTTTTTAATAATACTTTGCTTGAACTGCTGCTTGTGGCTCCGTCCCTCCTGAGGAAATGTTCGGAAAAATCTACTGTTCCTCTGTATTTTAACCAGCGGCAGCCACAATGAACAGTGCGGTAAATATAAATTGTTTCACTGTACAAGATCCTCGATTTTTCTTCTACTGTTTCATATCCAAAAAAACGTATTGTCTGTCGGACTAACGTGGAACAGATGCCGGATAAAAAAACCTTCAAGAGAGAGAGACTTCTGTTTTTTTTGTTTTTTTTTTTGCTCCCCGCTGTATACAATAATATTACAGGATAAATGCTACATAAACACACAGAGAGACCTCTACAGTGGCTCCAACTGTTGATTTTCTCAGCACAAACAAAACCACCAAGTTCTCATTTTTAATTTCCAGTCATTTAGGTGAATAACATCTGAGTGGGAGGGAAAGTTTTCTCGTTCGCTGGTGTCACTGGGAGAGCAAACTGTAACATGTAACCCCGATAAACCCCGAAGACCCACAGAGATCTGAAGAGATCTTTACAATTATAGACTTCCTTTTGAAGGCGAGTTTATAATACACGACATTGTGGTGGAGAAGACCTTTATAATCAAATACTCCTTAAAGGAACAGTCCGACATTTTGGGGGAAAATATGCTCATGAGACGAATCTGCCTTCAAACAAATCAGCCTATTCCCCAAAAATGTCATAGTATCCTTTAAAGAATTCATTTTTTAAAAACAGAGTCTATAAAACAAAATAAACACGATCCTTTCTGTACAAAAACATGTTTTAAAATTATGGACGTTTGACTCGATGATAAGTAGTGTTTCTTCTATACAGCTAAGACGTTAAACCCAGTGCAAAGAGAACATTTCATAGTCTCAGTTTCTCCTTCACATACTGCCAAGCAGGCATCTATATATATACAGTAAACATCAAATCAATGTTTCAGAATATCATAAAACCCTCAGCAAATCAGCCGTCATCCCGCAGTTCCCGTCATAATTGCTATGACATAAATGGAGCCTTGTGGGATCAAACTGCTCACCAATATCTGGAGTCTAACGTTGCTTTGCGTGATGAGATTCAAGTATAAAATGGCGCTGTTGATGTTTTCAGGATCAGCCACAGGACTTGATACGTAGAACCCAATTTTCTGTCATTTGTCAGACTAGATTACACTTTTTGATCTTTGAAAAAGGAACATTTTGTTTAAACAAACTGATATCCACGTTGAACCAGGGAGGCTTACTGGTTAAAGAAGAATGATCTGTTCGTATCGTGATCTTGCCAAAGAAGCAAAGCAACATCAAAACTTGCAGAGTTTGGCAGGGAGTTTGACGTGGGGCTCTCATGGACTGAGACTGGGAGGGAACGGCATGTATCACGGTCAGAAAAGAACCCGACCCGGCTTGTAAAACATCCTGATAGTTTGTGGGAGAGATCAGTGGTCTGCTCTGGGGTCTGTGGCCAAGGCTTTTCCCGGCATCACTGCGGAGAAGATATGTGGAGGCTGGATCGAGTCTTTTTCTCACCGTCCATCTCCGGACTTTGTCCCTTCGTTGTTCCCATTAAACAAATGAGATGACTTATCTAAACTTAATGAAGTTCAGTGAGATGAATACGTGTCTGGTCCTGAGATGAAATGTCAACAAAAAAAATAAAAAATATGAGATGATTTTGTAGTTCAGATTTGTTGTAATTTTCCGAGTACACACAGTGCAAATGAAGAAACAGTTTTGCTGGAGTAAAAACTCCTGTAGTTCATCACCAGAGGAGTCAGAGTACAGAAAAACAAAACCCCTGGCGCCTCATTTAAGAAAAGTATTTGTCAGTATCCTACGTCCTTCAGACTGTGCAGCCACCAGGACACTTCCCACATCATAGATGTATCCAGCCACTGATAAAGACCTCCTGGTTTATTAGCATCACACGTGCTAACACAGAGACCTACGGTGCATTTCATTTAACTCGGGAGCTGTAAAATCGGAGCACAAAATGACGTCACGGTTCTAGTCAGGTTAGCCATAGTTAGCAATAGCGATTGATAACAATGTGCTTACACAAACACTGAAGCAACATGTCCAAAGATAGAAGCTGGACAGGATTGTGTGTCCGACAAAGCTGCTGTTAGCATAGCTGAGATGTGTCCCGACTTTCCCAGATGCAAAGTCTGACTTCCCAGTTCAAATGAAATGCACCATTCGCACACCTTGATAAACAGCTGAAAACACAGTGCTATGCTAAGCTGCCGTCCACCTGCCTTTATCTCCCTCAGAGTTTTGGTTTCTATTAATTTGGATCAAAAAGACGACATCTTGACAAAAATGCATCAAGCTCAGAGCGACAGCAACAACAGAAATGGTGAGTTTAGCGAACACCGTAAGCTAATATCATCTGCTATGCTAGTTTAGTGATCAACGGTTGCTGATTTTTGCAGTCGCTCAGCAGAAAATCACGACTTGCTGTTTCGAGCTTCTGCTAACAAAAGATGCTAAGAGCTACTAATCCATCCACATCCTACACTAGCCTGAAGCTTTCAAGGACCGAGATAAACGTTCAGGAATGCATTGATTTATCTGAAAATAAGAAATTAGCATTTATGTGTTTATCTATGGGTTTTCTTTGTCAGTTATTCTTCAAATTGGCACGTTTTTACAACGACTGTGGTTGTTTTTGGCTCCAGTTAGCGTTCCTAAAATGAAAATCACTCATCGGCATCTTTTTCTTTTTTAGCATTTATAGAAAACCTTTTTTGGAAACTAACTTTGGAATCAATGAAAGATAATAACAAGGACAATAACTTGACTAAAAGTTGAAACTTTCTGATGTACTTCCTCCCTGTCGTGTACTAACAATAGTTCAGTGGAAACCAAACAAAACTGTGTCGTATGCGAGGAGGTAACTATGAGATGAGACTGTGGAGTGTTTATCCAGTGATACAGGCGCTGTAGTAGACGGCACTGCTGGCGTCAGAGAGAGCAGATATAAGAGGGCTGCTGCCTTCATCGCAGCCACCAGCGCTGTTCAAAATGCTGCTGACATCCCTGTTAATGACACTGCTGTTCATGCTGTTACCTGCACTACTGCTACTGCGCCCACTCAGGATCTTCATCCCACTCCCACAGCTGCCACCACGTCCGTACAGCTCCTCTCGATTCCTTCCCACATTCACATACTGGTCGAATTCGTGTCTGTCCACCTCGGACCAAAACTCAGCAGAAGAGGAAGACCCCAAATGGCCGGAGGACTCTGGATTTGAGTGGTCTAAGGACAAAGTGGGAGGGAAGGCTGATTGGACGATGGAGGAGGAGGAGCAGGAAGATGGGGAAGTTTCAGGAGGAGGTGAAAGCTGCCCCAGGTGAGAGGGCATGTAATACGCAGCATTCGGGGCGCTGCTCCCGTACATCTGGCCGAAGTAGCCGACGGGAGCTGTGGCCTGATGTGGCGTTTGGTGGGATTTTATGGGCTCGGGGAGGCTGATGGAGGGCTGGGAGTAGGAAACAGGGGAGGAGGAGTCGGATAGAGGTGGTGGGCACTTCACAGGACTCCTCAAAGCGATGTGGTGACCTGTCGCATGAGTGGGATTTAACCTGGAGTTGACTGAACTCGCCAGAACAGAAGAGACAGAGCTCATGCTTGAAGTCATATTTGACTCAACAGAACTCATTCTTGAATCAACTCTAGAACTTCTACCAGGACTCAAACTGGGGCCGATGCTCATTCCTGAGCTCTGACTGTATGTCGCTGCACCGTGTATAGAGTTGTGGTGACTGTGGTTGTTGTAATTATGGCTGTAATGCTGGTTGTGGTGGTGTAGGTGGTGGTGGTACCCACTCCAGCCCCCCATCCCCGCCTCCTCTTGCATATGTTGGGGGAAAAACACAGATTCTCCAGCTCCATCTTCCAGAATATCCAGAGGCGACATCTCCGGAGTGGGCAGGCCGTAGCTCTCCAGCTCTGGGTGTCCGGGGGCCTGGAGGTCCCTGAAGTGCCCCAGAGATGGCAGCAGGTGGTGAGAGTGATGGTGGTGCGTGGGGTGCCCGCTTGGATGTCCATAAGCACCCCCAGAGATGCCATCAGCCCCCAAGGGATTGACACCATGTCCTAATCCAAGGCCTGACGCCCCACCTTGGGCTAGGCTGTGGAGCAGAAGCCCCGGCTCGACCCGCTTGAGTTTCTTGGTGGTCTTCTTGCGGCGAGGCCTGTACTTGTAGTTTGGGTGGTCCTGGAGGTGCTGGACCCGGAGACGCTCTGCTTCCTCCACAAACGGCCGCTTGTCTGTAGCACTCAAGGCCTTCCAAGACTGACCTGGAAGGTACGAAAACATCAAAATGATCAAATAGTTGAAATTATTTTTTACAATTGTAAGACCTTCAGCAAAGAAAGAACACATGAAAAGGATGTTTATCCAAATTAAAGTCATCATCAACACCTTCCTCATCAGAGAGAGTTGAAGGCTGCAACTATTTATTTTTTACTATCGATATAATCTTAATCTTTATTTTCTTGATTATCAATTAATTGTTTGGCCTACAAAACACGTCCAACAAACTGTCAAAAATAGAAGACAAAACAACCCAAATATAAACTTAAAGAAAGGCCCGATCAATCAGTCAGTCAGTCGCTGGTATTTGTTGGCAATATCCGTGTACATATTTGAGATGCTGCTGGTTTCACAACAGTCCGTCGCTCCAAACAAATTAAACCGCAGTGATGAAAAACACTAAATCGAACTCACAACGGAAGCAAAATGTGACAGTTAACATCAAACAGCTCAAGTGACGCAGCATCAACACAACTGAGCTCAAGGAAAGACGTCTCTGCACGTCTGTTGTTCATAATTCAGACTATATTACAATCCACAAATCAAATTAACTGCTGTGAGTCT